>JARHVA010004317.1:1010000-1613251 GCA_037957365.1 Torreya grandis | reverse complement strand
AAAGTAAAAATACAATTTTAGCCATGGTTGATACAACATTATAGCCATTACTTTAGAATTACAATGAATAAATAGTATATTTTTATAAATAATAATGTCTCAATAATAGTAATACAATGATAAAAATCTCCATAGAGCATGAGTCTCCATGACTCAAGAGTCTCCATGACTCAAGAGTATTTATGACTCAAGTATCGATTTGTAATCTCAAGTGTAGTCCCTAATATAGTGCTATTATGTGGAGGAAGAGAATCATCTGAGTGTTTTTCCACACCAACCATAGACCATTGATCCCTTGCACTATCTCCCAACAATGAAATGGTGATCCCTTCATGGATGGGTAAATAATGATGGTGTGGGAATCCAAAGTGACAAACTAGAACCTGTGTGATGTAAGATAAAAACTACATGATGTGTACCATAAATAAATCCATTCTAACATGATATTATATAAACAGAGACACTATATCAAAAAATTAAATGACATTGTTTAACTATAAACATTACTTGGACAAAGTTTTCAAATAGTTAATGATCTCTAGGATCCATCAATTTCATACACACCACTCATTTGAATTATACATCATCCTGCATTGATGGTTACTAATTAAGATAATGGAATCCATCCGCTACTTATTTAGTATCATAAATGTGAGATTTGGTTAATTATAATATAATATAAAAAAACTAAAAGATTCAATTAAAATATTGCTTATTAGAAGTTATAAAAATATGCTAAGTATAGAAATATAAATTACATACATTTAGTCCATCAAATGTAATGCTATGAATATAATAGTCACCTTTTTTATTACAAAATAATAAATAGAATCACAAATAATCCTTAATATATACATACCATTTGGGTAAGAATCATATCTAGACTACAAGTTACTAAATAACAATATGTAACTTGAAATGGTATTTCATCCACAAAACAAAACATTGATCACAACTTATTTATTTGTTTATATTACACAAAATAATAGTAAGCCAATAATATAAAAAACTTAATATGATATTTATTTAAATATTTAAAATACCTTATATATAAAAATGTTTTCCCCAAAATAGTCATACATACTCATAACTCAGCCAAGATCATCTAAATAATCCCATATATATATTTGACATACTTTGTTATATTTTAAAGTATTAAACTAAGAGTGAATGTGAGTGTGTGTGTGAGAGAGAGAGAGAGAGTGATTTAGATATATATTTGAACTATGTCTTAATCTACATGTATATAATTTATGTATATCTTAAACATATGCTCAGTTGTTTATATTAAATAAACCACTAATATAAACATTTAACTATATATTCATTGTAGATACGTTATACTCTATACGGACTTAATATTCTATCCACAACCTTTGTGAGTATCACGTATATAATAAAATTCCTATACTTAGATTATCTAGTCAATAATTCACTTCTTAATTTCATCCTAAGATAACTAGTATGTTTTAGTATTAAAATAAATAACAACCTTCACTGAAGTATTTAAAACCACATGTAATACATAATACATAAATGTACACTGATGTATACTAATCAGCTTAATGTTCTTACTAACATAGTTTTGTAATGCCAAATAATTTCAAATTTAATGTTTTAGCTAAATAAACCTATAATATTGTTCAAATATCAATTTGAACTCGTCTAAAACAAGATTTATCAATTCTATGGATTCAAAATACAATAACAACATAATTCATTGCCTTAAATTTGCTCATTTTGCATATAAATCAAAGTTTTTATATGCAAATCCCAAAATATTGGCAAGCATGTTACCACTATCATCTAATTAAACTTGGATCTCTGTTCTACATAGTGTGCTTTGAATCGAATAAATATGTTCAACTCAATCTATAGGGTTAATACTTATATAAGTAGAGGATATAAAATCTATATAATAGAACTATCCTCTATAAAACTTAATACGTCATAAACAAAAGTCTCAATCATCCTTACACTGATTTACTTTACTATATATATATATATATATATATATATATATATATATATATTATATATATAATAGCATGTGTATACTTTAGGTCACCTAAGATCTATAGGCTATATATGCATACCCTTTTATATGTATTTATTGTCATTTTGATATATGCATTAATGTAACATACCCAAATTATTTCCTTTTTAAAATGAATTATACATAGTCAAATCCCTACATCATCCATGAGATTGGTTACTCCTAGATGTCTTGAATATGGGGCATTGTGTAGTTCCTTTAGCATCATGCTCCTTATAACCCTCTCTATTAGGAACATACATCCTAATTTGTACCTTGAAAGACCATAACTCTATATTTTTAATCCTTTATGCCTAGGATTTTTATCATTCTTAGACAATGCTTTTTTTGACCTAATCATATAATTCTTCTCCTAGTGATAATTTGATTACCTGATCTCATAAAGTACTCCTGAGAGTAGCTACAACTACTATGTACCTTATATTGATTAGAGTATCGACTAATCTATTCTCTTTATCTTTGATATAATTAATATCAAAATCATAATCATATAATAATTCTAACCATAATCTCTAACAATCATTCAAGTTCAATTAGGTGAAGATGTATTTGAGTCTCAAGTTATTAGTCTTGAGCTTAAATGGTTTACCCAATAGATAATGCCTCTAAACTTGTACGGCATGCATAATTTACATAAGCTCTAAATCATGAGAGGAATAATTCACCTCATATGGCCCTTAGTTTTCTAGACTCATAGGCTATAACTAAGTCATCTTGTATAAGAAATCCTCAGAGTCCATCCCCAGATGCATCTATGATCACTAAGAACTAACCATTAAGATCATGAACTCTTAACACTGGTGTTAAAGTAAACCTTATTTTCATATCCTAAAATGCTATCTCACACTTTTTTGACCAAATATAACTCTAATTATTCCATTGAAGAGAGGTAATTGGATTATCTATCTTAGATAAATTTAAAATGAATTTCCTATAATAGCCTACTAATCCTATGAAACTCCTTACGTCATGCACATTGTTTGGCCATGGCCACTCCATTATGGATCATATATTCACCTTATATACTAAAATACCATCCATAGAGATAATATGTCCCAAATAATTCACTTTATTTTGGATAAATACATAATTAGACAACTTGTTTTACAACTTGTGCTTTCACAAACATTGTAAATCTAGTTATAGATGATATAAATGCTCTTCCTCATCCTTGGAATATATGAGGATATCATATATAAATACCAAAACAAAATAATCTATATAATCTCTAAACATACTTATCCTAATATTCATAAATGTATCTAGAGCATTTGTCAATCTAAATGGTAACACTGTGAACGCATAGTGCCCATATCGAGTTCTAAACATTATTTTTAGAATATACTCATAATGGATTCTTAACTAATGATACCTTGATCTAAGATAAAACCTTAGAAAATAATGTTTTTCATCACATTTGATTAAATATATCATCAATGTGTGGCAAAATATATCTATTTTTTATCATCACTTTGTTCAAGATCTTATAATCTATACATAGCCAAAGATTACCATCCTTCTTCTTGATGAAGATAACTAATGTACCCCATAGTGACACAATTTGTCAAATCAGTCCTTTCATCAAATAATTAATTTGATACTTTAACTCAACCAATTTGGTGTTTTTCATCATGTATGGTTCCTTAGACTATGGTTCTAATCTAGGAATGATATCAATCGATAAATCAGGCTCGTGCTTGTGTGGCAATCCTAGTAATTTTTATAGAAACACATCTTGAAAGTTCCTTAGAAAAGAATAATAATAAATTGATGGTTCCTTATATTCCTCCATCTATTTATCTTAATTATAAATTCATAACATCACTTTATCTGATCTTTCTTTAGTTGAATTAAAAAAATCTTCCTTAGCTTCAACTCCCTTTTCTCACCCTAAAGATGTGTCTAATTTCCAAAATCATCTTGACACTCAACCTTCTTCAGATAATAGTCAACCATAGATTTATTCTTTTTAAGCAAATTGAGTCTTAGGATAACATCATATTACCTTAATGGTGCAACATAAAGATTTAATATCATAATAAATTTATGTAACCTAATCTCTAATTTGACTAAACACTAATCAAATTTAACCTTTAACTCATTCCCAAATTGTACCAACCATGCATTTTCCATAACTCCAGCTTTTATAGACAATTTACTAAGCATTATAGGAGAAACGAAACATTATATATCTCTCATGTCAATTAAAATATAAAATGGATGATCAAACAAAATACCTAATAGTGCTATGGGTGAATCTTGATACTAAACTTGATGATTATCATTAGTTGCATGAATTCACTACTAAAAGGTACCATGTTAAGGAGTAGAACCCTTGTTATTTGACTTTTCCTAAGGACATTCTAGAGTATAATGGTTACCTCGATAAATTAAAAAACTTCCAAATGGTCCTTTCTTTTTAGACTATTACTTTCCCTTGAAAAATCCTTTGAAACCATTACCATTTTTCTTGTTCATTGAACCACTCTTGAACTTGGCATTCTGATTGTTGAACTGACTCTTGGAGTCTACACTCCTCTACTTCTAGTTCTTATTTTTGAAATTTGATTTAGAAAATATAAAATTATTAAAATTATCTCTAACTTAGTCAAGATATTTAATTTTTTTCCTAATTGAATGCATTTCCAAAAACTTGATCTATGGTATATGGCCCATGCACATCTACTTCACAACAAATTTGGGGTTTTAATCCCATGATGAATTTCCTAGTATTAAACCTCTCATGCACCTGATATTGAGGTACATACTTAAGGATCTTGGTGAATGTATCTCAATATTCATTCACTGATATGTCTCCTTGCTTAAGATTCTAAAAATTTCTAAGCTTATAATCAAAGTATAACTATGGAAGCCATTGTGATTGAAATAGTGTCACAAAATATTCCCAAGTTTTTATGGTACAATCAAGGTTTATCTCAAGATTCTTGTTTTCCCACCAATTTTCTACTTACCAACAATTTTATATGTTCCCTAAAATGATTTTATGATTGTAAAGTAATTATAAATCTTGAAATATTTATCCATCTCTATCATCCATGCTTTAGCTCCATCTCCCAAAATAGTTCCATTGAACTTCGGTGGATTTATCTTTTTCATGTCATGAGCCAACTCTACAGCTACTTGAGATCTCACATATTGTGGAACCTCTTCATGCCTCTACTCTTGAGGATGATCTGACTCCAAAAAATGCTATTCAAGTTTCTTATAATCATTTACCTCTTCATGACCATGCACTTCATACTCTAGGGTCATGATTTAGTCTCTAGTCTCTTACATGGTTATGAGAGTCTAATCCAACTTGGTATCTTTCTTAGTAGTGAACCAATTTAGATCAACAGGGGGATTGGTATTCAATGTAACCACACCTCCTAATCTATTGTACACCATAATTATTTTCGGTTAACATTAGAATAAGTTTGTGTTAGTGGACACATTAATTCCTTGACTTTGAGCCTCAACTATTATACCACAATGTAAGAACCTCACTCAGTTTTACTAGAATAGAGTAATTATTTTTTAAATTAATTACACATATTCATATAAAATATTTCATCATGAGAAATCTAACTAAGTGATATTTAACTAAATGTATTATATTAGTTAACCCTATAAGGTTTATAGTTAATCCATTTAGCTAATGATCACCATGAAAAAGATATAATAATTCATGAACAATGTTGAAATAACAATAAAAACTATATTTATTCATTAAAGTAAAAATACAGTTTCAGCCATAAATGATAAAACATTACAACCACTACTATAGAAGTATAACTAATAAATAGTACAAATTCAGCAATACTAATGTCTCAATAATAGTAATACACTGATACAAAGCTCCATGAAGTATGAGTATCCATGATTCAAGTATCTATCTATAATCTCAAGTTTAATCTCTAGTATAGTACTATTATGGGGGAGGAAGAGAATCATCTAAGTGTTTTTCTACACCAGCCATGAATCATTGATCCCCTATATTATCTCCCAATAAGGAAATTACCCTCCCTTCATGGATGGTTAGATAATGATGGTGCGAGAATCTAGAGTGACAAAATATAACCTATGTGTTATAAGATAACTAATACATGATGTGTACCATAAATAAATCCATTCTAAAATTATATCACATAAACATGTAAACTATATCAAACACATAAAAAGATAATTTTTAACTATAAACATTACTTTGGACAAAGTTTTCAAGTAGTTAATGATCTCTAGGATTAGTCAATTTCATACATGTTACTCAATTATATTACACCTCATCTTGCATTGATGACACTAATTAAACCAGTGGAATTTGTCCACTACTTATTTAGTGTCATAAATTTTATATTTTATTAATTATAATATAATATAAAAAAATAATATATTCAATCATAATATTCCCTATTGGTAGTTATAAAAATATGCTAAGTATATAAATATCAAATACATACATTTAGTCCATTGAATTCAATGTAATGAATCTAATATTCATTTTATTCAGTACAAAATAATAAATATAATCATAAGTAGTCCTCAATATATACATGTCATCTAGGTAAGAATCATACCCAGACTAGAAGTTACTAAATAACAATATGTAACTTGAAATGTTATTTCATCCATGAAATAAAACATAGATCACAACTTATTTATTTGTTCATATTCAAAAAAATAACAGTAATAAAATCATATAAAAAACTTAATATGATCTTTATTTAAACATTTAAAATACATTATATATATAAATGTTTTCCCCAAAGTAGTTATACATACTCAAAACTTAGCCAAGAACATCTAAATACACCTATATATATATATATATATAAATATATATTTGACATACCTTGTTACATTTATAAGTATTAAACCAAGAGTGAATATTATATATACATACAAATTTGAACTAAGTCTTAATATACATGTATACCATATATATATCTTAAACATATATTCAGTTGTTTATATTAAATGAACCACTAATATAAACATTTAACTATATATACATTGTAGATACATTATACTCTATATGGAATTAATATTCTATCCATAATCTTTTTGAGTATTGTGTATATAATCAAACACCTATACTTAGATTATATAGGCAATAATTCACTTATTAATTTCAACCTAAGATAAGTAGTATGTTTTAGTATTGAAATAAACAACAACCTTCACTAAAGTATTTAAAAGCACATCTAATACATGATACATAAATTCACACTATTTTATACTAATCAACTTAAGATTATTACTAACATAATTTAATAATGCCAAACAATTCCAAATTTAATGATTCAACTAAATAAATATAGAATATTGTTTAAATATTAATTCAAACTCAACTAGAACAATATTTATCAATTTTATGGAATAAAGATATAATAAAAACACAAATTTATGCCTTTAATTTTCTCATTCACATATAAAGCTGAATTTATATATGCAAATCCCAAAGTATTGGCAAGCAAGTTACACAGTCATTTAATTAAACTCAGATCTATATTTTACACAATATTCTTTGAATCGACTAAAGATTTTGTCTTAAAGTTATATATATCTATTAATGTATTTTACATTGGTATCCATAGCCAAATACAAATATTCTCCACTTATATATATAACATACTCAGCCATATGTTTTCTTCAATCTACAAGTTTAATACTAATATAAGTAGAGGATATAAATCTATATAATATAACACTCCTCTATAAAACTCAATACCTCATAAATAAAAATATCAATCAACCTTAAATCAATTTCCCTTACTATACACACACACACACACATTATTATGTATATATATCTCGAGTCATTAAAGTCTTATAGGTTATATATACATACCCCTATATATGTATATATATATATATATATATATATATATATATATATATATATATATATATGTATATATATATATATGTATATATATGTATATGTATATATATATATGTAATATATATATATATATGTGTATATATATATATATATATATATATTATCATTTTTATATACACATTAATGAAATAAACCCAAATTATTTCCTTTGTCAAACAAATTATACAAATAGTCAAATCCCTAAAAAGGGCATGTCTTATCAACTAGGTATGTGTATATATTCAAATAAAAATAAATAATCTTTGTGTGAGTGTGTGTGTGTGTGTGTGTGTGTGGGTGTGGATTTTATTTGACCCTTTAACACAGAATATTATTCCTTAATGTAGAATAGTTAAAAACCTAGAATTTTCAGTCAAGGACTAGGGCTAAATTTTACTTAAGACAACACTCAAATTTTAATCCTCACATCTCAAAATTCTTTTAAGGAATAAATATTTACATAGTCCAAGATGTTTTATACTTTAGGGTTATGTGGATATAGGTTTGGTTTTGTGGATGGCCAAGCCATCATAGGGCCAAACCTTTAACCCTTTGAATAATTTCCACAAAAATAAACAAAATAAAAACCATATGTAGCATACATATAAATCAATCTCATTTCATTCATAATGTTAAATACATCACAAACCTTGTTAATTTTTCCAATTTTTTTCTTATCATTCAAGAATAGCTTGAAATTCTACACCCTTATTCTCTTTCCCAACCATTCTCTCTCTATGCCTTTGTGTTTATGTCCTCACAAGCTTCTCTCCCCTTATTTTATTCTCTTTCCTCATCCCAAATACTAACCCAAAATTATCAGCCACCATTCTATCTTTGTTCATGCATACTGAGAATAAATAAACATAACAAATAGTTTACCACCATTTTCTCATGCATAAGACTTCAAGTTCCCATAATGGTTTATTAAGTGCTTGTTTAGTCATGTCAAAACTAATTAGAAACCCTAATAATTTCAAATTTTCCCAATTAACAAGTAAAATAATCATTATAGAAGCCCTTAAAATTTTCCATGTTCATCGACTTCACTATTTTCCCATGAATTGACCTAACAAAAGTCATCAAACATTATAGTTTCGATTCTAAATAACAAGTCCACTAAACTTTATAATTCCACATGACAAGGTTGATATAACATTGACTATTTAAAATAATCTCGGTTATATCTCAATCCTTACAAACATTATATTTATTCTAATGTTAATGCAACTAATACAACCTTCACTATAATTCATAAACATAATGCTTAACACTATGACTTTGCCTAGTCATACTTAACAACATAATCATTTCCTAATTATAAGAATAATTCAACCTTAATCAACATTAATATAATGTTTCCTTTTATTATTTAGCAATGAAACTACCTTTAATGATTTTGTGAAGAATCAGGTTTATTGCCTAGGCACTAAAGCTCATGATAATCATTGGTCAATAACTTTAATTTCATTATACCATGCCAAACCAATTTCATTAATTAATGATAACAAATAATTTTTAGATTATTAATGACTCATTATAGGTTATTTAACTATTATACTTGATAATAGTAACCTTATAAGAATCCAATCATTAAATAACATAATCAAGCTCAATATTATAATACATCATATACATATAGCTATGAATCCAAATAAGCACTACTCATAATATACATAACTATATCCTAAATAGTGGTAAGTCACAACAAGATAGGTATAGATTAATTTGATCAAACCAATAATAACATCAACATATATTAGTGCAGTATCATAACTAAATTAGTGAAATCACACAATCAAAACAACATGATCATTAAACAACAACATGATCATTGAATAATAATAAGATCATAACAGACATGTATAACAAAAATCAAAACATACTAAAACTATCAAACTCAAACAATAATCACAAAAAATGTTAATCTACTATGGTGTGTGCATGGGTTTCCAATTTTTATCTTTTTCATCTCTCAACACCTCCATCTACACCATCATCTTTGATGATTCCCTCCTTCCATCACACTCTGATGGATGGATCTGTCTTGCATCCACCTCACAATAATGAAGGTAGTTAGCTTGAAACATAATTATATCCATAACATACTAAATTATAACTAAGAAACATGACCATGAATTATAAAATATGAATGTGCATCTATCTCATAGCAACTCAAATGTGTGAATTATGCAACATGTAACTATCCCATAATTAACATATGTCATAAAGCTTAATCAAATAATAACCATGAAAATTCATGGATAAAGAGTTTATTAATCTTAGTGATAAATTGAGATGTGACAATAAATATCATATAGTCCCCATATGACCTCGAAAGGGGTATACAATATCCAAAATAAGCCCCCCAAGGATATATCACTCCATCTTAACCATTGGATTGATTCAACCTCAATCGTCAGATTCAGTCAAAGGTGAGGAAGACATAGAAATCATTATGGAATTTAATAAAGGATTAAAATTAGATGTTAAGTCATAAATTTGTAATTTGTAATGGAATGAGGAGGTGTTGTAAGATATCTTGTCCATATTTATCCCTCCCCTCCTTCCTCAGCCTTGGATGACTTCCATTAATGGAGTCTCCAAGTATTTGATCCTTTTTTGAATTATTATTTTTCAAGTTGATTCTATACATGTTTTTTTATATATGTACCCATATTTTTTGAAAGGTTCTAGGAGGTCTTAGCATCCCATAGTTTTTGAAAAGGTCTTGAAGAGCTTCAAGCTCCACCACTACCATTAATGGCTACCAATAAGGTTAAAGGTAAAATTTTAGAAAATTTTAAGTTTTAAAATTTAAATTATCTCAGACTAAAGGGGACACAAAAATGATAGGGGTTCCCTTTTAGCTTAAATCATTTTGGGGCTCCCAAAAGCCTGTGATAGCTAATAAGGCCCAAAATGACCTCCCTAGAACAAAATAAGAATAAAGAGAAAAATATGAAGTTTAAGGTCCCAAAACCACTTTTATGTAGAAGGGGATGAAAATTGAAGGGGGGAATTTTAGGTTCACATGAATTTGATCAATTAGATCCCCATAATCAAGGGTACAAAAATAAGTAGCTAGGTTTTAAAAGAACTCTAAGGAAACTCTGAGGATAAATGATACATAACTAGGAATATAATTTTTTCTAGGACTCAAAACTTTCTTCAAGTGGAAGAGCATGAAAAATGGGAGGTTGGGGGGGGGGGGGGGGGGGGGGGGGGGGGGGGGGGGGGGGAGGGGTTGTTCCATTTTTGGGTCACCATGACTCCAAGTTTGTGGGTGGATGTAAACACTCACATATAAAAGGTACATTATAAATTGAAAGAGTTATAGTTTTATATAATTTTGTTGCAGGTCTGAACATTAGAATGTGATAATTTTTAATAAATTAATAAATAAAATAAAATAAAGTATATTAAAAAACAAAGTTTAAATAAATTACAGTTAAAAATTTAAAATAATTTAAATGTTTTAATAGTTGTATGGACACAATATGTAAAATAAAATGGGATGGGGACACTGCATGGCTTAATCCAAATGGTTTACTAACCCAAACACAAAATATAAAAATAAAATGTGTATGTGAAGCTTTAGATGATAAATTAGTGCCACAGACCACCATCACAACCCTATCCAGCACTATCCCCTTAGGGGTATTTCCAACCTATAGACCCTTAGGGGACTTTCCAACCACCACATGATGACATGGATGACTACTCAATATGTATCTTGTTATCCTACCAAAAGGGGTCAATTCCCTCTAAAATGACCTATGTTTTATTATAATTTCCCTAAAAATAAAGAAAATTAAGAAAAACATTTTTGGCAATCCAAGAACCCAAAAATTATGAAAACAATAGTGTTAGGTAAAAAATTTTACAATTTTTTGTAAAATTATCTTGGGAAATTTATTTCCTCATTTTATATGATTAAAAAATTTGTGAATTTGGGTCAATTTACAAAGGAGGTATAAGGAGATTTAGTACTGAAAACTTAAAAATCATAACTTTGAAATGGTAACACAAAATTATGTTATAAATTGTTACAAAATCCTAATAAATATTAATTTCTTATAAAATTAATTTATATAAAAATAGTTAAGAATAAATTTACATAAAAATTTTAAGAATGCATCTAGCCTTCCTTGGCATCACCCTAGTCAATGAATTTCACATTTTTAGGAAAGAGAGAAAATTTATTTTCAGTCTACTGTAAAACTATAGAGATATACATGTCTAATATGATTTTCCAATTCATGAATCAACTTATTTTGAAATTTCTCATGCTTTGAGATGGAATGGATGAGGTCATTTCATATCATTTAATATTTCCACATGACATCAATACATTCAATAACTTTTACAACTCTAAAGACTACAACATATCTTCAACTCATTATTTTTACAATCCAAATAAATCCATAAAGGTGACATATATTTTTATTATTTAATTTCAAGTATATATTTTTATGTTTTTCATTAATTACAACATCTTTAGTCGATCTTATTACATCAATAAGTATATTTCAATACCATAACTACAAAAAGTTAATGATGAATATTTGTATAATAGACATTAATAAATTATAATATGATTTAATTAAAGGATAAATTGGTATGGACTAACATTTTTTAATTTAAAATTACCATAAATAATATGTATAATATTTTAATTGATGCTAAAAACTTCTTGTTCACTCAAGAAACTCATTACAATTAGTACCATCAAATTAGCAAGTTTGAAATAATATTATTTAAATAGTTATAATCTAGCCCATTAAAGATCCCTATTGATGGACACCACTTCAATATTTTTATAAAAAATTGGCATCATGATAAGCTTAAAAGTGATAAAAATATAAAATAGGGGTGAGGTAGATGCACAAAATAAAATATAGAGAAAAATAATCAACTAGAAAAAGATGGGTACCTATGCAAAAAACTAATGAGCTGGACTACTATTGCTAAAGCTATTTATACATTTAAAGTAGAGCCTTCTATATAGTATCAAAAAAAAGATAGATAAAAATGTGTATAATGAAGGGAATGAATATCTTAAGGATATTTTTGTAACATGTTTAGTTTAAAGTAATGGTATTTCCACAATCCATGTGTTGAGTATGTCTAGATTTCTGGTTAAAACTGTGTCAAGAATTTTTAGTCAATGTTTCAGTTCACACTCCATGAACCATCATCAAGATGAGAGTAACTATTTGGTTTAGATAATAACATTTTATTATTTTCATCAAGGATCATATGGATCCCTTTAACAATAATATTATCCCACTCAACTCACTCATAAATAGGACTAGGCATTAAATCGATAAATGGAGTAATTACCAATGCATAAAATCACATTCTCATTATGTGTTCTTTATTATAAAACCCCACAAATGTAAAAGAAAATACATTTTTAAAGATAGTCATCTTCACTTTTTTAATATGAGGGTGTTATTCTAAAAATAACAGGTCTCTAAACACTTTGTAGATTGCATTAGACCTCATTTAAAACACTATTCTTTTCTTTCATGGTTCCATCCTCATTATAAATTCTTGGAATTCCATTTTTCATTTATTTATCCATCATATTTCATTATTATACTACATTGTTTCTAATTATATCTATCAATATATATCTTTACAACCCTTCCTCACAAGTTTTCTATAAATGATATAGATCCTAAGACATAATCCATATTTGGGAATCCTTTTTGCATGGATCATACATTTACTTATACTATAATCATATACTCTATATAAAACACATAAGGCTCTATTTCATAAGGATATGCTTCATATTATTGTTATTGTGGATATAAGAATTGAATTTTTCCATGCAATCATGACATCCAAAATGAAATTGTGCCAGCCAGTTTCAAGTGTTTACCATCATATGTATTTATTATATAAATCATGGTCACGATGTCATTCATTATTTAGAGTGTAATAGGTTTTATTTTATTCTTATTCAACATCTCTAATTTTATTTTATTATTTAATTAAATATTCTTTAGTTTACTAACCTTATCCCTAAATCTTTGGAATATAGTTCATCTTCTATGTTTGGATTTTAATAATAAAATCATAGTCTTTAGTAATAATTTTATTATTATCCTACTACAATTTATGAATTAGGGAATCAAATGTATTATAGATTTGAATTTGAAATAAAGTGTTTATAAAATATTTGTGTCAACTAAATTTCAAAGTTACAAGATTGTTTAACCCTAATTTAGTTTAGGATTCTACTTGGGTAGATATGGTTAAGTAAATTAAAATGATAGGGTACAAGGGTGAATATCAAATATACAATAAGATAATTAAATTCTAAACTTAGATGCACCATATACTAATTTTATTAAACTAAGATAAGCTATAAATGAAAAGTATAACTATGTTAGATATAAAAATGGCAAAGAAGTGATGTTGTTAGCTTGTCTTGATGAAAATGAAGATCTAGATATAGTAGAGGTAGAAAGTAGGTGGGAAGATAGTTTTGGAATATTTATTAGATTCTAAATCTAGTGTCCTTATCTCTCTAAATAATTGTGTCAGCCTAGGATGATTGCATTTCTACAAATGTTTGGGTTTGACACTAGTGTGTTATATGAAATATCAACTAAAACAAGATGCAACCACCTAGATGCTTCTAGGATTCACATTATATTTAGTGCATTTAGATCTGGGTCATGGATAGTCACTCCTTATGAAATGAAAAAAACCTAGATTTCCACCTTTAATGTGACATTAAGGGAAAATGGGTTAGTGGGAACACATTGTTGATATCACCTATAATGACCTTGTTTTCAAATAACATTACCTAAATATTTAATACTCTAAAAGAAGAACTTAGAGTCATATAGTTTTCCCTTACGTGTTCGATTATGTGTGAATAATACAATGTGCATAAATCAAGTACAATAGTGAACTAGTTTTTAACTTGGAAAATAAGATATTATGATTGCTCCTTTAATACTTTAGACCTATACATGTGATGTACCTAAGACTAGTGTGGAAATAAGAAAGATTTAATAAATTGAATGCTTGATAAAGTACTTTTTATAAGTGCCTTGGTCTCTTGGTATGATTTTTAGGTGAAGAATGAATGATGGTTGATATTATATTTATACCAATCTTATCGGGAGATAATTCACATTAAAAATCTTAGGCTGACCGTTGGAATATGCTTCATTTTCAAATTGGATGAATTTAGGGAATTGGACACTTACATCAAGGTAGGATAGTAATATCGACACTAATATATACCCCATATGTTAGTGTTTAAGGAATAAAAAAATGGGTGTAGGATCAAAACTCATAGAGGTGTAATATAAATACATTTTAAGCATTTTGGGTAAGATAGGATGTCTAAGTCATCAATATAAAACTGGTTAGAATAAGAGATAGGCCAAGGAACATCAAATATAACATAATCAAGGCTTTCATAAGTAAGGCACATGTATAACTAAGAGTAATATACAATTTCTTAGTTTTCCAAGTGCACAAAACTAAGTTGCACATAATCACAAAATATAATATAAATCCCCCCCCTTTAATCTATTAATGAAATTACTAGTTTTAAAGGAAAATAATAAGTACTTGGTTGTGTGGGCACAACTTATATTTTCTTGACTTGAATTTGAATGCTTTGCTGGTGACTGACCTAAATCTAAGAGCATGTTACAATGTAAAATTAGTGCATATAATATGGGTTAAAATTACTTGAAATGTATTGAAATTGAAAGAGAAAGGTTTAGGAGTACCCCTATGTTTTAATGTAACCACCATTCCTATTGGAAGGTTATTTTTAAAAGATGTATCATTATAAGGATATAAAACTAAGATTATGATAAATATAGATAAATCTTTAAAGTGCATATATCCAAGGAGATACAAAGAGATATTATGATGTACTTGCCCCTAAATTTGGAGCAAAAATGATTTTCCACTTGACAGTTGAGATTAACTTAACTATGTAAACTAATGACACTTACAACCTAGTGAGGTTTGTTGATACAATTAGATCTAACCTAAAAATTGGCAAGATTGAGTTATTTGATAAAATTCATAAAAATATATGGTTTATTAGTATGTGCAATGGTTTTGGAATATGAAATTGATTTTTATTTTGAAATATTAGGAGCATGTCACATAACATATGCGCCTTAGATATCTCATGGTAAAATTATGTGTAATAATGGTACCAATGTATAGAATTTTACCCCAAATGTGTATATGAATCATTGGTACGTGCACACATTTAGGGGATAAAAAAAGGGCCTACTCATGGACATGATTTTTTTTGAAATTTCAAAATTTTGAACTTCTATAGATGGATAAATTCAAAGTTTGAAGATGGTATAAAAACATGAATTGTAGGATTTCAAGTCTAATTTCCAAAAAACTATTTTTTTTGAAAAAATGGTTAAGTATAACTAGGTCAAACATCTAATATTTGAAGAGGACCTCTTACTTTTTTTAAGAAAACATAATAGATAGATGGTTGTGAAATTGTTTGAAACCCTTTGGTGAATATTTAAATAAGATATTCTAGTTTTTTATTAATTTATTTGTATATTTTTTCAATGTTTTTAATTAACTTTTCAATAAACTACATCTTAAAATATGATGAAAAAATGGATATCCAATCATGCGACCCCCCTAAACCACCTAAAAAAATGATTTTTTTTAAATGAGTGTAAAATTAGGCCTAGTTTTTAAACATATATTTTTTTTTCCACTTAGATCAATGAAAAATAAATTAAATAAAAATGAATAAGAATGTATATGTGTAGCAAGTAGTGGCCTAAAAAACATGTAGTTAGAAATAATTTTAGTGTCAACCCTAAAACTAGCCAAAAATTTATAAAAATCATATATTTGGAGAGAGGATAGTGTTCTCATCATGATGGTAATAATTTTTTAAATTTTGATGTTGAATTATATATCATATTTGGTTATTAAAATTGAAATTTGTTGGTTTCTATAAAAACTCTCAGTCTTGACTGTAGATGCATAGTCACAAGCCTTTGGCTCAAAAATCTAAGCCATTTTGAGCCTAGAGGCTTGGTTTTGAATTCAAATTCAAATAACACATATGCATTACATAATGCATACACATTATATAATGAGTATGTGTTATATAATTCATACACATTATTTTACAATAAGACCTAAAAGCCAAATTTGATCTTTATTATAGTAGGTCAAAAATATACCTTACTATAGTAATGAAATCCTATCCTACTTGCATGAAATCATATCTTACATGCCTTACCCTACCTTACCCTTTTGTTGTTTATTTGATATATTTTACCAAACCCCTTTATTTAAATTTTGAACTAATTTGTTTAAGTGTTAGACCCATTGAATTGCACTATGTAGTATAGATAATCTTGTGTAAGTAGAAATAATAATTGAGCCCTTGGTGTAATAGTGCATTTATTGGATATATATTTCAAGAATACTATATAGTAGAGCCTAATACCTATGAATCAAGCCTTGGATTGTCCCAAAAAAAATCTTAAAATGTGATGAATAAATTCCCTTAATTTTCATCTAAGGTCACCCAGTGCATCTAATCTAATAGGTGCATTTTGAGGTTCCAATTAAAATTCTAACAAGAGTATTCTATTATTACAATTATTCAAGATTCCCCTAATGTATTAAAATACATTGTTCAAATTTTACCTAAAATTAAGATCTATTGTGAAAATATGGTTAATCCTCCATTCCTTATACCTCTTTCATCTACCCCTCCAACACACATGGGATAACCATCAACCACTCAATCCATTCCAAACTCATCTCAAGAGTGTGTCTTTGATATGGTACTAGTCCTAGCTACACCATGGATGCAACAATTAAAATCTCAAAAATAAGCTAGATAATACTTGGTGATTATCAATACTATATAGCTATATACCTTAATATGTAATTGGGATAGTAAGATAGGAAAGTAAGATGATGGGTAACATATATGTTTTTCTTATATTTTGATATTTTATCCTTTGGGTATGCATTTTATTTTATATAAGATGTGGTTTTGATCTCAATAAACTTGAAATGGTCACATGTATCCATTAGTGATGATGTGTTTTTAAGATTCTATTTTCATATGTTGTGCTTGTAGTGATGAATGTATATCTTAGAAAATATCTGAATACACTAGGGACCTTGTTTGAAATCATTAAGGGATGGCTATGCTTTAGAAATATAAGGTGGCATAGACCTATCATTGACAAAGTATGACATATTTATAAGTTAGCCAAACTCAAAATCTATTAAGATTATTCAACATACATTAAAGGTGACAATGTCCCCAAAGTATGAAACATGCTTCCCTTCAAGGATGATGTTGAGCAGAGGGACCTCATAATTGTTAATGTGGATGATTTTCCTCACCTCATATATATGGCTAATCAAAATTGAATACCAATGTGTACCCCCTCACCAAAGGTTTTAATATTACATATTTTTTATATCTTCAATCATCTTGTTCATATTTCAAAGTAATGATATTAAACCTTATAATGTGGATTATAAGAAAGTAGTATCTTAAAATTCTTACTCTAGCTTAGGATTTGAGGTTGAGGAGTCCATTACTAAATCATTTTATATTCTATGTGTAGGTCTTAATATGAATTTACTTTAGGATAAAAAGTTCATTAAAGGTAAAGGGATCTAAATAATTTGAATACATAAATAGAAAACTAATAATTTTTGGTGCTCGCTCAATTTAGATGGGACCTTAAAGGGATCTAGATGAAAATTTACTTATAGTAATGGCAAGTCAGAGGCTTGCATCATGTGAATTATTTACTAGACATGATTTCATGGGATCAATGTCAATATTTAAACACTTTTTGATTATATATATATGATATTTGTGAATATGGATTAATTTTATTAGTTGGAGGTGATGAGATGTATCTAGGTATCAACGATCATGACTTCCACTCATATGAGCTAATAAATGTAGAGAGTGTATCATGCACATGCCTAGATTTGGCCCTCACGGCATCTGAGATGTGTTCATATTAAATTCAAAGTGTTTTTTAATTATTATGAGATCATTGAGTACTTTTGATAACTTGACACAATATGGCCAGGCCTAGCCTATCAGTTTTATCTATTCAAATTAGACACTTGGTGTATAAAAGTTCATGTGGCCATCTCTAATTAGATCAAGACTCCTAGGGCCCTAACATCTATGATACATTAGAGATATATAATGTATGTATATCCAAAAACTATAACACTTCTCTAGGTGTAATAGACCTACATGTGGAAATATTTGATTGGATTGCGCATCCTAAGGCTCAAATAAATATGATGCTTCTAGGACTTGATAATCAGATATTTAATACTTATATGTGTATATAATATACACATGGTGACATCTAATTGTATTGGGCCTCATAGGTCTCTAATATATCTTTAATGCTTTTAAGATATGACACCTCTTATAGTGTTTAATCTTTCAAGCATGTATGATGTATATGTGGTGATACATAATTGGATTTGAACTCCCAGGGCATTGTCAACTCTAAAAAATATAGGACCTAATGTATCTTTGTTAGATTTAACACTTTCGGGTGTATGAGGTATACATGTGGCACACCAAGGTTAAATTATAGGTGAAATTAGGTTCAAAATAAGCCATGCATGAACCTATTTTTAATTGTATACATGATGTTATTTAGAGTAAAATTAACCTTAGAATGTCATCGTGTATATATGCAATGAACTAAAGAGTTGATTCATTCAATCAAGGAGGCATGGGAGGCCAATTTGAACCCCTTCTTGATGTAACTCTAAGAGCATGATATATTATTTGGGATAAAATTAGTATGATTCTATAATGAATTGAACCAATTAGTCAATTAGTGAAATTATGGATGTGATTTCGATAAATTGAGCCCCTAAACTAAATTTATGGCCCAATCAATTGTATAATATATGCAACATGTATGGATTAAATGACCATATAATTTAATTATAAATGTACATAAAAATGTAAATATATCCAATTCTAACCCATTTAACCTAAATTAGAGTCGATGATGTGATTAAAGGGGCTAAATTAGCTTACATTTCATGACATGTTGACTTTAAACCCTAATTTTATCACTTAAACATGTATAACTCCCATAAACCCTAATTTCATGACATATATACATGTACAAACCCATTACACTAAATCCATAACCCTAAATCCTAATTTTATAACAAAAATAACCCCTAAGCTCCCTAATTTCATCACAAATGCATAAATTTATGAATGTGATTAGTGCCAATTTGTGAACCTATTGTTCACCTAGTTTTGTAAGTATCTATGATGGGATTTGGGGAAAAATTAGCTCATTATATTCATATAAAATGTCCAAATTTGTAGTTTGAGTGTGGCTTGTGACACCCCATCCATAAGATCTTTTTTCATGTTCTTGCAACCCTTCTAAACACCTTTTTGTTCATTTATAGTCATATAGAACTTTATGAATGGTCATTCCACCTCAGCTAGATAATATTCCCTATACCAATCTTATTCCCCTAGGTCTTGATCCAATAAGATAGGAGCACCCCATTTGGACTATAGCACCCCATAGAGAAGTGTCCCATTTTTGGCAGTCCTATCCATTTTTACTTTGAGCCCCAATGGTCATTTTCATTTCATATTTATCCTTAATTATGTTGGACTATCATGAATACATCTAACCCATGACCAATTGATCCTTATAAAATCCCACTCAAAGCTCATTTATAAAAGATTCAACCAAACTTACAAAGAAATCATGAATATAAACAAATCACTAAATCAAACTTCCCTAATGTTTGCACAACGTCACCCAAAATAGTTGAAAACCTACTCAAATCCTCATACCAGTCCCTATCCACCTCAAACACTATCAATTTTGCATTTTCATCTGCATCACACTATTTCACAAAACACACTAGGTGGGAGAACTACATATGGCTTGATCCGTCTTCAGAGTATTGGTATGTAGGGAGTGTTCCCAGATAAGGGGTCTAGATTTCAAATTTAGTATAACTTTCAAACTAACACCCCTCTTTCTCTAGTGACTCAAACGTCATTTTATCAATCATAATGGAGGGTTAGGGTTAAAAGACAAAATTAGATCCAAAGTGAGTTCTGTTGATAACCAACACTTGATTTTTCAAAAGCACACTCACACATGCACAACACAACTAATTAAAAAGTTTTAGGTCTCTATGATCAATTTGGACAATAATAACAAGAACAGACAATAATGTTGGAAACCAAACTGTCTACTTTTTGGCAGTCCTATCCTTTTGCCCAATAAAAACTAGATTCAGGTTTATGACACCTTGGCAATTCTATACAATGATTTTCAACCTCTTTACTATCCTTCTCAGTCTATTTTATAACTAATATTTCTTTTTATTTATTACTATTTTTAGAAAGGTGAAAAAGACAAATAGTTGCACAAATCAAGACTATATTTATTGTTATATTTCATACTGCTTTATCAATCCAAACCCTTAAAAAAAAGGAATAACACTCCATTATTACAAAATAATTTAAATCATTTGGTGAACCTAATTTAATTAACTTATGCACAAAAACCCTAGAAACCCTAGGGAAAATTCTTTGCTGATTTTTGTAATATTCTTCTGATTTTTCCTGCATATATAAATTAAAATTTCACTTTTAATTTTTAAAATTAACCATAATAATTTTAAAAATTATTTCTTTTAGACACTAGTAGAATATGCTATGTCCCTATGTTTTTGGGGGTATAACCTTACATGTTAGTGAGCTTCATATCCTTTTTATGAATATTTTAGTTTGATATTTTAAGACTATACATTTCCTTTATTCAATACTTTCCTTCCATTGCATTTTTCTTATTTAAAATTATTACACAAAATTTAATCCACTTTCACTTTGTTTTCCTACTTTAACAATGGCCCAATATACCAGCTTTAATGAAAATAATAAGAGCTAACTTCAAAAACTTTTAATTAAAAATCTTTATATGCAAGATGATATGCTTAAAATAATACAACAAGATCAATAAAAATAAAATTATGGTCAATCTTCTCAAAACACAAAACAACCAATTACAAATGACACTACAAGGGTAATTATGTCTCAACAACCCCATATAATAGCCCAACCTTCCTATGTGGCACCACTAGTTATGGCTAGTACATATTCACCTCCTAATGTGGTTGCCCTTGTGCAAGAGATTAAATATCTTCAATCCAGAGTGTTACATCTTGAGAAAGGTGCCTTTAGACCAACATAGGATTTGGACTCTTTTGCTCTACTTTATACACCATTAGCATGCCATGTTTATTCTAAACCCTTGACACCAAGGTTTTTCAACCCAATATCACTCTATATGATGGAAAGGGTGATTTAGAGACACACTTAAGAGATTTTCAAGCATCATGCTTGGACTATGTTCCAAATTACTGCTTACTAACCAAGTTATTTCCATGGAGTTTAAAGGATTATGCTCTATAGTGGTTTTATAATCTACCAAATCATTTTGTTAAAGCATTCAGTCCTTTAGCTGACATGTTCTTAGCTCATTTCAGCATTAACATGTGATAAGGTTTATTATGCCCAAGTTGTACAACAAAAACAAAGGTCAAATGAGCATCTCACAAATTATGTTCTTAGATATAATACTATCTTGGATAAAATGACTAGCCCCATGACTGATCAAGAATTACAAGATATCTTCAAATAGAGTCTTCCAGTAGCTTTGCATGAGTTAATAATGTTCAAAAAGTTTTCTTCCTTCACTGAATTATGTCATAAACTAAAGGAAAGGGAAGTTAAATTACTTTCTATGGTTAAATTCAAGTACACAAGCATATCAAAACAAAAAAATCAAGAGTAATAGTAAATTCCCATTAAAATTAAAGGTTAATGATAGAAAAAGTCAAAATCAACCTACAATTAATGCTAATTTAGATCCCCTTCAATGAGTGGTTTTATCAGTGCCTCCTTAGTAAGCCTTTACCAATATACCAGTATCTCTAGCTAGAGTCTTACATCAACTATTGGAATGTGTGTCCTATCTCTCCCTCCTATTCAGTAAGTTGATATGATAATTCCTCTTCCACATGGATATGATTAGAATGCATATTGTGATTTTCATAGGGCACCAATCCACACAATGAATAGATGAATTAGTTTGTGACATAAAATATAAGACTTGATAGATGGAAAAATTATTAATATTGGCACTCTATTGGAGCCTCCTCAAGCAAAACAAACATAGGACAAGGCTCTAAAAATTTTCTTATATCCTTTCCCATAGCATTCTAAATAAGAGACAGGGGGCACATCAAGTGTTCACCATGCATATCATGCACACCCTCCACCAACTACATACGAGGAACCTTTAATTGAGTCATATCCTATGAGCAATATGATTGGTGTGTATAATTCTAGAGTTCCAACTAGACCTTTGATTTCCTTTTCAGAGTAGGAGATAGTTGAGGATGATTTATATTACTATACACTCTTTATCAAAGCTGACATTGATCACCATCCCATTCATAGTGTTCTCATAGACAATGGATGCAATGTGAACATGTGCACTATGACATTAATTGAAAATTTAGGATATTCAGAGTAGGATATCACCCTAATGGACATAATTATCAATGGATTAAATGGACACATACAAAGTTCATTGGGTGAGATTACACTTCCTTTATAGGTTGGTTTAGCACATGTCGCCACACAATTTACTATTGTTCCCAATGTAAGAGTCTTCAACATGTTGTTTAGTCGACCATGGATCCAAAAACTTCATGCAATACCTTCTATAGTCCATAGATGCATGAAATACTTTCACACTAATCAGGTTGTTACAATTGGTGGAGTTCTATATGAGTTACCACTCCCCATGTCAAAGCCATCTCCTACTATGGAGTCACTAGTTTTAGTTCCTCCACTTGTTATAGTTCTTCCTCCAATTGAGATTTAGACATATGAAAGTCCTCCTTTAACATTAAAGAGATTTCATACACTTCCATATAGGCCTCTCTTAGAGTGACCACTACATCAGTGATTGTTTCAGGACTCTAAATAATTTTTAGCTACAGTATTTATAGCCAAGGTAGTATCATTGAGATCTCATGACTCTACAAACATAACACATTTTTAAAGATATTATTATACCACCATATGGGTCCCTTATATCCCCATAGTTATATCCACTTCTTAGAGTTATAGGGGGATCCCAAAATCAATTTCCACTATAGAGATTTTAGAGCACTTCTAGTATACATATTTTTCATAGTCATAATCTTAGCCCTTCCATTGTGCTTCATGATCATGCATAATTTCTCTCCTTGATATAGGACACCATGATAGGGAGTCTCTTATGAGTGTCATTGATCAATATTGTTTCTTCTCTATCTTACTTGTACATAATTTCTTAGCTTACTTGTACACAGTTTCATTTTAATTTCTTATACATAGTTTCCTTACGATTACTTGTACATAGATTATTTAAAAATACCAAAAAAATAAAATATTAAACAATACAAAAAATAATATAATATTTCAAAATACAAAAACATTCAAATAACTCAAAACACCAAAAACTTTTCAACTGTATGCATTATCACTACTTTACATTTCTACTACCATGCTAGACTTAAATTTTTCTATTTTATGCTATTGTTTGTTAGTTTATCTACATTAATATGATTTACTTGATCTTATTTGAGTGTGTATAGTAACACCTAGATCCCTGATTGCTTCGATAAGGGGGCATCCTACTTCTACATTCGAGACAAACATCAATATATCTACCTAACAAGGGCATATTCTACATGACTACACCATCCAAGTTATGTCATTCCTACACCACACACTCTAATTATAATTTTTATGTATATAAATTACTATCTTACATAGATTATTCTATTGATATTGAATAGTATATAACACCTATGTAATTTTTAGCATCTACCTAGTCTTATACTACATGTTTTCCATATATTAACTTTTGCTTTGATCAGTTAGATGCAATAGTATTTCTAGCATTTACATTCCTTCCTTTCTTTATTTTAGTATATATATGAGATTACATTTCTTAGTTCCTATTTTTTTACTTGTGTGTGCCTTAGGAGATTTTCCAATGTCCTTTTCTTGTACTCTTGTATATGCTTGCATCCCTCGTGCCAATCTTTCTTATTTGTAATTATATGTGTATGTGGGAATTTAAAAATACCTTCTATGATTGTTTTCCTATTTTGAGTGACATTTTCCCATGTACCTTATTTTATTGTCACCTTGGCCTCTTTTGTATGCTTCTTGCTTATTTCATTGCATGCTTGTTTATTTGTTTGCTTCTTAGTTATTTACAATGTCATGATCCACATCATGTATTATATTTCCTTCTTTGATGCCATGATGGAAATAATGATTCATCCCTCCTTGAAAACTAACCAAATTTATAGTTTTAGTTTATTATATTTCATATGCTATTACATTGTCACATCTATCTAGGCATACCCCTGATGATCTATCAATATCCAATACAAACTATGTTATATCTTGAGACATATTTTAGATTATCATTATTATATCATGTATTTAATAGTATAACATACTTGTAGGGATCTTTCTTCTGAGGGTATTCATTTTAGGTTATTCATTCCTACCCTTAGAAGAGGGGGAAATAAACAAGGGTTTTATCATAGAGATCAAAACCCTCTACCAGTTAAAAATCAATTTTTAGAAAACTTAGAATAGTAATCAAAATTTAAAACATACAAAATAGACTAAAAAAATAGGGATGAACACAAAATAGTCATCATATATAGTAGAGGACAAGAACACCCCATTTAGACTATAACACTCTACATCAAAATGTACACTTTTCAGTGCTCCTATCCAAATAGTCAAAAACACAAAATTTTCATAAATAGATAGAAAGGTAAGGTCAATTATAGTTTTTTAGCTATATTCTAGTATATATTAGGTATTTTTAGTATATTTCTACTTAGATTATCTAGATATAGTGGGTATTATGCATGGCATGATGGCTCTCACTTCTAGTTTTAGATTGGGTAGTTGGTGCAACTTCTAGATCAGAATCTATGTTACAGACACCAATGATTGGGAGAAATGTGTGCAACACATTTTCCTTATTTTATTTATATTTAATTGTATTACCTAAGTATTATCAAGAGTTTTGTGCCTTATTCTATCTGTAGGTGGTTGGCATCATTTCAGAGTGGTTTTCATATAAGCCTAGTTCTCAGTTTTGGAGTGTCTTTCATAAAATACTAATCGTTACCTTTTATAGTGGACAATATTGTCCTAGTTCTCAATACACATTCATTTATCCATGAGACATTGTCAAATTACAAAGCATTCATGGGATTTATGATCCATCTCATAAGACACACATTCATATTGGTATAATTTCATAGTTCACACTTAGTGGGAAAGAATGGAGCCAAAGGACTAGCTAGCCTTTATATTCTTGAGCCACCTACTCAAAACAATTGGAAACACATTCTAAACATTGATTAACACATGAATGATCACATAACATCACTATATAATGGCTGATAATAAAGCCAAAGGGACAACCTTTATATTCTTGAACCACCCTCGAGGAATTGAGCACTTAGCTCCATTTATGATATTACTCTTGGTATAACACATAAATAGCATTACTCAACATAATAATAGGTTTTGTATTAGTTTTCATACCTATTGAGGTGTATTCATTCCTTTCTCTTCCTCTCTCTTTTACCTAGCCTTTATACATTCTTATTTTAGACATAACATGTCTAGTAAGAATTGATCTACTTCTTGTTTTCTCTTATAGATTTATGCTTCACATTGTACTCTCTTTACACACACTCAACATCACACATACTCATGGGATTTACCCTTGTAGGTAAGCTTAGGTACACTTTCTAATTTTCATTTATCCTATTATTTTTCTTTGTTACATCACTAGAATAAAAGGGGGGTTAAATTTAGTCATATAAAATGTCCAAATTGGTAGTTTGAGTGTGGCTTGCAACACCCCATCCATAGGTCCTTTCTTCATGCTCTTACAACTGTTCTAGACACCTATTTGCTCATTCCAGTCATCTATAACCTTACAATCAATCATTCCACCTTAGCTAGATAGTATTCCCCATACCAATCCTATTCCCCTAGGTATGGAGCCTATGGGATAAGAATGCCCCATTTGGAATATAACACCCCATAGAGAAGTGTCCCATTTTTGGTAGTCCTATCCATTTACACTTTTATCCCCAATGATCATTTTCATCTAGTCCTTATCCTTAATTAGGTTGGCCTAGTGAATACACCTAAACCATGGCCAATTAATCCATATAAAATCTCACTCAAAGCTCAATTAAAAAGGAGGTGATCAAACTTTAAAAAAAATAGGAATACAAAAAAAACGCTAAGGCAAACTTCCCTATTCTTTGCACATAGTCACACAACATAGTTATAAACCTACTCAAATACTCATACTAGTCCCTATCCACCTCAATCACTATCAATTTAACATTTGCATCTACGTCACACTATTACATAAATCACACTAGATGAGAGAACTAAATATGGATTTATCCCTCTTCAAAGTATTGGTATGTAGGTAGCATGCCCAAACAAGGGGTGTGGATTTCACATTAAATATATCTTTCACACTAACCCCCCTCTTTCTCAAGTGAGTCAAATATGATTTTATCAAACATAATGGAGGGTTAGGGTTTGAAGTCAAAATCAGCTCTAGAGTGAGTTATATCGACAACCAGTGATCAATTTTTCATTAACATACTCACACATGCACAATGAAACTACCTTAAACATTTCTTGTCTCTATGATTAGTTTGGACAATAGCAACAAGAATATATAATAACATCAGACACCAAAGCATCCAATTTTTAGTGCTCTTATCCTTTTACCCAATGAAAACTAGATTTAGGTTTATGACACCTTCCCAATATTGCACAACCATTTTCAACCTTTGTACCAGCCATCTCAAGATTTTTCTAGATAAGTTATATTTCTTCTTATTTATTGCTACTTTTAGAAAGGTGAAAAAGACAAATAATTGCACAAATTAGGACTATATTTATTATTATATTATGTATTAATTTATTAATCCATACCCTTAACTAAAATAATAATAACACTTCATTATTCCCAAATAAGTTAAATCACTCATTTTTTCTTACATATTGAGTCTTATTGCATCATATTATAGTCTTATTTCTTCATAGTCTTATCAAGAGTCTTATTGTATCATATTGGAGATTTATGCATCATATTGGGAATTTATGCATCATATTCACCTTATTGATTCATATTAAGCCTTGTTTCATCATACTATATCCTTATTGCATCATTAAATGGTCTTATTACATCATATGATAGCCTTAGTGTATCTTATGATAGTCTTATTGCATCATATGATAGTCTAATTACATCATATTGAGCCTTATTTCATCATATGATGTCCTTATTGTAACATATGATAGTCTTATTATATCATATTAGGGATTTTTACATCATGTTATAGTCTTATTGAGCCATATTTCATCATATTATAGTATTATAAGGGATTTATGCAGAAAATATGAATATTCTTGCTTATTTTTATAGTATATGCTTATACTTCAAGGAATGTGTATGCATTACAGTAACATGTATGTGTTACTATATTATATATGTTATCCTTGAAGTATAGACAAAACTTACTTTTCAACATCTATTTTTGTCAAAAATCAATATTTTTGTCACCACAGACATTCCCTACGTGCACTCTACATATTCTCTATGTACATTTTGAAGTACTTTTTTGGACCCCACATTTTAAAGTATTTTTTTTGGGTGATTTTATCAAAATGGGATCTAATTCATGGTCAAAGAAGAGGAATAAGTTGAAGAAAAAAACACTATAGTAATTACAAGAGTTGAGAGAAAAAAACAAGGTATGAATGCAATTATTTCATTTTAGACAAGGTACAAACACTAACGCTAATGAGCGAAATGCCTTTTATAATGAGGCAATTAACAATAATGAATTAAATAATGATGAAAATAAAAATAATGAATTGAATTATGATAAAATTGATAATAATGAATTGAATTATGATGAAATTGATAAGAATAAATTAGATAATGTTGGAAGTTCACATTCAAAGTTTAAAGTTTTTTATTATGTTGATGAAGACCATATGCATGATACTTTACCCACCAACAATGAAAGAAATTTAATGGACACAAATAATGTTGAAATTAACAATGAATAAAATTTCATGGAAACATATAATGAAGAAATGAATAATGAAGAAAATTTCATGGAAATATATAATGATTTTGAAACACCCTTTTAATGGATTCCACCAATAACAACACCTCCAATAATTATGTATAGAAAAGAAAAGTACTTAATTAAAGTCGATGAAAATATTTTGAAAAAAATGCATAACAAAATGTTTGATTACCATTTAAGAAGACTGGATCAAGAAATTTGGGATAATTTCTTTCATAGATTGGATTATGATAGTCAAAGATGTCAATTATTTATTTTGATTATAAAATTGGTTAATATGAGACCTAAAATGTATAGATTAAGACTACGAACATCTAACATGGACTACGAACATCTAAGATGGATGATGAAAATGATGAAATTATTGAAAATATACATGATTCATATCATATTGTAGGCCTAAGATCATGGAAAAAATATTTTAATACTACTCAATGTATAATGATGACTTTTGTAATAAGTACTAAAACATGGAAAAAATGATTGATTTCAAAAACAAGCCAAACAATTGATATAAATAGAAAAACATTAACAAAAGAAATTGAAAGACATGAAAGACTTAATGAATCTAATACCAAAGAACTTTGGGCATTCTCTAGTATACTTTCACTAAAGGGCAAGGCTATAGTTGATGCTTTGAAAGACTTACACAATTTTGGAAAGATAATACAAGAGTTTTGCCTAATACAAGGGATCTAATGAAAAGAAGAGTTGGTTCTCACAATTGTGAACTGCATGTAAAACATTTATTAGATATGAATAAAACACAATTGTACTCTATGTTTTTGAAAAAAAATCCATAAATTTCTACTAGTCAAATATTTTTTGACATGGCCAAACCTTTTTATGTAAAAATAAATCACACATGCACCACTTTTTATAGACAACATGTTGAATTTTCAATGTACTATGATGTTTTTTACCATATTCATTGTACTTTGCATACTAACAAAATTTTATAAGAGTGTGGCATAGAAGTTTTCCCAAAATAAGATAGGGAATTTATTCCAAATATTTTTTGTGAAAGACCAGATAGACAGTTCTTTTATAATAAAGCATGTTTGGATGGAAATTACAACATTTACAATGGATTTCGAAAATTAAAAAAATGTAGCCATGAAGAGTGTACAAGTGAAAATAGATATAAATTAGTTATTTTGAGAAAATACAAATCTATTACTTATCAACTAAAAGATGACAAAGAATCTAAAAGGAGTGAGCTTGTTATGAAAGAGACCTATTTTAGAATTTATGGTCAAATTCATGGAGAAAATTATCCATGAGTATGCAAGGCACACACATAAGGCTAAATGGTTGGATGAACATTTAAAGATAAGTGAGGATACATTCCTACTTGATTCTATTATTTTAGTAGGAAAATTTGCTTAAAATTACACATTTAAACAGTAAATGTAAGTTCAATCACAGTATTACAACTCAACAAAAGTTTCCATATTCATTCATATAGAAATCATGCATGTACCTAATAGTATAGAATAAAATTAAAAAATATTAAGGGAGTATCATTTTTATATAAGTGATGATTGATCACATTATATAGAGTATGTGCAAGGTTATTTTTAGAATTTATATGGACAACTGACTAAGAGGAACATTAATTTCAATAAACATTACATTTGGTCATAAAATTACACATCATAATTTAAGAAGGAATAAATGTTTTATTGGTTGAGTAGGATGCATGTTACAACTAGTGTATAACATATTTGGATTTTCACTAAGGTTGGTCTTGGAAAAAGGGAGCATGATGGTGTTGAAGGATGTGTAAAAATATCCATTGCAATGGAGGATTTAAAATTCAACCATGTTTCAAATTTGATTGATGCAAAAATTAGGGTTGAATGGTGTAATGAGATCAAATGTCATGATTCAAAAGAAAATTCTACTATTCATAGAAATTTTTAGTTAATGGAGGAAAAAGACTTGGAAAACTATGAGGATTTTATGACTCTAATGGGTTTAAGTTAGATCCACTCATTTCATATTTTAAATGTAGGTTCTTGGACTATTTGTATGCAAAACTTGGCACGATTTTGTTATGCATGCATAGATTTTGTTTGGAATGAGTACGAATCATAAGAGTGGATGGATGACTAGAGTTCCAAACCTCATATTCCAATCAACACATATGAGGTTCCACTAACATTTTAACTTATAGATATGACATTTTTAGATGACTTTGACCATATATATAATCTAGTGTAGTCAGGTAGAAGATTAATCTTTATATACTATTTATTCTCATTATTGATCTTCATAGTGTCATTAAAAATTGTTTTGTTTTATGCAGGCTATGTTTTTATAATTATTATAGATCAAGACAATGAAGAAGGAGATAATTAATACTTATGTTAGTGTGTACATGGAAATAAAAAATTAACTTCCCTAATTGTAGATGGAGAAAACATTGATTATCCCACTAGGTTTGTGGTAGTCACTAGAACTTAGCTTTGATGATATCTTATAAAAAATTTAAATGTATGGTTGTTTGAAGACTTTAAAACACATAGGAAGATACTGAACTATTCAAATTTGGTTCTTACAGTGAATATTCAATTACCAAAAATATCATGGGAGACTAATAAATAGGAATCTATGGAAATTTCATGAGTCAGACCATGAATCTATTCTTGATACTATCAAGATTAGAGTATATCTTAGTGGTTCATTGGATTGAAATATGTATGTATGTATATATGAAATATGTATGTATAAAATTGAGTACATCTAGTAATATATTTTATCCACCCCTTTGAATGTGTTGGTAGTGCCATTTTTTAGCTAATAAGCACCATAAATGGAGTTCTTAGAATGTAAGTTTAACTATGACAACATTTATTGTTAGTGTTTTTGTGATCTTGAATAGTAGTGAAAATGTACTTGCAGGTGGAATTGGATGTCAAAATAATTATATCACATTTAATTTTCATATATAGATGATTTTAAAGTGATGGATTTACACCTATGGGTATCAGAGGCAAAAATGTTAGTTGGAGGTCAACAAGTTGTCTCTTCACTACCAAAAAGTTACATTTTAGACCCATTACTATAACTTATACCATGGATTACTCTTAGAATTGATTCAAAATAGATTTAGAGTGAAATTATATGGATTTTACATGCACAAGAAAGATATTATGATTCATCCATATGGTTTACAATTTTGGTTTTATGTATGGTTGAAGTTAGGCTAAAAATCAACATCTTTCTTGTATTAGGAAGGGCATTCTTGAGCCTAGAATGGGTGGTGGGTTTGTCAATTGGGATAGATAAGAGGCCAAAAAAATATTATTGTATGTTATATTCCACTTATGTTTGTAGTGCCAATTTTTAGTAAAAAAGCACCATAAATGGAGTTCTTAGACTGTAGCTTCAACTTTGACAACATTTGTTATCAGTGTTTCTATGCTCATAAATAGTAATGAAAATGAACTTGTGGGTGGATTTAGATGTCATGATCATTGTATAATGTATAATTTTACTATATAGACATTATTAAAAAAATTTATTTGCACTTATAGGTCTTGGAGGCAAAAATGCTAGCTGGAGGTCAATAAGTTGTCTCTTTACTGCCAAAAAGTCACATTTTGGGACCCATTACTATAACTTTTTATAGAAATATCTCTCATAGGTACTATATAATATAAATGGAGTGTAATTATATGGATTTACCATTCATATAAGGGATCTTATGGTTCATCCATATGACTTATAGTTTTGGTTTTATGCATTCCTAAAGTTAGTCTAAAAATCAACATCTTTCTTGTATTAGGAAGTGTGTTCTTGAGCCTAGAATGGGTGGTGGGTTTATTGACCAGGCTAGATGAGAGGCCAAAAAATTGGTTTAATATGTTATATTCCCATTGTAACATGTTTGTAGTGCTAGTTTTTATCCAACAAGAACAATAAATGGATTTCTTAGATTGTAGCTTTAACTTTGACAACATTTGTTGTTAGTGTTTTCATACTCCTGAATAATAGTGAAAATGCAATGATGGGTTAAATTGGATGTCATGGTCAATGGAGAACTTGTAATTTAACTATATATATTTTCTTGAAGTGATGGATTTTCACCTATAAGTACCAAAGTCAAAAATTCTAGTTGGAGGTCACATATATCAGAAGTTATAGCTCAAACAATATAGACTAGTTTTTCCTTTGTAAATTTGAATATTTAAATTACAATGGTCACTATGTAAATACAAAACTTCTAACACTTCTCATCATCTTATGTCCCCTATAAACTTTGAACAAATACACTCCATTAATATCATCATGAGCTTATTATATTTAACTCTTTAATGTTCACCATTGACCTTCAATCTATGCTTTTGTCAATGTGCCACTTGGTAGCTCTAAGTGCCTTTAGTGCATTGACTATTTGACTCAATCTGTACCATTGATCTCCATTTTCATAAAAACCTATGATAAATTGATCTTCTATTTAAAATTTATGATTGTTACACTTGTCACTAACATGTGAAATATTAATACCCTTTGACAAATTGGCTTCATGCATGTCATTGATCTCTATTTGTATGATAACTCACTCACCATTAGATCTCCATCTAGAAAATTGAATAGTCATTGTTAGAAATTTTTAATGCTCACCATTATATTTTATTAACTAATTGACCCTAGACTTCAACGTAGTTAAACTTGATGGTATTTGACACATCATAGTCTACAAGATAAACTTTTAAGGCTTATAAATTGAGCTAGAAAACACTTCAAGAGTCCAAATCTTTAGGGTAACTTTTGGCACTATAGACAAAAACTCCATGAAAACCTTTGACAACTATTGACTTTTTGATTACCTATAATAAATTCAAAATTTTTGATGGTTAATTTATATATACATGATGTTTAGTGATGATCTAGCTTCTCTTAAGTTATAATATGCATCTTTCTATTTCCAAATGATCAAATGACACACTAAAACTTCACCAAGACATCTATGGATGCCTCATAACTTCTTTTTCCTTACAGAACTACACGTGTCATATACTCTCTAAGATATCAAACACAAATTCTTTGTCATTTATGTTCTATTATATCATACTCTGTTTGACATCAATGACAATCTAATATCAATGACCATGTTCAACATTTACATCATTAGGATTTATTTTTTGAAGTATTCATTTAAATTAGTTATCACCCTCTTCAATTAAAACATATAGTCACAGTCACATTTAGTCATACGCAATGGTCTGGTTACATGTGAAAAACACTATATAGGTGAAAATTTGTTATTGGAGAAGGTGAAGGAGTCAATTGAGATCACTTTATAGGTGATAATTGTAATAAAATTTTCACAACTTTATGAAATATTCATAATTAACTCTCATCCTACTTATTTTCTATGTAAACTGGAATTAAGAATTTGGTCACTAAAAAGGCCATATATCATAAAATATTAGGTCAAATGACCTAAAATTTTTATATAAGTTAGGGTAGTTATTTTTGACCTAATAAAAGTTGTTTAATTCATAAATGAGCTCCAAATTTTGAGATGTATATGACTATGTTTTCACCTGCCTATAGATGTTCATTTTTGGAGAATGCTTCAAAAGGTCAAAGGTGAGTTTTAATTACTTTTAAATGTTATATCTTGGTAAAAGGATTGGATAACCTTTTTATGTTTTAAATACCTTGAGATATTATTTCTTATCTTGTAGAAGAGTCAAATTATGATTTTGACCTATTGAGAGTTAATTAGGTGAAGAAGCCTAAAAACATAATTTGGAAACTTGAGTCTAAATATCTTTAGATATTAATAAGGGAATTGATTTATTATGTGGTTAACATTTAAATATATATATTGTGATTATATATAATATTCACATGATAATATAAACCAATGTTCTATAAGAAACTCATTGAGGAGTAGATCTAAAAGAATGTGTTTTTTGTATTGAAAATAATTTCTTTAAGGTCAATACATAATAGTGAAATCTATAGTCAAAGGTGAAAAGAGCATTAAGACATCTTTAGGAAGTATATCATAAAGGTCAATATCAGTAATATGCTATGTTATATCAGACCATATGACTATGAATAAAGTACATAACCTTGTAAACTAAATTGAACAAGGCATAGAGGACTGTGAAAAGTGTAGATGATTGAGTGTCTAAATTCCTTGGAGGTCTAAATTAATTGTGTATAGTTCATAGTTGAGAGTGGGTGAGTAAATATAACTATCTAAAATATCTAATAAATATATTATAAACATATTTACATACCATTATGAATTTTATTTTGATAAAGATAAGATAAATTAGATGTTAGCAAATAGAAGGACCAAGAATATGTTATGCATAAAATTGAGATATAAACATATTTGAAGGACATAAGGATAAATATTAAGTCATTTGAAACCATGGGTGATATTATTTCTCTTCCAAGACCAATCTAAGATAATAATCTTTTGTTACAGACATATAAGGTGTTGAATTATGCATTATATTTACAAAGTCCTAGGAAAGGACTATAGAGTTAAGATTTGGCCTAAATATTATCAGATAAAGTAAATAGAGTAGATGATTTTAATCACTCTATCCACAATAAATTCACATGTTCAAAAAAATATTCTACCTTGATTATACCTTATAAGTTTTATCCTACTAAGAACTCAAAGTTTTAGGCCTACAAGAAACTGTAGATGACCATGAACATACAAACATAATTAAAATGAAATCACTATATTCTTTATTTTTTGTAAGGGTCTATTTCCATTAATCCCACTCCATGTAAAAGAATCAAAATTGAGATAAGTGACAAGGTGTCTAATAACAACCAATCTAAGAGTAATTTAATCACCAGTATAGGATTCAATTAACAAAAAGATAGGTTTAACACCCCTTATTATTTCATTTGTATTCTTATAGAAACAAAACTTATTAAGAATAATAAATGTCAATATATCTAACTGTAAGCTCTATCATATGAATCTGATTTACAAAATTATCCTTACAAGTTATTCTCAATCTTATAACATTTATAATCCTTAAGAATACTTCAAAACCAATCATTCATAATACTCTAAACACAAGTGATTCAAACAATACTTACTTCATTAGTTTTCTAAAATATTCATGTACAAAATAAGAATGACATGTACAAATGCCATATATAGGCATATAATGTCAATAATACATGCATTGCCATATAGGCATACAAAACATTACATCATGTCTAACACCATAGTATCTAATGTTGGGTGAATACATCATAAATATATGTATAATGATAAAAATGCATATATTGACATATAGGCATACAAAAATGTACATCATCTATAAAATCCTAATCATCAAATAATCTCTATCTCTTTCCTTCCTCAAAGAAGACTCTCCTTGGGATTTCCTTCTTATAGAAGGAGATATACTGAGTGCATTGGATTGCTCGAAGGTTTGACTATGGGTACTATGCTCATAACTAGCTTGTAGCCAAACTTGTTCAAATAAAAAAATATTATAAAATAACAAAGATACATGAAACCAAACTACAAAACTCATTTTAAATTTTAATAAAAAATCATTTAAACATGCACTTACTACAATCTCATGGTCCTCAATTTTCCATTGAGACCTGACTAGGTTAGTGCCATGTTTAGCTACATGAATAGGCATGTCAAATTATGAAGAAACATAAGGAGATGCCATAGTAGTCATCTAAATTATACTATAAAATATCCTATGATATACACAATAAATTCATGCAATAATTTATATTTCCCAAGTATATAGTAAAAATATTAAAACAAAACTATTAAATTATAATTCAAAATTACAAGTGAATATACATACCTTGGTGAGTGCCTATGCAAATCACATTTTAGTAAAAATTCTTGAGTATATCTCAACTCATAATGATGGAGTGCCCACCCTAGTCATCAGCTAAATAAACAACCTAATAATTAATAACTTGGGCAATGCATTGATTAAACAAGTTGCTAATAAACATAGTCTTACATAAGATATCAAAATATTTAATGAGGTCATGGGAAGCATGAAATGTGAGAATTGGATATGTTCAATGTGACTTGTAATACCACATTGAAGGCAAAAAATGTCATTTTCATGAAGGAGAATGACAAGACATCGAAGCCAATGATGCATCTCCTACACCTCTTGATGTATGAGCATCTTATAAACTTGTATATATGGTCTTATAATTAGTCTTAGAAGGGTTGATAGGTATTAATAAGCCTTTAATGAGGAATTTAGTGTGTATCTTGGGTAATTTAGAGGTCTTGGAGTGTTTTCCCTCTAATACTTGTTATTTGAATTTTCAAATGTATTTGAGTGAATATTTGCTTAAACTATAATAATTAACATGTCTAATAGGTTCTAGAAGGTCTAATACATGGGTAGGAGTATCCTAAGTTTATTTAAGGCCATATATATCTTTCTTACTCATTTAAAGGTCTTAAATTACTTGACAAGTCTTTAAATATCAATATTTCTAATTTGAGGTAGGTCTATTAGAGGAATAAAGATCTAAATTAACACATCCTAAACTTGGAGATGTCTTCAAAAACATGATCAATTTGAATCTATCATTTTAGGGATGCACAAGATGAAGGAAAAAGTATAAAGGAATTTAAATTATATTTTAATCCTTAAAATTTCAAAAAAATGTGGGAATAGTTAGACAAACAAGCCTATAAGATGATTCCAAAGGTGTTGGATCTAATAAATCCTTACCATCACATTTATTAAAATATGAGTTTCATGTAAACCTACAACCTTGTATCTCTAAGATAAGGAGGGAGGATTTATGCATGAATTTTGTGAAATTGAGTCATTGAATGTAAGTTAGGTGTTGAAACATCCTTGATACACCTATATACACTGGTTTGGATGCTTATATAGCTTTCTTGAGGTGCATTTCAGATTTTGACCTGATAAAGGTCATTAGTCTTAATTTTCTTAAAGTAGTGACTTGGTATAGTTGAGAACAATCCTATGATCTATAGTGTCTAAGTTGATTTGTTTTCAAATTTTGATCATGTCAACACCTTTAATAATTTTATTACAAACATTAATTACTTTTTAGTCCAACTAAGTATTGGTGTGATAAAAACTCTCATAGAAATAGTCATCGTGATAAGACAAGTAACCATTATAGGTGTTTGTTGAGAAGTTTAGAAACTATGTTTTAATCAAGCTAAGACACCTAGATTGATAGGTTGATTTTATGGGGGAAATATATACAAGACGTTTAAGAGTGTTTATAACCTTATAAAATAGGTATCATCATAATATAAAGAAACATAGAAAAAACAGAACTAAATATTTTAGAGATAAGAGTGAGAGGATAGTTTTCTTTACAAGTGCGTGAGTTTGGTTATTGAAAACATAGTTTTAAAGTTGAAATTAAAAAAAAAAAAATTGAGATGTAGGATGAGTTTATAACACTATTCCAATCCATGTTAATACAACAAATAATAAAAAATTTAACAAAATTATATTAGGTATTTAATAATTTCTTACGCAAAATTTACCAATGATGAAATTAAGGTGTGTGAATATACATCTAGAGTATATAATATTCACTTCAAATTTTACCTCTAAATGTACATGGTGTCATATTGACATAGAAAGATGTAGTAGTGGTTAGCCCACTACCTAGCTTAGTAAATTAAAATTGTGATGTCGAGGCAATGTCTCCTCCTAGAACAAATACACACACACACACACACACACACACACACACACACACACACACACACACACACACACACACACACACATAGATTATATAAGATTCACTTCAAATTTTACCTCTCTAAATGTATATGGTGTCATATTGACACAAATAGATGTAGTAGTGGTTGGCCCACTACCTAGCTTAGTAAATTAAAATTGTGATGTCGAGGCAATGTCTCCTCCTAGAACAAATATATATATATATATATATATATATATATATATAATTCAATTTAAATGTGTAAATTAATTTTTACCTTTTTAATTTGAAAATATAACTTGAAATTTTAACATGAAATTAAATATAAAAGATACCTGCATGTGTGTAGAGAGTCTTAACGTTTCCAAACCACATGTGTGTGCCAAAAAAATAATCAGTCAAGACCATATCCTTTAATCCCCTTGAATTACCACCATCATCATCTAAAGGTCCAATGCATATAGCACTACAAGATCTTCATGGATGGGTTTAGGTATGACCACTAGGTGGATTATCTTAAGAATTTGTCTTTGAAATCCTATTCATATAATGAATGAGTGTATCAATAAACTCACTAAGCACATGTAAAGTGTCTATCTCCATAACCACCTTTACCATAGAGGGAATCTCTAAATGAAGTATGCTTTTGGTAGGGATCCTTGTAGGCTGATTAGGTGTATGACATGCACCTAGTAGATCCTACATAGAAACTTTCCCTCAGCCCTCAAAATCACCATAGTCAAAATAGTTTTGAATTTCATTGAGGAAAAACTCACAGTAGAGTTTCCTCAAAATTGAAAAGGGATATCATTGTTATTACAAGGTGGATATTCAAACACCATTCACCATCACTCTAAAAAATTAGATTTAATAAAATTGTGTTGCATCAATGGATTGGGAAACATTTAGTCATTACGGGAAATGGTGCATTAGTCACTAGGCTAATAAATAAGGCATACATTTTTTTTTAAATTATTTCTTTAATCTTCACCTCATATGTTTATAATTTTTCATCATAGTAATCCCTACAACTATAACTATATGATCTCCATCTATGAATTTGACTCATTATTGATTTAATTGACCTAATACTAACTCTAGGGTATTGGCAAAATAGGTGTGGTGGGTGTTCATGGAAGTGGGCTCCATCATTCTCCTAATTATCTACATAATTTGATTTTTTTTCACCACTATGTGTGTAGTTATATCCTTTTGAGTGCCTAGGGGATCTAATGGAACTATAGAAGGGTTAAACAGAGGGTTAGGATGGTTTGATAGAGGGTTAGGCATAGGATTAAGTGGAGGGTTAGGTGGAGCATGCCAACCTATTGGGAAAAAATTACAAATTAAACTATGCAAAACATTCACAAAAAATATTTAATTCAAAAAACCTACCTCTTATTCATGGTGGCATCATTGATCTCATGAATACGGGAGCAAAAGCAATGATTTATACTATCGATGGGAGAAAAACCAAGGATTTCCATGATGAGGGATAAAAATGAGAATGGGAGGGAAAAACATGAATTCAAGAAGAAATGAAGGAGAAAAATGTGAGAAGAAATTAAATGGGGGTTCATTTTTTTTTGTTTTTATGTTTAAGGAATACATACATGTTCCTTATATTTATAGGTATACATATACATTTATATAATGCAGACACATTTATTTTAACAAAAATTCATGTGTTATGTCAATAAAATTCACACGTTATGTAATAATGTGTATGTGTTATGGGTTATGTCCACAGAATTGTCCCCCAGCTCTATGTACATACCCTCATATAAGTATGTTGTTTGGATAATTCAGATAATTATATTAGTGTGGATGACATTATTCCAAATCATGACCCCAATATATATGGATAATTTTGAGATTTAAATAAGTACCAATATGGATCGCATGTTTCCAAAACATGTTTCCATAAACTAGATATGTTGAATACTGAATAGGTGTGGAGAATATACTTTCAACACATGCCCCCATTAAATCTATGAATTGATATAAGTACCATACTAAATGAATGTGGAGAAAAATATTCCAAAGCATTCCCCCATTGAACCTAATTTTTTTGAATGTGTGGAATCCATATCCATATTACATGCCCCCACTAAATATGCAAACTAGTATAAGTACCAAGCAATAAATGAATGAGAATAACATGCTTCCAAATCATACCCCTACTATAATATAAAAACTAAAAATGTATGGAAGCCATGACCATATGACATGACCCTACTAAATCTAAAAACTATGAATGTGTGGAAGCTATGTTGATATGACATGCCACCACTGAATCTATAAACTGACATAAGTACCAAAAACTAAATAAATGTAGAGAACATGCTTTAAGCATAATATTTTCAAACTTTATCAATTACTAGTGTTTTATCTCTTGTAGGAGTCTATAGAGTCTCAATATTTATGAGTGCACACTTTAAAGGGTGTACTGGGAAAGGGCTGGGTAGAACATTAGTGATTTACAAGATTATTGTCCCCAATACTACCACTTTCTATCTAAACAATCTTCTCCCATATACTTCCCTAAGCCTTGGCTCCTCTTTTCACACTCCTAAAATAATTTTACTTCCTTCATTATCACCTACCTAAGCCTAATTTTTTTTTTGATAGTTTACATTACACTGTCATCATGGGATGACATTGTATCCTAATTGTTAAAAGCTTATTATGGGTCTAGGTTTGCTCTGGTCGACCTAAACTAGGATCTAATTTTTTATCCATTAACAATATAGAGACGATTGGGATGATACTATCAAATAAACTTTTGAAAAGTTTTAAGTTTAGATTCAAATATATGTACACATCCATTTCCATCATTTATAGATAAGATAAGAAGAATAATATTATATTATACAACTAATTATCTACCATTCTAGTTGAGGAACATAGCTTAGGGTTTTAATACTCTCTTTGGAGATATGGATCTTGTCCTATAGAAAAGTTCTTTGGATGCATAGATAAGTTGTGTATCCTAAATTTAACTTATCCTTTTTATCCTTACATACCACAACAACCTCTTGGAAATAACTTTAGCTAAGGGAGAGATTGAGGATCGATGGGTTCATCTTAAAAGGTAAGTATTCCTAACTTTGTTATTCCTTTGTAAGAGTAGATAGATTTGAATTTGTACTTATGTCTAATAAATTAGGATTTATGATACATTAAATTGAGTATATATATTCTCTACATGTTTATTTTTTATGTTTTTTACCCCCATTTTATGTCACAAGCTTTTATGAGCACTAAATTAGATTTTACTTTACTTTGTATATACTTTGTGAATATGAAAACATAGGACCTAGCTAGGGATATTGCATGGTATTTCTTGAATAGATTCTTTGAAACCCTCTATATTGATGTTATTTTGGTAAGACATCCCCTAGTTAGGTCTAGCATATCCATATTGGTCATGACCCTAAATATCTAATGTATCAATAACCAGAAGTGTGAGTAGGATTTATCTTCTCTGAGATAGGATTGATTAATAGATTAGTTGTATTTCCCTTTGCATACATTATGGTGAACCCAACATGAATCAAAATCTTCTAGGTTTTCTTTCATGCTTTCATTTTATCATCATATTATATATTTTTATTTTTTCAATACTATATCAAACCTATCGGTATAGTTATAATAATTTGTGTATAAATTTAACATATAATCACTCCAAAAGGACTATATTCTGTCTATGCAGGTCTTATCCAAATACAAGTGACTAGATAAATTAGTTATACATAGTTTTCTTATTTATATCTAGATTTACATACATAGTTAAACCAAGCATCTCTATTCCCAATTATCCTTTTTTAGCATACATGTTTGTAAACATAGTCAAGCTAGTCGACTCTATCCACAACTTCTTTTTCAACATATAGGTTTTGCAAACTCCATCGAGATAGTTGAATATGTTACCATAATTTTTGAATCAACACATGAGCATCACAACATAAATTTTTTCAATATAAACATATTCAAACCCACCAAGGTTCATTCTTACCTACTCTATCATTTCAGTTTTTATTTCTTAGTACTATTTTTAAAAAGTCTGTAGTGTGTAAAATTGTAACCCTACAACTAACTAGGTTGACTAGCTTGACATAGTTATGTAGCCTATTTTTTATCTAAAATAAATAGTCAACCTACTTAATTATGTTCTTTTAGATCTTATTTGTTCATAACAGTAGTGACCCAATCAAATTTTTTATTCATTATTTGCATATAGTATTGCCTAAACCAATTTTGTACTCTTCATAATCAAGGAATTAACCTATTTTTATTAGTAATTAATTCACCTTTCCTTTTCATTTTTTTCATCCTTAGAGTAATAAATATAGATTAATCAGGTGATTTTTTCAAATTATAATTTTGGTCAAACTATTTATCTTTTGCACACACTTCCAAACCACTTTATAGACAACAAACATTAAACATTTATCTTCCTAAGGTCTACCTACTTGGATTTCATCACCAAGGAGGAAGCTGAATTGGTTTTTTATCCAAATATAAACATGTGGTTGATGGTATATATTTGAAAATAACCCACCACCATTATCATTATAGGATTTCGATGTGAGTGGTTAGACCCTAATACCAAGCTAGTACCATCATCAATATAGATCCCTTCCATCCTAAACTTACTCAAACCATACTTATATTTATTTTTAGTTCCTTATTATAGACAAATTCTCATCACATTATATGCAAAATTTATTTTAATTTAATAACATTTAGGAATGACCAATTAGTTATAATTTATTCTCAAGTTATTTCTTGTACTTTGATCTTTGTATTTTATATTTCAAAACTTGCATTATCTAGTGTTGGTGCAAGGTTTGTGATTTGTGTTCCAATTGGATCGATCACATTGATGCAATTGATTATGTTATTAATTCATTTTTTTAGATACTATTTTTCAAATCCTTTATCTATCTTTAAAACACTATCATCCCTATTGACATAGTCTCTTACAAACTATTCAAAATATCTACCTACAATACACAATCAAACTATTCAACTATATCTCTTTATCTTCCTATTCAGTAATCTACCCAAGAAGCACATATTATACTTGTTAGATTATGTCTTCTTGTTTATTTTCTTGTTTTGTCTTCAATAATACATAGTTTACCTACATGACTATGTCTCCCTTTATTCTATTTTTTTCCCTATTTTTATAGAACACAGTCAACTCATTTGATTATGTATCTTATTTCATTATTTTTTTCATCAACTTTTTATCCTCCTTCTATCATCATGAATTTAATGTTTGAGGATAATACAGAGTTAAAACCCATAAACATGATGAGTCTTACCCATCTTAATAGGTTTCCCAAATAATAACTTATGGCTTCCACTCTAGATGAATGTAATCTACACATTGCCACTCACACTACCAATTATGGGACTCCTCCTCGTTCATCCTCAATTTGTAATCCTTTATTCTCCTTAGAATATGAGCATTAATTAGATTACACACCTAAAATTATTTTCTTCATTAAAAAATTTACTCAACATAGAGGAAAAGACCCTTCAACCATCTATAATCTTATAATAGGTTCTCAAGTAGAACCTTTTTCACCCTACCCTATATTCTCTCATGTATTTTGGGGAGACACTTTCTTTTATTCTCAACCCTTTCCTTATATTTTGACTCCTTCCCACACCATGACTTCTTCTTTTATGACCTCTTCAACCTCCATTCCAAGTATCTCCACTAATATGGTAGGTTCAACCTCTAGTGGACCTTTTCCAAAGACCCTCCTCATTAAACATTCTACTAATGCATATTTTTTTATAATTTATAATCATGATAGTATTTCTCCCTTTTATATTAATGCCAACCATTCCAGTAGTGAATCTTTTGCTACAAATACTAATCATGCTATTGGTGTTTCCATTTCTACTAATGCTTCTCACTCTATTAGTGTGAAGCATGCCATTACTCATAGTGCAACCCAATACACTAATACCAATACCAATGCTTCAAATGATATGCACACTAATCAAAATATAGCCCTAACTCATCAAATTTTATTACAAACACTTAGCAAAATGAATGATTTTCAAACCAATAATTAAAATCAAATGATTTAGATGCAAAACCATCTCATTCACATTCAAAATCAACCCCAATAGGTTTCATGGGGAGTGTAATATCCAAATACCCCCATCCCCTCTTAGGTATTCTCATGGTAAACTCATTCCTCAAACCACCCCTCATTAATAAAATGATTAAACATATTAAAAATTAACCTCTAGTACTTTAAATTACCAATATTGACATAGGAGGTATCACACCTACCATCAGATATAATGGGTCCACTAACCCCACATTATAATTAAAAACATTTGGTAATCTCTTAAACAAGATTGGGTCAAACTTAATACCTTTGATGCTACCAATATATTATATAAAACACTCTTAGGAGATGATTTAGATTGGTACAATTAACTAAAAACCCATTCTATAACTAGCTTTGAAGATTTGGTTAAATCCCTAGTACAAGAGTTTAAAAATAATGATATCCCTGAGAATACCTTAGCTCAATTCATAAATTCTAATCAACTTGAAATTTAAATGGCACAAGGTTTCATCAAAAGGTGGAAGAAATTGTCTAATAAATATGAGCATGGCATGGCATATGATAATCTCTTTCATCTATTCACTAATGTTCTCTATCCCAAGTTGCAATATCAGGTTAGGACTCTATCTTTAATAACTTTGGAATAAGCCCTCAACCAATATAAGTGATGATATTTTCTCATTTACCAATTAACCATCCCAACCCATCACAGGAACTCACATACTCATTAAAAACAACAAACTATCATGCTATCAATGATGGTTTCATAAATACTTATGAAAGTATTCACAACATTCAAGCCATCACTCCCAACAACACTATGGAACATTCTACCCCTCTCAACGATGATCTTAATCCTAAATTTTCTCAAACAAATAATATTAATGTACACAAACCATTATCCTTATTTGAGCTTCAAAATCATCTTCCAAGAACTCTACCATGAGATCATGACCCCACTCATCTAGTGAAAACATTGTATGATCCAAACATATTTTGTTGGTTTCATGCAAGTTGGGGCAACTCTCACGAGACTTGTAGACAATTATGTAATCTTACTATTAATTTCCTTTTTGGCACATTATTTGATCATGAATCACTCATTCATAAATTGTAACAAGCATATGTCATAGCCTTTAAATCTCACTAAACACAAAATAAAAATCAAGATTTAAATCAAGATAATTCTCATCTTACTATATACAAAGAATCTCTTCCCAATCATAAAGATAGCAATGACAAGCCTAATCCTTCCATAAATAATGTTGAAAGTCTTATAGGCCTCAATACTGAATAAAATGTGGTAAACATGACTAACATGTGAAGGGTAGTTGCTTTTATCAGTTCTCATCCACTACACACACACCAAACCCTCAAACATTCTGCATCATTCAAGACTCTTCTCCATCTCATCTCATGGATTTGGGTCAAGAGGACCTTATAAATTTTTAAGAACCACATTAAAAATATCAATTGGATAATACCTATCACACTATCTCTAATATTCCTCCAACCTCTACACACATAGACAACATTCTCCAACCTTCCAATAATATTTATTCAAACCAATCACAATAAATACCTAAATCAAATATCCCACCATCTAAAAATAATCAACCTATTTCTCATAAAACTAAACTAACTACATATTACCAATATAATTTTGATTACACATCTAACCCTCCTTCCTAGGATTTCCTACTAACGTTATATATCTCTATCTAGAAATCTCCCCATGGGTTATGATGAATGGGAACCCATTAAATAACTTTCTCATCTCCCATCTCAAATACCTTTCCTATAATTAATGTAAAATTCCTCTATCATCATAATCATCTAATGAAATTTTTATTTAAAATGAACATCCCTCATCCTCCCCTAGCAAGATGAGAAGCTACCTTATCTAAGTCTGAAGATAGTATACTACAACAATGCGAAGAGATGTCCATACATGTTGATGAAATAATGGACACTTCTCTTTCCATTAAGATTCCTATCATTTCCATGATTATAGATGAGATTCTACTTTGCATGGATGATCCTCCCCTATTTATTAGCATCTAAATCAGTGATATCCAAGTTAACCATGTTTTTATTAATGAGGTTTCAGACACTTATGTCCCTTCCTTTGATTTCATTAAAAATCTTGGATGTTTTGAGTGCAATCTCAAGTCTACATGTAGAACATGTCAAGGTTATAATATAAGGAAAATGTCTCCTTTAGATTACATGTGGCTTCATATTATCATCCCTCTAATTAATATCCATATGAAAGTTATGATATTTAAATGTCCCCTCTCTTATAACATCTTGCTTGGTAGACCTTGGAATCATCATATGATGGCTATCACCTAATCTACATCCCAATGCATTAAATTCCCCCATGATTTTTCCATTTAAAATATTCAAGGAGACATAAACCCTTGAAATTTTGAGTAATTACAATAACATGGTGACTTTAAAATTCCTACCCTTTAAATTTCACCTTGTGTCTCATTTAGAGACTATCAACATTTCAATTTTCTTGTCAATTCTACCTGAGGTTATAATGGTCACCCCAAAACTAATTTGGAACATACCACCTAACCTCCTAGATTATGATGATGAGCTAGATGAGATTATTCTCAAGATCAAATAATCTTATATATCCCCTCATCTAATCACCTAGTTTCCACCATCCTTAAATTTTTGCTCTCATCAAACTCTTATCAAAGATATACCTATGGTCTTAAAAAAGTCTATACATTCTATTCATCATGACACTTATGATGAAAATATTATACCTATATGTAGCATCGGCATGCATACACCTAATTATGATGATGGTTATGCTTTAGATGATCCATTTATAGGAGGACTTGTCTAGGAAATAGATGCTAAGATTATTCAATATCATAATTATTTATTTCATTATTTCCATTCATCTCATCATATTCCTTAATTCATAGAGATTAATTATATTATTCTTCCTTCTTTCTCATGTTATGGATAATATTTGTGGAAAATTTTATTAGTATTTTTGAACATAACATAGTGTTCCTTCAATTTGTTCTTTATTATGATTTTGGATTGGACTTTTGATCCACTTTTATATATCTTATATCATTTGACTACGTGTCAAATCTAGTTTCACCTATCTATTTCACATGCGTCTTCATATTATGCATTATGTGTTTTATATGGTTTCATTTATTTTCATCTTTTCTTATGGATTATTTTCATTCTTTCCATGATTACAGATTTATATTTAAGAGTTCATTTCTTCCATGAATGTCTTTATGCTTTCTAATTATTATTTTTTACCTTATCTCAATAATTCAAATAATTATTATTGTGACATGGTTATACTATCCTTATTCCCCTTATTAATATTTATTTACTATGTGATCAGTTAGCAAACAAGGGATCTCATTATAATCCTATTTTATTGATCTACTTTGGATCTCCCTTTATTAATTTCTCTCCTTTATCATATCAAACATACATGCAGTTGAAACTTGAGATTACATATTGGTTCATAGGTAAGCCTAAGTGTTTAATCAATCTTATCTTATTATAATTAGCTTCTTTTAACCAAAGTATAAAGGTCATTCATGTGTATCACTTTTATCACTCATGTTAGTTATTCCAAATCTGTATGGAGGAGGAATTGTAAAATCCATAAAATAATTAAAACCCAAATCATTTAAAATAAAGGAAATGATACAAAAGGTAACATACAAATTTTAAAAGTAAAATCACACTAAAATACATGATTCATAACAAATATCCTTTTTTAATAAAATATCAAACTCCATAGTTGGAATCATCATAGATTCAAGGTCCATTGGGATGCAGTAGGATAGTGATTAGGAAAGGAAAATTAAAAATATTTTAGTGCTACCTAATTTGTCACACAAGTACCCAATCATTGTAGTAGAATGATGGATCTATAAGAGGTCCTGAGGAATGGGTAACATGTTTTGGGAAGGTAGGTCCATTTTACTTTTCTTGTTCATATAACTAATATGAGTTGATCTTAGTAATTCCCCTATTTTCCTATAAAACTTTACACGTATTATGAGCAAGTATCCTTCATATTTTGATGGTCACTAGACTATTAGTGTCTTTCTTTTATACCTAGTATGCCCCATGTTTCCTAATGTCTTCTCATAGATGCATATGTAATGATTTTTACATTCCCTCTTTCATTTACAACATTCCTAATTTTTTCCCTTGAGAAATATTATTTTGTTAACTGATCATTCCCCCTAGGTTTTCCCTTTGTGAGTTGTAGTGTAAGACCATGGATATGACCAGGCCTTCCTCATAAATCAACACATTAAAAACATATTTTAAAATCATTCCCATAGTTTTTTACACCTCATTAGTGTTTCATTTATGTAAGACCATGAATAGGACCAGTCTCTCCTCACAAAATATTCCAATACCTGGTTACTACTATAACCAATTCATAATGAAATTATATGCATTGAATTTTAATAAGTAGTGTTCAATTTTGAGTTACACATCATTGACATACTTCACATATTTATTTAGTATGTTTTATTCTTGCTTCATAAGTCTTTCACTTTTATCTTCTTATTTTATGATTGTGTGTATGCTTACAACCATTTTATTAAAATTTTCATACTTTCCATCTTGAATTAGTGTGATTAATTTAATTTCCTCTTATATTTTATCTTTGTTTTTATACTTCCCAACTATATTTAGTATGATTAATTTACTTAATTATTTATTTTTTATACCATTGGTTCTTCACGTGTATTCCATTTTATTACAATATTTTCATACTTCCCAATGCGATATAGTGCAATTTTTATTTTTTATAATTTGGTGTAAATATTTACATTTTTAAAAAATATTTGTCTCTTTCTACCACCTTTGGTTTATTATATTTAGTCAACTTTTATTATTACACATTTCCCATCATGATATAGTGTGTATTACATTTATTTCTGATTAATTATACTTTTCCAAATCATTTTTTATTTTTAATTTTAACCATGCATGTGTATCACATAATGATATAAAATAAAGCATACATCCAATATTTCCCATATCATATACAAAAAAAGATAAATACATGTTCTTGAAAGGAAATATATCCATGCATCCACATCCAACTCCAAGTATAACTCATGAGATTAATACAACTATCAACATATATATATATATATAATGTTATATAAAAATTAAAAAAATATTCCATCTCTACAAATGGGCTCCATCATGTCTATCTTGTGGCCTAGCCACACTTCCCATAAATGCCTATGACTATCCCCTATGAATAGTCTAATATAAAGAGGTAGTCCAATATCTCAATCCAACAACATATCCCTATAATTGGCCACTTTTGAATGTATGTATCCTAGTTTGATGATGGTCACCATGTGTGTGGCTCTCTCCTATGCTAGGAATTACTAGACCTATGTCACTTCGTAACCAACCACTACTAGTAGTTATAGCCCTTGATCACATGCCTATAGATTCCTCATGGCCTCTCCCACTAGTCTAAACTAACCCACTTGGGTTGGGATATATAGAACCTTAGGAACATCTAGAGTAGTATTGTCTATGGTTCCAACCCCATCCAAAATGTCATAGTACATAATGATAACTAGGGATCCCCATATGATCTCCTCTATAATAGGATATATAAAACCAAAACCAAATAAACATTAAATCTCTCTCTCTCTCTCTCTCTCTCTCTCTCTCTCTCTCTCTCTCTCTCTCTCTCTCTCTCTCCTCTCTCTCTCTCTCTCTCTCTCTCTCTCTCTCTCTCTCTCTCTCTCTCTCTCTCTCTCTCACACACACACACACACACACATCAAATCATCTATCTACTATAATCACAATACAAATAGTGTCCTATATCAAAAAATTAAATCACATTTAACCACATTTCCTCATAAGTGTTGGTGTCACTGATCATGGTTTGCACATTTGATCACTCACCAAGCACCTCCTTTGTCAGTCTCCTCCATTCCAATGTAGACCCAATATTCACCACTTGAACCCACCATGATCTTTTCCTTAGGGGTGCCTATATGGGCCAACTATGTCCTAGAGTAGCTGATAAATCCCTCTATATAATAACTAGCACTTACATCTCCTCACATCGATGGTCTCTCCATCTTTGATGAGGATGTGATGGTCACTGAGGCCTCTACTATGCTACTTGATATGATCCTACATCTACATATATCACATATAATCTTATTTCATATAATACCCCCCATTTGCATTCTTAATGATCCCATGGTCTACCACACTAATGCTTGATCACCAATATCTCTATAGGTACCCCTCTACCTCCTCTCCCTCTCAACTCTCTAACATGTCATTCCTAATAAGTATGCACTATTATAGGAGTCACTAGATGGGGGAGTCACAGCTATCACATTACATATTCTACTAGATCTAACTCTACCCATAAAGTGTAGTAGCCCATGATTTACACACATGTTAACCTTATCATAATAGTAGACCAACTAGGCCATATGGTAGATATGTGAGTGTAGATGTGCCACATGATATACCCTTATGTGATAGTATATAATGTTAGTACATAGGGCATGACCCACACTACATGGTCTTATCTCTATTACAATACCAAAGGCAAGCTTTCATAAAACACATAGGGTGACCTAACTAGCTGATACATAAGGAACCTTTCATATATCCTAATTCTCAAGAGTATCACTAGTCCCATGGTATTATACCTTATGGATAACATCCCATATGTATCATGCATGATCTGGACCCATATGATAACCCTAAAATCATAAAGTGTTCCCTGGTCTAATATAGATTGGCAAAAGGATATCACATATATTGGTACCTTATCATCCAACTTATGGCCCAACACTTGTGTTGTCACAAGTCCTATCATTTCCTTCTAAATGTCTAGAATGGACACAATGTAAACATTAAAAAAATCACCCTCAAATTAGGGTGAATCCTATCTAAACATATATCCCATTGGGTTAATGATTATCTTTCATACTCTAACTTCAATGTATCAGTGATCACTAGTGTCTCACCTATCAAAATTCCAAGCAATGCTCATACATTCTCTAGAGTGATCCCCACCTCAATAGTGTCCCCATCCACCTCCCATCATCAACTGTTGGTCAATAATTACCATGCTCCTAGGAACATGACAATGAGATCAACATTCAAATGGGTCCATCTCATCTCCATGATGCTATCAAAGCCCAAGGTAGCCAGTTGATCTCTATCCACATTAGTCAAATGATCCAATAGATCTGGTAGCCATGATACATCTACCAATCACCAATATCTCTAGTGTCTCTATAAAATATCAAACAACAAAGGATGTATTAGATGTCCATGTCATAAATAATTAAAATACATTCTCAAAAATTTACAAATTAACTACTTTATGAACTTATTTGATTTAGTTTCTTATGTTTCTACATAATCAGCTCATTTAATACTAAATTAGCCAGATTCCAATCTTGTTAAGAAAAACTAGCCTATTTGATACTAAATCAGACATTTCTTAACCCTCTCATACTACATCATTCATCTTTAGCATACTACATCAACCCTCTAGTACACATTCAACACTCTTTAGTAAATTATATTGACCACTTATTACCAATTGCATTGGCCAAAAGGTACATAGTTATCCATCTTCTCATTTCAGACTACATTTTCCTATTACCATGTAGTCAACCACCTTTAGCAATACTGTGTCAACTCATTGCTATGTAGTTATCCCCTTATTTTCTTCTCACCCTACAAACTAAGTCAAGAAATTTTACTATGTTCTTTCCTTATAGTGAATTTTTGATGATTTACCGTAAATGCCTTATACATTTATTGGTCTAAATTTTTCCAACCCAATACCCCATAATACCCCTAGTCTACTTTAAAATTTCCTAGGGTTAGTTCTGGCAACTAGAATTTTCCTACCAGTCAATTTTCTATATTTATCTCAATTTCAAATAAATTTACTTTAAATTTTTGAAATTCATGTTTTCTTACCTATTTTTTACTCATTGTGGTTACTCACATCCTCCCATATCAGCTATCATCTCATCACCATGGTTTCTCTCTAGTCTCAAACTAGTTTTCTCAGAGCTCTATTTAAAAATAACAAATTAATTATTTTTCACCCTATTTATATTTACTTTTCAAAATTATTTACCTATCAAATATTTACCAATAGATTCCATTTTTTTCCCATGTATTTTTTTATATTATCTTTTTTATGAATCATAAGATGTTCTAGAATCCTAACATTATAGAGAATCTTTTCACATATTACAGGTATTTTTTGCTAAAATTTTGATATTTTTTCTTTTTTAATAATTTGTATAGGTTTGCCTAATGTTCCATACATTGGAAACCTTCACATTTACTTCACTTCATTTCTTATCTAAAGTATTAAGGTATGTAAACATGTGTTTTTAATTTTTTTCCTTGCATTTATCTTACTTGATTTTTATTGTAATTTATTTATATTCAACATTATTTGTTATTATGTTCTTTTCCTGAAGCACCATCCCATGTTGTACCTACATGAAATGTGATGAGCTTCGAGTGGGAAATATGTATATACATAATATTTTTAAACAGTATCATTTATTAATGATTTATCTCATTCAAGAACCCATTGAGTCTTAATCTCTTTGACTGCATGCATTAAAGGGTAAATTGGTAAAGAGGTGGGTAGACCATTAGTGCTTCACATTATTATTGTCCCCTATAATACCACTTGATATCTACAAAACCTTATCCTATTTACATTCCTAAGCCTTTGATCATAAATTTCACAATCCTAGAAGCATTTCACCACCTTTATTAGTACTTACCTAAGCCTAAAACACTTTTTGACAATTTGCATTACATTATCAACCTAGGTTAACCTTGTATCCTAATTGTTAAAAACATGTTATGGATCTAGGTTAGCACTAGGTGACCTAGACCAAGATCTATTTTTTTAATCAATTAATGATAAAAAGTTGATCAGGTTAACCTTATTAGCTAAACTTTTAGAAAGGTTTGGGGTTAGATTCAATTTTATATACACATCCATTTCTTTCATTTATATAGAAGAGAAGAAGAAGAATATTATATTACGTATATGCTTAACCACCGTTATAATTGAGGATCATAGCTTAGGGTTTCAATAATTTCTTTAGAGATACAAATATTATCTTATGGAGAAGTATTTTGGATGCATAAAGTAGTTGTGTAGCCTAGAGATAACTTATCTTTTTATGCTTATATACCACAACAACCTCTTGTGAATCACCTTGGCCAAGGGAGAGATTGAGGTTTGGTGGGTTTGTATTCAAAGGTAAGTATTCCTAACTTTGTTCCTCCTTTGTAAGAGTAGATAAATTTGCATTTTTACTTCTCTCCCATGTATTAAGATTTATTATACATTAACTTGAGTATATATATTCTATGCATGTATACTATTTATGTTTATTAACCCCACTTAGTGTTAGAAGTTCTAGTGAGCACTATATTAGATTTTAATTTACTTTGAGTATACTTTGTGAATATGAAAACAGAGGACCTAACTAGGGTTATTACATGGTGTTTCTTGACAAGATTCTTTGAAACCTCTCTAGGGATATTATTGTGGTAAGAGATCCCTTGGTTAGGTTTAAAAGATCCATCTTCGTCATGACCTTTAATATCTAATGTGTGAACAACTGAAAGTGTAAGTACTGTTTATATTCTTTGAGCTATGATTTATTAATAGATCACTTGCATTTCCCTTTACATACACATGCTTGAAAAGCATGCCCCCATTGTAATATATAAATTATGAATGTGTGGAATCCATGTATATTTGACATGCCCCAACTAAATATAAAAATTATGAATGTGTGGAATCTATGTCCATATGACATGTCCCCATTGAATATTCAAACTGATATAAGTACCATAATGCTGAATGAATGTGTATAACATACTTCCAAATCATGCCCCCACTAAATCCAAAAATTATGAAAATTTTAGAGAACATGCTTCCCAAGCATTCCCACACCAATATTATCCCTTTTAAGGAGAGGGAAAAATATTACTTAGAAGTTACCTTAACTCAAAAATGTAAGACAATTATAAAATTTGTGAATGTAACAATATAGCATATATAAATAAACATGTCTAGATAAATGTATTATTGAAGCACATAAAATAAATGTGATCACATTTAGGCCTAAGATGCATGATAAGAATCATGTAAATAACTATATAATAACAATATAATCTTAACAGTCAAATAAGCACACACATAAGAGCACTCAAAATCAAGTAAAAAAGCAATGGTTCAAAGAGACCACAAATAAGGTACATGTTGAAAATGCTACAAAATCAAATTGACATGACTTAATAAAGTTTCTAAAAATTAAGTAATGACATATTAAAATTTCAAATAAGGCAAACATAAGCATAGGGGCCACATACAACGAAGCATATTCAAATGTTGGAATAAGTAAGACAATAGCAAGGTAAAACACTCAAGGCACTGTATAAAGGAAAAACATAAGCAACCAGCATTAAAATGTCATAGTTTCCTATGTATCAATTTTTTTAGCAAAATATTTCAAGTACATAATATATCAAGTACTATGTGTAGGATATAAACATGCATAATAGGTATGTGTAAGTACATATGTAAACTTAATCATGATAATGTGATGTGACCATAGAATGATATAACATACATGTATCAAGATCATATAAGATGGATACCCCCAATGTCTCAAGGATGTGAGTAGATGGAAATACCAACACAAGTGAATATAATTATGTATCTATGTATTCTTATAAATGTATATGTAGGTGTAAATGATATGTAAGCCTTGAACATGGAACTAACACATAGATGCCAAAGAGCCAATAAAACATGTAAGTGCCAAAAATGTTTTTAGATTTTTGAATGTAATGATTTTTTATATATTTAAGAGTTCTAATCAAGTAATTCCTCATCATCAAAATATGTAGGATCATTTTTCAAAATTTTCAATTGATGTTTATAATGATGGATTGCCTCTTCTTTAATATGTTTGTTGAATGGATTCCCTAAAGCCAATGGTGTGGATAAATAACCATATCCATCATTTTGTATACAAATATCTATGTCCATATCAATAAATTTAACACACATATTTATATTATCCCACTTGGCTTACCATTCGAGTATCCAATCTTGTCCAAGATTTAATTTCAAATGGGGGGTCATGATCTAGCATCTATAGGGTTGTGGTCACCATAAGGGTAATACAAGTAATAGGTAATTGAATGTATCCATGGGATTATGGAATCAATAGAGAGTATATGAGTTCATCCATAGTATGTCCTATTTATTTGAGGAATGTATTACGATAATTCATATCCCACTTCTTATTATCAAATTGGAGATGGTGGAAATATACCCCATCGATATTTGTAGTAATAGTCAAAAATTCATTATTTGGTCATTTTTAAAGATAATTTTCATTCAAAATATATTAAATATTTTTCCTTTTGGTTGGTTGTGAAGCCTCTATAGAAGACTCCACATTGTTCACATGGGATATTTTCATTTCACCCTTTTAAGGTTGGCTTAATGTTTTTAATGAAGAGGGATGAATTAAGTAAAAAATAATTACATTATCATATGATATGATTATATTCCTCTTATCTATATTTAGTGTCATATCTTATTTAAGTGGATTAATCTTATATGTAAAATAATGTATGGGTTAAAACAAGTTCTATAAAAGGTGATCAAATGGATCAAATTTTAATGTGTATATTTTCTCATCTATCATATCATGAGCAACATCATCATCACTATCATATTAATTCGGTTCACCAAATGTTTAATCCTAATATGGATTAGGATCATACTTGGGTATATAGGGTTAAAGATTTAGAAATGATAGGGTATAAGGGTGAATATTAGATTTACAACAAGTCAATTAAATGCTAAACTCAGGTGTACCATATACTAAATTTATTAAACTAAGATAATATATACATGGAGAGTATAACAATGATAGATATAGAAATGATAAATAAGTGATGTACTTAGATTTTTTTTAATGATAGTGTAGATATAGATATGATACAAATAGAAAGTAGGCAAGAAGATAGTTTTGGCATAATTGTCATATTCTAGATCTGGTATCTTTGACTCTCTATATAGTTACATCAAATGAGGATGGTTGCATAAATGCTATTTTTGGTGTTCTATTATTATGTCCTATATGGAATATCAAATGAAATAAGATGTAACAAAATGGATTATTTTGGGTTTTACTTCATCTTTATTCTAGTGCATTTAAATCTAGGTCATGTATTATAACTCCCTTTAAAATGATAAAACTTTCCATCTTCAATGTGACCTTGTGGAAAAATGAGTTAGTGGGAACTTAGCATTGATTTAACCCATAATTATCCCAATATCAAAGGGTGATACCTACATATCCAATAATCTTTAAGACAACCTCAAAATAATTTAATTCTCCTCTACATGTTGGCTTGTGTGTGAATCATGCAATGTGTGTAAAGCAAGTAAAACAATGACCTAGCTTGTAACTTGGAAAATATGACCTTATGACTACTCCTTTAGTACTTTATATCTGTAGATGTGTTTTACCTATGACTGGTATGGAAACAGGGAAGCTTTGATCAATTAAATGCTTGATAGAGTATTTTTGATAAGTTCTTTAGTCTCTTGGTCGGATTACTATGTGAGGAATGAATGATGGTTGATATTGTATTTATAACAATCCTTTTTGGAAATAAATAAAATTAAATAACTTAGGCTAACCATGAGAATCCATTCCATTTGAAAATTAGATGAATTTAGGGTTCTGGACATTTAAGTTAGGGTAGGAAAGTAATGTCAATGCTATTGACTTCCAAAGATATTAATGTCAAAGGATTGGCACAACATGTATAGTATAAAAACTTGTAAAGGTGTAATATAAATACATTTTAAGTATTTTGGGTAAGATAGGATATTTGAATAATCAATATAGGTCTGATCAGACTAAGATATAGGTGAAGGGGTATAGAATAGAGTAGATGTAAGGTTTTAATAATCAAGGCATGCTTATAACTAAGAGGAACAACTAAAGTATAATTTTTCCAAGTGTACAAGACTGAGGTGATACATAATCAAAAAATATCATCTACAAAGATCTCCTAAATGATCGTGATTGAAAACTACTTTTTGGTGAAATTATTCACTATAGAAATAAAATGCATCCCCACGTTGGAATTATTAATGTTGATTATTTTAGGCTAAAAGGTTCATTTTGAGCTTCATAGACAAAATTAAATAAAATACCCCTTGGTAAATTGAAACTCTTTTATGTGAATAATATCTTCTAGTTCTTTGGCCACTCGGTCTAGAATGTTCATGTACTCTTCATATTTTATCATGTAGGAAGGTTGAAATTCTATTATAGAAGTGCAGGGGGTAGGAATTAAGGAATATAACTATATGATAAACTCCTCAACATTTTTTTATTATATTTTAGTATCAATTTGGGAAGGTAATAGTTAAATTTGCTTCTTACATTACATTTTGGGTGCATATACTATTTATGTTTTCCCTTTAAATTATCCCATTGGCCATCATCTTATATAGGATAAATCTAATATACTCACCAAGTCTGACATCTATGGTGTGATATTTATAGTGTTATATTTTTCATCCAATTAAATAACTCCACATGTAAACATATGTTGTATAGGAATTATTTCTTATCCATTTTCATGATCTTACCTTCCCTAATTATCAATGATAGCCATATGTGTAGTTATATTTTAAAAAAATACTTTGTATACAATGCAATAACTCCTCATATATTATTAGAATATATAATAATTATTTATTTTCCACTTCCATGATCCTCCCTCTCTGTATTATCAATCGTATCCATATGTGGCTACATTGTATTTAAAATTACCATTTATATCTAATGCAATAACTCTAGACATAGTGATATATTTTCCAAGAGCTATTTACTATCCTTCTATGATAATTTTTATTGTCAATGTAAAATATAAGTGTTGTTACATTTTTTTAAATATTACACTTCACCCCAAGTGTATCATCCTATATTTCATCATCATATGGGCTAGAGAGTTTGTGTTATTTTTCATTAATGCTTCCCACTTGGCATCCTATTCCCTTTTCTTATTTTAAAAATTGTATCAATAATATGGAAATCCTCAGTCTTAAAAAATAATTATTCATAAAAAACATAGTTTATTACATTAATGTCATAGGTAATATGGAAAATTTGTAGAGGGTTCTTACATATTTGCATAATTCCAATTTATTTGTGTACATTCCATTAGGATCATAGTATCTATATGCCATACTTTCAAACTTAAGTTAATATAATTAATTGTGTACATAATATTTTCCAACATATTTTTTTACAATGGAATACATTAAAAACTAAAAAATGTACTTTTGAATTCTACCCATCACCCTCCTCCCTTGAATAAACATCTGCATCAAAAAATTTCTAAAATATTCAAGAGCTAGTAGTATATTTGGATAATTTTCTAGTAGAATGTATGGAGTAATCATGAAAAAATATTTAATACATGTATAATACATCCCAAAAAAAATACCAAGGTTTTGGATAAATTATTTTTGCATCCCATTACGTCTGAGTAGGGCTTGGGCACTTATATAGATCCACAAAGGTTTTTCCCTAAACAATTGCTTTTAAATGGGAATAAAAAATAAATTGTAATAGTATAAATATTTTTTCATATTCCTAAACATAATCATTTATGTATGATATATAAATAAAAATCCATGGATACCATGATTGAATAAATAAAAAAATAATAATAATAATGATCGATACCTAAAATCCTAAGACCAAGACCAATACCATAATTTTCACCTAATCTATTTGATATCAATTTTGGATTGTTAAAATACATGGGAATTTTTACAATGTTATGGGATAAGGTAAACATAAAGACATAAAAATTAGTATGGTAATCTAAATTTCCCCCAAGAACTATAAAAACATATATAAATTATAATAAAAATGGTCTCTAAACTCTTCCATGGGAAATTGAAATAGAATGGCCTCTAACGCTATTTTAGGAATGATATAATGTTATTTTCATTTATTTTATAACACTTTATTTACTCCCACTAAAATCATAATCTCATATGCTTAATTTTTATGAAGAATATGTTGCAGCTCATGTCTACCTAATGTATAACCAACACCTCCATAGTATTATCCTCATTGAGATTGTGCATCACCCCACTCATGTGTCCTATCATAGAATTTTTCACTCTATCATATTTTCAATAAATATTGAAGTTCACCTTGTGAAATACTAAATTTCAAGGTATAATTCCTCTCACTAGGTCAATCTCCTAGTTATTTGATACATAATTTCCTCTATGCAATTTATGTCAAGAATAATAGCATAATCTCTTAGATATAATGATTTTTTAATCATTAATGGAACACCACATATCAATTTTGATTCCATTTAGGATAGTAATTAGTTTTGGGGTGTAATCATTGTGTGAGTACTTACAACTTCTGATCATGAAATGGAGATACAACTATCTTTGACATCAAACTCTTACTTTTTTGCATGAGTAGTATTTATTATGAGCATAATATATGTGATGATGCACAAATAAATAAATAAAAATCAATTTAAATTTTATAAATATATAGTCTAAATCAAACATGTAATATTAAAAAAAATAAAATAATAATAAATTATTTATAGTTCAATGGTCGATCCCATCAATTTCATCTTGGGTTACCATTTAAGCACATGATCCCTATTCATAAATTTGAAAGTACCATAATTCATGTTCCTCAAATGAAATATAATTTAATGAATCACCATACATTAAATTACCACCTAAGAAAATGGAAGAGTGATAGCATTCACATATCCTGATTATTTTATGGGCTATAATTCAATAAATCCCCACATGTCAAGCTAGACTAGTAGTGATGAGTGGCATGCCACACAACATTTCTATTTTTCACATAAAATAGGTTTAATATGAAATGGAAATATATCATGGAGTGATCCAAATATGATGACATTTGAGCTATATACTTGGACAACTTACATGGGGTGTCCATGTCCATCATATTTTAAGGATAAAACATGGAAAAAATGGATAATTTTTTACCAAAATATGTAGTATAATCATGAACTTTTATAGGAAGAATAGTAAAAGGATTTTGAACTAAGTTACAACATCTCAAAACTTATTTATTCCCTTAGCTATGATTTTTTCCTAGGGTCCCATAAACTATTTTATTCTCATAAATGTTATTTAAATATCTATTTTTCTATTTTTTCCTTTGATTTATCAATGTCCCAAAATCAGACTAATAATTAATGTGATTTTTAAATTCTTAAGTTAAAACCATGAAATATAGAGGGTGTTTAATAAATGGTATATTAAACTCCAAGAATGATTGATTTGAGGGTTGTTTTATTTTTTCAATGGCCAATTCCATAAATTCAGTCTTGGGTGCCACTTAAAATTAAGATTTGATACTTCCATGTAAATGTGGAAGCATTAGCATCAATGTTACCTATATGAAATCACATTCAAAAGATCATGTGACAAATTTTATTTTTTCCTTTGATTTCTTAAAATAATGATTTACATACCTTTAACTTATCATTTAAATCCCATCATATATTAGGGGTGTAAAATAAACAATAGATGGAAATCCAATAATGATTGAGGTGAACTCCAATAATTATGAACTCAAGGGAAATTTAATTTTTTTCATGCATGTTTTCTTGAAAATGACCCTACGCTGAGCAAGGAGGTTGTTCAGGCCTCCTCACTCAAACCCTAGTCAAATAATGGGAAAAACCCTAGGTTGTGGGTCACCATTAAGGTTAGGATATGGAACTTTAGTTCATATATGTATTGATCATATTTTTTCTTACAGTAGTGTTCAACATTTTCAAGAGGATACGTGTATACACATATAGGTTTACTCCTAGTAGAGAAAGGATGGGTCTTTCTAGACCTGTTATAATGTAAAAAAGTGCTATATTTTCTATAGGTTTGTACTAATATGGAAACTATAGGAAAAAAAAGTCTCAAATTGGTTTTCCACCTATAGATAAGCCTATGATCCAAGTATGTAAATAAATTATAAGTTCAATTAATGTGAAATATCTTTCAGCTTTAGCATGGTATATTGCCTCAATAAGTATCTGCCTCAAAGGGCCCTACACCATGTTTTAGTTAGGTCCATGATCATGAACTTTTATCTTTAATTAGGAGTTAGCGTGAAGGATTAAAGAAATATATAATATTGGGGACTGTAGTTAGGATCATTTAATGCATCTTTGAGGCCTCTGGGGACCTTCCCACTCAACAAGCCATATTTAGATTTTCGATTAATCAAAAGGGTAGCAATTTTCCATTGTCTAAGGAGTAAAAGGTGGTGGCTCAAGTTCATTTGATAATCTAGGATAGGTTTTATTTTTTTTAATCATTCTTTCCCATCCTTTTGGGCTATCTCTCTTCTTCTATATGTCCTAGTCTCTTTCCCTTGGTAGGGGTTCTCAACTTATGGAAATTTTAGCATTTTCTTTCTAAGACAAGGATACTCATCAAGACTACTGCAAAGTGTGCTTGTTTGATAAGGTTAAAACTTATCAAAATATTGTAAGAACTACATTTTGAAACAATATGATCAATTATTTACTTATCTCTAATCTTTAATCAGTATTTAGTATGCTTGTGTATGGTAAATTCATGAAGGAGACTCTTCCTAGTTTATTGTCCTTCTACTTGCCTCTTTGAAGATGTGTTTAAGCCAAATTGAAAGTATAGATTAGTGTTCTATTTGGGACTTATTCTATGAAATATTTATGTAATTAGTGATATTTTGAGATTGAGTAAGTCATGATTATATTTTGTTGATCCATTCGGGGTTCAAAATTATGTGAGTGTCCACTTAATTTTGTTGTATCACCGTATTAATTTTCTTAAGAACCCTTACTCTCTTTCTAACTCTTTCTCGTGAATCATTAGGATTAGTTTTAGTTTTAGGTGAGCATCAAAGAGGAAGTTGGCCTACTCTAGAGGTTCAAACCTAACACAGGTGACCCATAAACTGGGGTTGTTCCCATTTTTTAGCTAGGGCTTGAGGGAGGATGATTGAACAACCTCCCTACTCAAATTAGGGTGTAATTATAGCTAATAATAATTTTTGGCCTGCCTAGTGGAGCACACTTATTTCATAATAAGATTGATCAAATTTAATGCTGATTTATAGTGGTTAAGCTACAAACAACAGCATCTAGTGACTTTGAAAGGAAGAATCAACTATCTGGTGAAGAACAATAGCTCCATCTCATGCCAAAGGTGACAACAAGGTCAGCTTCCAGAGGTATTCCTTTTGATTTTTTTGAACTACCTTTAAATTCAAAAAAGAGATTAAGATTTTCAAATACTCATCCATATCAAGGAAACTTTTCTCCTAAGGCATTTCCAAGGCCTATCCCTGAAAGAGGACCCTTATTTCCCCCTTTAGCCATGACAATCCATAGAGTTTTTGTTACTTTTAATGGGCAAGCACTCTAGCCCTTACTTGCTATGATCCTATCCCAGTTTCATCCCTCAAAAGTGTTCCTTATTACACTAGGGACCAAGCTATAACACCCTATAAACATCTCATGAACATAGCAAACTTTTATAATATACATAATGCCATAGAAGACAATATAGCTATTAGGTTTCTATCCACCTCTTTCAAAGGAAAGGCCCTAGATTAGCACAGAGGCCTTATTGTAAATTCTATTTAGACATGGGAACAATTAGGAGAGGCCTTGTGTAAAATAGTAAAGGACAAAAGTTACCATTTTTCACTTGTAGAACAATTGACTGCAATGAGAATATCTCCATATGAATTCATCCAAGACTTTAACATAAGGTTCTAGAAAACTTGGGATAGAATCTTAGTTGTAGTTAGACTAACCCCCAACTTCACATTCCTATATTATTCAAAGGATTTGAATAGTGACATAGTGGTAATGATCTAATATATTGGATGAAATATAATTCCAAGTGCATATTAGGTGGCCATTAAGGCATAAAATTATCTAGTTCAGGCTGGCAAAGTTACACCTAAACCATCGATGCCCTTATTTCCTGAGATTAGACCATATCCTATTTTTATTTGCCCATTATATGTCATTATCCCTACACCAACAACTAATTTAATCCCTGCACCAAATAAGGAGAAGGCTTATACTAGTGTATCTAATGATTCATTAGAATAGCAGAAGTTCTAGGATCTCAAAAGCATGGTTCAATCTTTGGGGAATGAGCTAGTAAGTGTCAAAAGGCAACATGCCTTTAACATGCCTTATCAAATTTCATATCAACCTCAATATTAGGATTTTCAATCAAGTATAGCACAATATAAGGTAAACTACCAGGGCCAAGGTCAAAACCAAGGGAAAGGACAACATTACTACAAAAAGTAGGGTAACTTTAACCTTAATGTTGCTAGTATTTCTAACTCCTTAGTCCTAGTTTATAATAATGTGGACTAAGAAGTAGAGGGCACCATGCCTTGGAATTAGTCCTTTAGTCAACATATTATCCCAAATATTTCCCTTAATTGAGACTTAAATAATCAATGGTAGTAGGTTGCTAACTTTGGATATAACCAAGAGCTTTTGGCCCAAAATGTAAAGGTGTCTATGATGACCAAATTAGAGGAACCTCCACAGGGTTAAGGGGTAAATTAGGGAACAAATTAGCTAGACGATAACATTATGAGATATGAATAAGGGGAGTGATATGTATACATTCAATAGCCTAGTTTCATCCAAGCCTATAATCTAGTAGAAAAAAATATAAGATTTAAAAGAAGGAATATGGATGATAATCAAGAAGTAGTTAAATAACTTCTCACCATCACTCCACTAATAAATCCTAGGGAACCTATTGTCACTCCAAAGGTCCTAGATCCCCTAATAAATTAGATCAAAAGGAATCCTTTTATTCCCTAGGGCTCACAATTCTAACAAAGAACCATGGTGGCTCTCAAATCACAAGCAAAGGTTGATGGTTCACCCATCAACATTATTGAACAAATGAAAAAATCAACTATGATCATACCCATGTGGGATATGCTCTCCATGATTGACCAAGTGGATATTCTTTCTATTCAAGATTAATTTTATGAATGTTGTAGATAAACCATCAATCAAGGTGAGTGAGGTTCTCACCAATGCAACCAAAGGGCTAGAGGAAGGGTAATCAATTAAAGTAGACAAGCCTCTTTCCTTCAATATTTTAGTAATCATTGGTAAATCTTTGGTACATAACTATTTGGTGGATAGTGGGGCTAGTACCTTAGTGATGCCAAATTCCATAGCTGATCAGCTTGGTTTGAAATATGAACTATAGTCAAAAGGAGTGATACAAGTTGATGGTTATTATCCTAAACCATCTGATATAATATGGGGCCTCAATATGACCTTTTAAGTTTTTCCTAGTGTCATAGTAGCCCAAGATGTATTGGTCTTTCATGCACCTTTTCTATTTACTATATGCATATCCAAATAATTCACAAAAAACATATGAGGTATCTTGAAATAGACTAAACCTATATGGCCTTCAATACAAGGTATGGTACTAAGGTGTTAATCAAGGTTGAGCCCATTCACAATTTAATATAGAGCCATATAGGCCATATAGTGTCAATATCAATTATGCCATTATTAATGAAGATGAATTTATAATGGTATAGGATTTGAGAACTCATCAAAAGGAGGTGCCAGACATGTTCTTGGATGAGTTGTGGAATGATAAAAAGTCATATAACCCCTTAGAGGGTGTTGAAGAAAGAGACTTGGGTGTTTTTTGTTTGCATGAGGAATCCCAACATATGCCATACTGTAAGGCCTCAAGAAGATCCTAGTGGTCTATCAAATTTGATATTTGATGGCTCAATGAGAAAGAATGGGGTAGGTGTAGGTGTCATGCTAATTTTCCCTTCAAATGATAAGTATTTCTATTCATATAGGTTCTAATTCAGTTTCTCTTGTAATATAATAGAATATGAGGGTCTCATCTATGGTCTCTAATAGACCAATAAGATAAAATCAAGTAGTTTCAAGTCTATGGGGATAGATAATTGGTCATGCAACAAGTCAGAGGTTATAATTACATAAATAACCCCTTAATGAGATCCTACAAACAGAGAGTATGGGACCTCATTGAGGACTTTGAGGCTTTCAACATCTAATTAGTGTCGAGAGGCCAAAACCAATATGTTAATAGGCTAGTAGTTGTGGGATCCCATTTTGTCATCCCCAATGAACTAAAAAGAACCAAGTTTTAGCCACATGTCAAAGTGGTAATAAGACTATCAATTCTAGATAATGAAGCTTACTGGAAATTCTTTTAAAATGACAAACAAATTGCATGCTTATTATAGTAAGAAGCAAAATTATCCCCCCTCAATTAAGAGAATTTATAGCACTAATATGGGGAGCAAATTATCTAATTAAAGTCTAATAAGCTTCCTAAATATCTAGTCACCCTAGAAGTCCTCTTTTATTAAGGAGAACATATGAGGAAGGATAAAGTAGTGATGTAAACTATTAAGGAAAACTATGAAAGAGTTATTATCTTTGAGGATAAGCTTCTCAAGTTTGGTAAGGTAAAAAATTAATCTAAAAAGAATGATTTCATAGAGATATATAAGGAATATATAGACATCTTTGCTTAAAAATATAGTGACCTAAAGGGATTTAATCCCAATCTAGCACAACACACCATTGAGCTGGAGGCTGATGCCAAGACTATCAAGTAGAAGTATAGGCCCATTCATCCCAAGATTGAAAAACTCATGAAAAAGGAATTGACCAAGCTAGTAGAGTCTAGGATCATCTTCCCCATCAAAAATTCCTCATGGCTAGTTAATATAGTACCTTTTAGAAATAAGAGTGGGGATATCGTACTATGTGTGGACTTTAGAGATCTTAATAGGGTATCTTTGAAGGACCATTACCCACTACCATCCATAGAATAACTCCTAAAAGTAGTTTCTATTTAAAAATGTTTCTCTCTCCTAGATATATACTCAAGTTATAATCATGTGCTAGTGAGAGAAGAGGACTAGTAAAAGACTACCTTTACCACCAACTGTGGAAAATTTGCTTAACAAAAGATGCCCTTTGGGTAATCTAATGATGGGGTAACCTTCCAAAGGGAAATGGATTTCCAAGGATTGCTAAATCAAATGGTGTTGGTCTACCTGAATGAAATTATAGTCTTCTCCAATAATGCTAGTAACCACATAAACCATCTAAGACTAGTTTTTGAAAGATGCAAAGATTAAGGGATCTCTTTAAATCCCAAAAAATGTGTGTTCTTTATATATGAAGGCAAGTTTATAGGCCACATTATTTCCAAATAAGGGTTATCCATTAATCCTGATAGAGTAAGTGTCATCTTAGGCTTATCCTTCCCAAAGCATAGAAAGGGGATCCAGAGCTTCTTTGGGAAGATCAACTTTGTGAGAAGGTTCATACCTAGTTTTGAAAACCTAGTCAAGCCTATCACTACCATAATAAATATGATCCAATAATTTTAATGGTCTAATAAAGGTAGGGAAGAATTTAAAGCCATCAAATAGGCCATTTCCTGAGTATCCTCACTTATAAATCCTAATTTCTCTAAAGATGTCATCTTGTACACCTTTTCTAACATTCATAACATATCAGATGTGCTTATATAGAAGAATAGTGAAGAAATGGATCATCCAATTGCCTTTTTTAGTCAAGGTCTAGAAGTATATGAGGTGAGGTACACTTTCATTGAGAAATAAGTTCTAACAACCTTGAGGAGCCTCAAGAAATTTAGACCCATGCTCTCCAACAATAGGATCCATCTTATGGTGCCTCATCCTAGAGTTAGGGATTTCATCCTTAATAAAGATTTAAGTGAGAAGAGATCAAGGTGGATCATAAAGGTCATGGAATATGACATAGAAATAAAGATCACTAAGCTAGTTAGGGGAAAATGTTTTTGTGAACACATGGTGAATGACCTCAAAAGGAATAAAAAGGTTAGTTTGGTGACCCAAGGCAACCCATAGGGAGGTGAACTCCCACCTTAGAAGAGCTGGCTTCAAGACATGGCTCACTTCTTGGTAATAGGATAATGCCCCCAAGGTTTGAATAGAGTTAAAATAAGATAGTTTATGATTTAATATATACCTTATGTATTAATTGATGGCATTATTTTTATAAATGACCTAAATGGGGTGCTCTTTAGATGCATAGATGATGACCAAGTAACCAAACTCTTGGATTTGTTCCATGATGGACCTGTAAGAGGCCATTTTGTACCCAAAGCCAATCCATCAAAAATAATTAGGGATGGTTATTATTGGCCCAAAATTTTTAAATATGGCCATGCATGGGTTAGAAGATGCCAAAAGTGTGCCCTCTTTATAGGAAAGTAAAAACTAGTAGCCTTTCCACTCAAACTTATTCAAGTAAAGAAACCCTTCATGGAATGGGGGTTAGACTTCATAGGGATTATCAATCCACCATCAAGTGAAAGGCATAGATGAGTACTCACTACAATTTATTACTTTACCAAGTGTGTGGAATACATTGTGTTAAAGGAAGCTAGTGAAGTTGTATTCTTAGATTTCTATGAGAACCTCGTAACCAAGTTTGGTGTCCAAGACACCATAATATTTGATAAAGGATTGATATTCCTTGGTATGAATAAAATTGAATGGGCTCTCAAACTAGGCATATTCCTTAGCACTCTTCCAACTACTATCCTTAAGGATATAGACTAGCAGAGTCTATAAATAAGAATTTCTTGAGAATCATCAGGAGGACCATGGAGCACAATTAGAGAACATGGCACACCAAGCTAAAGATAGCCCTATGGGATGATAGGGTGAATCTTAAAACCACCATTGTTAATTCTTTATATGTCCTTGTGTATGGAAGGGAAGCCAAATTTCCTGTCTCCCTTGATATGCATGTATTAGACTTGGATCATTAGCTTGAGTTAATGGAAGATGAGCCCATGAATGTAAAGATGGTAGAACTCATGAGGCTGGAGGAAACTAGGGACCTTGCTATGAAAACTTTGGAATCACATCAAGTTTAGGCTAAGAAGGATTTTTACAAAAGATTTATAATAAGGAACTTTGAGGAAGGGGACTTAGTCCTTAAATGTGATTCAAATAAGGCTAAACTAGACAACCATATCAAGTTTGATAGATTGTAGAGTGGTCCTTATTTGATCTACATATACAAATAACATAATGATTTTCATCTTGTGTAACTAGATGGAGAAGTAATACCCATACCAGTTAATGTCATTCATTTAAAGCCCTACTATTGAATATAATTTCATCTATTGTAATATATTATACATATTATAATAGCTTTTACTTTCCTCTTAGTGCCTTGTGTACTTTTTATTTCTATTCTACTGTTCCCTTTTCCAAAGTGCCTCAAGAATTTTGGTGGTTTTTTTTTGTGATCATTTTTACTTCAAAGGAGATATTAAACTTAGTTGCAAAAGCTAATGACTCCATACCCAATGGATCAGATAAGATGATGGTTTACTAAATGCATAATAGGAATGTTTCCCTATGAGTCACCAAATATGTTGGACATGTTTTTACCACATAATATTCTTTCATAATTTAATTAATAACATAGAAAGCACAATTAGGTAACTTGTTGAAGCTAAATATCATACATGTGGATGAGTTAAGAAGAACTAGTCATATAGGTTTGTTTACTTTTCTACCAACATCATATGCACCAAATCTTAGGTCCTCCATCAAAGCACAAATAGAGATATGCATGAGCAAGTTTAGCTATCAAGTTGGATTTCACTAAGTTTCCCATACTTAGCCAAAAAGGCTCGACCATTGCCAAGATGTCACATGGAATAGATGTGGATCTGCTAGCTTGGTCATTCAATATCTTCACCTAGAAAGATCATGGGACTAGTGAATTAAATGGATTCATCTTTATTAACCTTAGGAATATCTCCTAAAAGTTTGAATCTTCTAAGAATTTTTATCTTCAAGTTATGAGCCTTTGAAAATGGACCTACAATGTGGGATGTTCACCCCAACATAAAATTTAATGACCTAACAAGACAATCCTACTAATAATAAATTTGATGGTCACATAACTATCAATGTTAGTCATGTAATTGTCATTAAATGGGGGCAAGGACATCAATTTCAATTTTCAAAAAATATTCATTAGAATTCAAATAGTGCATCTTGATAAATTAATGGTCTATGTGGCATCATTCATTTGGATCTAATGGTGAGCACTAGCCAAGGAGTCAGTGAATCTCAAAGTTAAGTGTATATGTGACAAGTGTCAAGGGTGCATTCAATTAATAAGATATAAATGATCTACAGGCCCTCACACAAATAAAAATTGATGGAGTGAGTGGAGTAAACTTCTCAATGACCCAAGTCAAATTTTTACAACCAATAAAATTAAAGACAAGTCTAGGATTCTTGACGAGGGTTGGAAAGCTATTTTCAACCATGAAATACATGTTTTTATAGGGTTTTTGATGCCATTGAAGATGATTCAAAAGTTTTTAAATGGCCTAAGAAATGCAGTGGGATGTAATGAACATGGGCATGTCACCATTAAGGTTAGGATATGGACCTCTAGTTCATATTTTACTTATAATTATTCTTATAATAGTGTTCAACATTTTCAAGAGGATCCATGTATACACATATCAGTTTGGGTCCCTACAAATAAAGGATGGGTCTTTTTAGACCTATTATAATATAGGAAAGTGCTATATTTTCTATAAGTATGTACTGATATGGAAACTCTAGGAAAACCAATAGTATTAAATTGGTTTTCCACCTATAGATAAGCCTATTATCCAAGCAGGAAAATAAATTAGAAGTGTAATTAATGTTAAATATCTACAAGCTTTACAGTGGTTGATTGTCTCGACAACCAACTACCTAAAAGAACACTACACCATGTTTCAGTCATGTTCATGACTATGAAGTTTTATCTTCAATTAGGAGTTGGCATGAAGGATCAAAGAAATATATAATATCATTGACTACATCTAGGAACATTTAATGTGTCTTTGAGGCCTCTAGGGACCTTCCCACTCAATAATCCATATATAACTTTCTAATTATTCAAAAGGGTGGCATTGTTCCATTGGCTAAAGAGCAAAAGGTGGTGGTCAAGTTCATTTAATGATCCAAAACATGTTTATTTTTTGATAGCATTCTCACCTATCCTTTCGAGCTATCTCTCTTCTTCTATATATCTTGGTTTCTTTCCCTTAGTAGGGGTTCTCAGCTTTTGGAAATTTTAGCATTTTCTTTTTGAAACAAGGATACTCATCAAGACTAATGCAAAGTGTGCTAATTTGATAAAGTTAAACCCTATAAAAATATTTTAATAACTATCTTTTAAAGTAATAGGATTAATTATTTGCTTGATTGTTATCTTTAATCAACATTTAGTATGCTTGTGTATGGTAAATTCTTGAAGGGGACTCTTCCTAGTTTGATGTCTTTCTTACTTCTTTGAAGATGTATTTAAGCCAAATTATAGGTCTATATTAGTGTTTTATTTGGGACCTCTTCTATGAAATATTTATGTAATTAGTGAGATTGAGTAAGTCACGATTATCTTTTGCTAATCTAGTGTGGGTTCAAACTTATGTGAGTGTCCACTTAATTTTGGTGTATTACCCTATTTATTTTCTTAAGAACACTTACTCTCTTTATAACTCTTTCCTATGAACTATTAGGCTTAGTTTTAGTTTTAAGTGAGCATCAAAGAGGAATATAGCCTACTATAGAGGTTTAGCCCCAACATAGGTGACCCATAGCATAGGGTTCTTCCCATTTTTCAACCAAGGTTTGAGTGAGGAGGCTTGAACAACCTCCCTGCTCAGCTTAGGGTGCAATTTTGGCCAATAATAGGGTTCTTTACACTAAATTGGATTCATGTGGTTAATACAATTTACTTTAAGATGTAGTAGGATTATTAAATCAAATTAATTAACTTGTAAATGTAAGTCTATACCAAAACACACATGAGGTTCTTAGTAAGGTACTTACCAATTTTTTATTAATTAGAGGTATTATTGATGATATTAGTTTGATAGTGACCCATATATATTTCCTTTCAAACTATTTCAAGACTTAGACTATGGATATAAAATACCTAATATGAATTATAGTCCCTGAAAAAATTAATGAGTTAAACTATGTGTTTGGTTTGTATATCCCTCGTAATAAAAAAATAAAAAAATAAAGTATATTCATTAAGATATGGAGCATACTCAATGTTATATATTACAAATAACATATTGATGGTTTTTTTGTAACCCTAACATGTAGTCTCATTGTGGGATGGATAGAAAATAATTCAAAACTAATATTTAAATAAATAAATGGTGAGTGTAATGTTCAAGACCATAAATTAATGACATTACATGAAAACTCAAGGTCACTCATTGAACATTTTATCAAAGCAAAGGTAATATTTACCATCAATATCTATGTTGTGAAGTGGAAATCTATGTGGACACAAACATCAACTGGTGACATTTATATATCAAAGTGAGAAAAAATAGAAGAGAATTTTATCAATTATTTTGAAATACAGATTCAAAATCATGAAACTCATTGTGATGGAAATAGGGGCTCTAATGCATACTTTTCTATAAATATTATCCATATAATAGTGATTGTTGGTTTTATAAGAATATTGTGTGTGTTGTGTATATTACTTTGGTTTATGTTGAAGTGGCTTGTGAGGAGGAGATATGATTGAAAATAATTATTTGTGTGGAAATTAAAAAAACCATGTTTTTGTTTTGTAAGGCTGTTGTCATTGTTAACTTCAAGAAATAGGTGTTTTATCAAATTTTGAGCTCCTAGACTAGAATTTTAAGGAATTATGTATTTACATATACTTATATTTTACTTGATTAGGGGAAGCTTAGGTTTTATAGGGATCATAAAACCACAAAGTTAAACATGTAAACAAGAGAGAGCAAAAAGAGTAACACAAAGAGATAGGGCACATAAGACAACTAACAACAAGATAATTTAGAAAAATATCTATTAAAACCCTAATACCAAGCTAGAATAAAATAGGAAATAAAGAAAGAATAAACATAAATTAACTTGAAATCTCATCTAAGACTACTTGATCCTTTGTGGTTGCAAGTTCAATCTTATTTTTATGTTTCTCTAGCTTAGTATTCTTGGTTCTACCCCTTGTGCAATTTTTTGAGCCTTATATAATATATTCCTTCTTCACAATTAAATTATTTGCCTTAGGGTCCATAACAACATTATTTGTTTTCTTAATGGGTTTGGTTTTTTCATTAATCTTTAATCTCATAGAGAGATTAGAATTGGCATGACTAGCCCTTTTGGCCTCCTTTATTTTTGTAATAGGAATGAATTCTACACCTATATTTTATACACCACTTTATACCATTTTGAGGGTAATCTAGGTCTATTTCATCTTGTCTGATTCAGTATTCATAATGTTTTAATATTCCATTAAGGAGACTATTTATCATCCTAGATCCTATAGTTTATCATGAAATTCTTGTAACTTCATCATGTGACCCTCAAGGTGATCTCTCAATCTTATGATATCTAATTTCTTATTAACTTTAGTATCCCTCAAGGCTTGGATTTGAAACTTGGATTTGGTTCTCTTTCCCCCATGATAATGGGTAGTATGGACCTTCCTCCTCCATTTCATATCTATCATTTGTCTTAGATCCAAATAAGGATTCCTAGGGGAACAAGGTGAGAGGATCCACCCACATTGTCTTCAACTTATTTTTCTAAGTCTTCCTCCAAAATTCTCTCCATACTACTTTCAACTATTTTTTCCTCAATCTCTCATTGGAATTTCACCCTATTGGTGATTAAGAATATGAGTCCCTAGTTTATGAGATCATTACTAGACTTGGATTGAAAATATAAAACCATAATTTCAAGTGATATGAGAAGAAAGTATGGAAGACTAATTATGTGGCTCTTGAAATGGTTTAAAATTTAAAAAATGGTGGGAGAATATGTGATTTGACTAACCCTCTAGGGTTAAATAATTTATGATCTGTAAATAGAATTTTAGCCAATGCCTTGGAAAGTTATCTCTTAATTAGCCTTTTTTATCAATTTTGAGGTGGATGCTTGCCTCAAAGAACTTATACATAATTTCCATCTTCATTTGATATCTTTGAGGGATTTGGTCCCTTCACATGACATGCATATAAACTCCCCTATCATTTCCTCTGAGACATCAGTCCTTAATCCTTTGAAATTCACCCTTCACTGACTCCATCTGAGGGTAGAATATTTGGAGAGAAATTAATCATGACCCTCAATTCTCATCAAATATTTAGTGCTACCACCCTTCCAAAACTTTCACCATATTTTTTTATTACTTTAAAGCTCAGCATAAGAGATGAGTATAATCCTATCCTTGTCACCACCCATGAATTCAATATTATTATTTGTTAGATTTTAGATTGGATTGTAGAGGCTTAGTGAAACAATCAAATGTCTATAATATACTCGAATTAAACTTTTTATATTTTTATTACACCTTGATATGTGATGTTAACCAATCCAACTCTTTAGATAAGTGAAACCATCATTGTACTTGGTGTTATACAAGTTGAGATTAGATATCAATTATGTTCTCATGTGTGACCTAGTCCCTTATGGGATTAATGAGATATTTTGAATCATTTTTGAGTAGGTGGGTAATTTGGTATGGAAAGATGATAATCCCATGCTATGTGACTAGGTCCATGTTTGAGACCCCCAAGTTAGCCAACCCTTCTAAAACATGGTTTCCATCTTAGTAAATATTTCCAATGGAGATTTCTTTGAAATAATTAAGAAAACCTTATGAATCCTCAATTACTTTCCTAATAAATCATTTATGATGTTTAGGGAATCAAACTCAATGACAAGTTTGTTGATATTTATCTAAGTAACCAAATAAATTCCCCGAAGTGCTTCTTTGGCCTCCACCACATGGTTAGTTTGAGATTACATAGGGCCTACATAGATAGTGACCACAACCCTAAATTCATTCTTGATAACACTAACACCACCCACCCTTCTTGGATTACCCTTGATATCCCTATCAAAATTCAACATCAAGTAGCCTCTTGGAGGACAAGGCCATTTGGTAAAAATTCTATCCAAATACATGGTAAATAAATCCCAAATTAATAATGTAGTTTTAGAATTTTCATAATAAAAATTTAAGATTTATTAATTTTTTTTGTTATGATTTGAATATCTAATTTTTATAAATACTAATAATTATTTATACATTCCAATTTGATTTTATAGATGTATTATAATTTGAATGTGCATCTCCACCCAACTATTGAATATCATAAATGGATGTATAATGTGATTCATAACCTTCACTCTATACTTAGTATGAACATATTTAATATTTTTGAACATAAACTAGGGTGGAGGTTTTCTAAATACTATATTATTCCATTTATCTTTAGATACTTATATGATATTCCATATATCTTAAGGTAATTTTTTGATATACTAACAAGCTATAAATTTTATAGATTATTAAATTATTAAACCTATAAAATTTTATATGTTTTTCCATTTAATGCATTAATTTTATGGACTAAGAGAAATTAATTCTTGACTACTAGTTTCTTGGACAAATGCTAGTTCCTATTAGAAAAATTATAGTTTCAAATTGTTTCATAGGCTACACACTATTGATGTCTAAAAGAGTCAATCATCTACACATTTTGAAAATATTATCATGGTTAGATTTAAAATCCAAGCATGATAATCAAGGTAACCATGTCCTATTTTTTTCTCTGATCATTGGTGTGAAATATTAAATAATATTAAATATTTAGATAGTAGTAAATAAAGCACTAAAATTTTTGTAGTTAGATATTATCCCCTAAATTATCATTAATAATAGAAGTTTCCTTATTAGTAATGTAAAATTTACAATAAGAATTATATTTTCATTCTTTTTAATTAGACGGTTATAGATTCCAATTATCGATCCAAATTAGTAATGAGAACTTTACATTAAAAATATTGATAAGTTTCAATAATCAATCCAAATCAAATGTTATAATTTAATTTATCAATTTATATTTAAATTATGTTAATATACAAATATATGGACACAAAATTTTAATATTATATGCCTACAAAGTAATGATGCACCACTTATAGTAATTTTAATTCATTTTCATTATTAAATATATATTTAATGAATTAAATGTAATAATTTTCTAAACTACATAACTTATGTTAATACTATGTATTTTTTTATTAGAACCCTATGATTTTTTTTTTAATGTTTTTATTGATGTATAAGTATTATATAAAATTATTTAACAAATATTCTGGGTGAAAATTCATATATTAAAATTATGAATCTATTATTTTTTTTATAAAATTTAGGAAAATATATCAGTATATTTTAATATCACTACATCCTTATAGTTATTATGTAATTTGGTTTATTTATTACACTTTGAAAATAGCTTTATCATGTTGGAGATAAAAATTAATTGAACAAATGATCCATGATTTAAGTAAAAGTGTTTTCAATATAGATGAAAGAAGCTATCAAGTAAAAGCTAAATTATTCCTAGAAATTCAAAAAAAAATCATTCCAAGATAATGTGATTATAGAATTTATAAAACATTTGTAATCACAAATACTACGAATTGAAAGATAGAAAACATTTTTGAAAAAAAATTCAAAAATGAAATATTGAAATGCACTAGCACTATGACCAAAGACATAAAATACACTGTAACAAATGTTAAGAATTTATAAATATATATTTTCACAAAATAAAAAGAAATTAATATGATCTATACATAATATAAATAGAAATACATTGAATACTATAAGTAAATTTTTTGGTAAGAACATGTATTGAAATAACTATAATTTTTTTAAAAAAGGATATGAATATTATTGTGCATTGTTTTCAATTTAGATGTAGTTTGGTACCCATACAAAAAATGATGGAATATAAAGAGCAGTGTCTCAAATTTCATCATTGTAGATATTTTCAAAACCAACAATAAACCTATATAGAACCTAACAAAGAATGGCTAAGCTCATTATTTTTTACACAAGTTTAATTATCAAAGACATCAAACTTTGTGACAACTCTAAAAATAATTAGAGGACTAAAATCTAACATACATTTAATATGATTTGAGTTTAGATAAAAACCATCATTGATGATGCTAGTTTACAAATAAAAAATAAAATGACATATGTACATATTTTTAATAACTTAAAAAAATTAAATAAATAAATAGAATAATCATACATTGTTCATTTTTGTAAAATATCTCCATATCCAATTCAAACTACTTGTTTTAGAGACTTCCTCTCATTTAATTTTAACATTGAAATCTGCATAGGTAATCCAAAAGTAATCATAAAAATGCATTACCTTTTTTAATGCATTTATAGAGATTTCCCATTAATTTCAATCCATGAGCTTAGGATTGAAGTCACGAATGATTTAACACTTGCTCTCAAGCATTGATTTAGGCTTATTCTTAGCCTCTTTATCACACTTTTAGGGAGGTGTGGTATCTACCTATAATTTCCAGCCATATGAATCTCTCTTTCATGCACAAATTATCAACAATAAACATACTCTACACTTAAGTGTAGGACACTTATATTAAGTTAACCATGTTGAGAAACTAAGGTGGTAACCTATTAAGAGGTAGATGTGGAGGTCAAAGTCAAGGTGGTGATGATGATGGCACCAAAAAAAATCAATAAAAATGGTAGAGATAATGGCAGTAGAAAAGGAGACTATTTAGAAGAACCATTATGAGCATGCTTTTCAACCCCAAAATACAAGTTAATGGATGTTTTGGGTTTTTCTTTTAAGTTTCCACATTTTAATATTTTTAAGTTTTCTGATTTCAATCTTATAAACAACATTCTTCCTCTTTCATTGGAAGGAGAAAATACTTTAAGACAAAGGGAGAAAATAATTTAACTATGTTCATCTTTTATGTGTTTTTTTTTTCATTTTAATGATTTATTTTGAAATAATGTTGGTGTTTTAATATTGTAATGGTATTAAAAAAATTGAAAATAAATATGTATATTTTATTTTTTAATTAATATGTATCTCATTTACTATCATTAGTTTACAGATATTTTAATGTTTTGTTTAAGGAATTCATTTTTAAATTATTATTTATTATATGGAATATTCTTCTTTTTTAATCTATTAACTATTATATTAATTGTAGTTGATATTTAATGATTCATGATTAGTTTAATAAGTATAACATTAAAATAATAGAATAATTAAATTAAATATATCATATACATATATTATTGTGAAAACTTTGTATGCATGTTTGTTTTTATACAATACTAGTTGATGAGGTTTGATTTTATATTATTATACTTAATGAGTGCAAGAAAACTATTGTCAGATCAATTTTTGTTAATATGCCATACTTAGAATTGATCATACAGATTGATAAATAATTTTATACAAGGAGGAATTGTAAACATGTTAAAGATATTTTAATCAAATAGAGCCTTATATGAGAGAATTCATTGTAGACTATATTATATTTTATTTTATTACCTAAACATGTCTTTAGAGTAAATAGTTGTAAATATAACAAATTAATATATAGTTGATTGAAATTCATAAGAACGACTATATATATATATATATATATATATATATATATATATATATATATATATATATATATATTATAATTTATATTATACCTTTCAAATAAGATATTTTAATGCTTTGTCTATGGATTTCATTTTTAAAGTGTTACCTATTATATAGAATTTTATTATTTTTTATCTATTGACTACTATACTAATTGTAGTTGATATTTATCAATTAGTGATTCATTTTATAAATATAACATTAAAATAATAATATAATAAACTAAAAATATAATATACATATATTACTATGAAAACTTTGTATGCAGGTTTATTTTTCTACAATACTAATTGATAAGACTTATTTTTCTATTGTTCTACTTGCTGAGGGAAAGAATACCATTATCATATATAATGTGTTAATATGCCATCATCTAGGATTGATCATATAGATTGATAAATAATTATATATAAAGAGGAATTGTAAATATTTTGAAATTATTTTAATCAAATAGAACCTTGTATGAGAGTATTTGTTGTATAATATAATATATTTTATTCTATTCTATTCCTTATACATACGTCTAGATTAAATAGCTGTAAATATAACATATTAATGTATAATTAATTAAAATTTCTAATATTTTTTATTTTTAAAAAATGACTCCTTATATATATATATATATATATATATATATATATATATATATATATATATATATATATATATATATATATATATATATTAAATTTATAATATTTTTTATTTTTAAAAAATGACTCCTTATATATATATATATATAAAAACGTAACTATCATCCAAAAATGTTTTATCTATTATCATGGAATATGGAAGCATTATAACTCTCATATATTATTTTATTTATTGTCATACCTATACTTTGCATAATTTTAGATATTATATAATAAGATATATTATGCAATTTTTAAATAACATCCAATTAATGGGAGAACATATAAAATATTTATTTAAAATAAAAGAAATAATGCCATCTATAAAAACTCAAGGTACAATATATGAAATATTTATTTCAAATTATTAAAAATATATTGTCAATAAAAGGTTACAAAATGACTTCATTCTTTATTGTATTTTCCCTAAAAAAAATGAACTCTTAGTATTTTTTAATGTAAGATAATTTTCATGATCTAATACAATATACAATCTTCATCATAATTAAACAAATTAAGATGATTCTAAAATTGTTTTAAATGGTTGTAATGAAGCTTTTATACTTTCCTTTGCCATCTATTGAACATCAACCAAAAAAATTATAATATCTCAACATTTTCTAATGTGTTTTAAAACTCTTAATATTTCTCTCAATGTAAGATTAATTGAAATCTCTAATATAATATAGATCATTCATTATACTTAAAAAACTATTAGATCTTAAATGGTTGTACATTTTTTTAATGAAGCTTGCATAGTTTTCTTTTTCATCTCTTAAACAATAACAAAATTTAGACCAATGCCACCTCATTATTAAAATTTGGTCAAAATGAAGGAAGATAAAGGGGCTTGAAGATCATCTTACATGTCTCTATGATTTTAAAATTAGCATTCAAATATGAAACATAATCATTTATGTTGCTAACCTAAGAATATATTTATAAAAAGTGAACATTAATTGATTACAAATAAAATGAAAACCTTACTAGCTATCCAATATTATCTCAATATATGTCAAGTGATATGTATATATGTATGTATGTATATGTAATGAGTTTATAATGAGTTTGATAATGTGCTTATGATTTTTTTTTTCAAATTAATTCAAATACACTTATTTTAATAGTTACTAAAACCATCCTCATATGAAATTTATATAATAATTAGTTCATGAAATTATAGGAAGATTTATTTAAACAAAACTAATGAAATAGATCATCTAGTGGTGAATATCAATAGTCTAAATTAGTAAAACAAATCATATGAAAAATGTTCATAAATTAACTCTTTAAATGATAATAAACATTATTTGAATAAAGGAAGTGAAATATATCATCAAGAAATGATCATCAATCTTCTAAATTAAGATACACAACTCAATACAGATTACATATTTCAAAATAAACCAACTTGCTTATGGTAGGTGAGTCATTCAAAATATTTAAAATTAAATGAAATGAATCTTAATCAAGCTTAAATCATTAATTTTTGTAGATTCAAAACTCCTTAGGATAGGAAAGCATTCTATTAAAGTAGGAACTAGTTAGGGATCTTACTCATAATTCACTCAAAACTTTATTCCACTCCTCAATATTGGGAACCTAAATTTTCAAGAAATCATGAATGCCTCAAATTTTATCATCTCATGATTAATGTTTATGTGGTTCCATATACTATACAATCATTTTATATTATGGCCACTACTCCTTCAAATGTTGCATTTACCTCAAATGTAGAAGGATTGTCAAAGTCATTGATACATTTAATAAATACATGAATTATTAATTTGATGCATTAGTTCAACTCATATTTACTCTTTGAATCACTATATTAATTGAACATTTGAGGCATTCCAATCCCTTATATGTTCTTAAACATCTCCATAATTCCTTTTATTATTGAATTTATATACAATAATCTGTTATAAATTCTAATCAGATTTTGGCAAACATCATGTCATGCCCAAAATTTCACATATTGAAATCTACAAAAATACAAAACATTTTTTTAGAATGTACTATTTATATCATACACACCTAACCCATCAACGGGTGGACCAAATTAGTGTCACAAGATGCACAATACACTAAAAAAATGCACATTCCTAAATGGTATACATTACAACATATAATTAGATACATGGTATTTATGCAACCATGCCAACCCCACTTACTCTAACTAATCTAAAAGTCCCCTACTAACTCATAATTGTCTATTTGGATATATTAAAACCCAGAGTGTGAAGGTCCAATATTAACACTTCAATAAAACAAGGTGGGCTATAGAGACCACTGACTCAAAAAATTCATTATAACTATTTTTAGGGTTAAAATTGGTCATTAGGAGATTATTACTAATCATAGGGCTCGATACACACTTTAAGTCACAACTTAATTCTATTTTCAAGTTGAGTTAATTTTTATGGAAAGGGCTTGAGAAAATATCTCATACTCTTAATATGACCTCAAAAAGGATCTAATTTTTTTTGCATAACTCCTTGAGAATGGAGAATTACATATCAATTTTTAGAGATCTTTTATCTCAGCCATTAAACTAGGACAGGTAGAGAAAACCCTAAGAATGATTCTAGCAGTCAATAAAGTGTTAAATATTCAATTTCTAAGTTTAAAAATTTAGATTTAGAAAAGAGGAAGGAAGATTTGGAAGATGACTTGTCCATAATCACTTCTCTCAACCTTCACCACCCTTAGACAACTACGATTAATGAGGTCTCCAAGACTTTTTCATTTTTTATCTTAATTTTATGACTCAATGTAATGTTGGTTAAGCATATTTTATAGAAACCCATATTATTAAAATTCCTCCAAGATGTCTATTGCTCTCATATTTTTTGAAATGTTGTTTGGGAGCTTCAATCTCCTCTAGGACATTAATGGTCACTTATGCCTAGATTTCAGAAGAGATTGATTTTTAGTTTTAGTTTTAGATCTATAAATTGGTTACATATGATAGCAAGTGAAAAATTAGGAGGATTTACTTTTTATGTCAACTCATCTTAAATATATAGCTCATGAGTTCACAAAATATATTAAATCTAAAACCATATCCCTTTGAGATCCAGGTCATTTATATAAAAATTACACATTTCCAATACCTGAAACTATTTCCATATAGAAAAGGAAAACAAATTAAAGGGTTATCTTTTAGTTCATCCCACCTTTAAGCCTTATATATTCCTGAAAAGGTCATGAAAAAATAATATATGATATTTTAAAGACCTTTTGAAACACATTTTATTAAAATATGATACATTAAAATATAATATAATATAAATAAAATATTTAATAAAAAATCAAACTATAAATTTAAACAAAACACCAAATTAAAAATTCTAAGTGGTGGTTAAAATGAATGTGGTGGTGAACATAGATTAGCAACCAACTAATAATAAGGGGAGCAACATTTAATCCACATGACTTATAATCCATTCCCCAATCCATGATTATGTGACTAGTACCATGTAACCTAGCTGCCCATTATGCCACTATAAAGACTTTACTTTCCCCCTTAAAAGGGACCTTAAGAGCTAGTTATGAAGCCATATGAATGACCATCAATTTAAATTTGGGTGTACTTTATATTTAAGGAACATACCCTGTAGCTAAATTGTATGTGTGAATAATTAAACTATAGAGTCCCAATTTTATAAAAATCACCACGGGCCTTAAAAACATCTAAAAATTTTGAATCCATTTTTTTTGAACTCATAAAATTCTAAACTAATTATAAAATTATTCTAAGATAGATTTTGTCTTTTTGTCTGCCATAAAAATTATTGAACTAAAATCTAAAACCATATCCCTTTGAGATCCAGGTCATTTATATAAAAATTACATGTTTCCAATACCTGAAACTATTTCCATATAGAAAAGGAAAACAAATTAAAGGGTTATCTTTTAGTTCATCCCACCTTTAAGCCTTATATATTCCCAAAAAGTTCATGCAAAAATAATATATGATATTTGTAAGACGTTTTGAAACACATTTTATTAAAATATGATACATTAAAATATAATATAATATATATAAAATAATAATATAAAAATATTTAATAAAAAATCAAACTATAAATTTAAACAAAACACCAAATTAAAAATTCTAAGTGGTGGTTAAAATGAATGTGGTGGTGAACATAGATTAGCAACCCACTAATAATAAGGGGAGCAATATTTAATCCACATGACTTACAATCCATTCCCTAATCCATGATTATGTGACTAGTACCATGTAACCTAGCTGCCCAATATGCCACTATAAAGACTTTACTTTCCCCCTTAAAAGGGGCCTTAAGAGCTAGATATGAAGCCATATGAATGACCATTGATTTAAATTTGGGTGTAATTTTGAATCCATTTTTTTTTAACTCATAAAATTCCAAACTAATTATAAAAGAATTATAAGATAGATTTTGTCTTTTTGTCTGCCATAAAAATTATTGAACTAAAGGGATATTTTACTTAAAGATTGGGGGAAAATATAACTTCAAATTCAAAACACCATAAATTTTGTTCCAAGACTCTAGAAAATAATGTGTGAAATTTTGTGTAATCATGATAGATTATAGTTTATGAATAAATTAATTTATGGGAATTTAGATAGAATTTTTCAATCACAAAAATTATGAAATTAAAACAATTTTTCTGGGAATTAATTTTTAATATAGAATTTATCTGTTTTCAAAGTAAATTAAGAAATATTTATTTGTTTCAATTAATAAATAATCAAAACTTAATATAAGGCACTCAAAAACACTTTTATCATGTGAATGGACAATATTTATCATTGAATAAATATTTAAAATCATGGATTTTAAGATGGTTAAAATGGAAATAATTTTACACTTTTGCATCCAAACTTAATCAAAATTTCCTTCTAAATTTATTTCACTAATTTAATATAATTTGAGGCATATAATACAGAAATGATGAACTTAAAATATGGTAACATGCTTTTTCTTGAGCTCAAAATATTTTCCAAGTAGTAATCTCCACCATTTTAACCAAAAAGACCATACAAGGAGAGGCTCACCTCCCATCCATTTTCATCATCAAGAAACTTCCCTAAACACACACATGACAATTATTCCCAAGTTGATGAAGCATTTCATAATTATCCACAAGTTTAATAAGGTAAGAACATGACCTAAATCAAGGAAAGTATGTATAATACAATCAACTACACATACATAATTTCCCACTTAAGAGCAAAACCAATTTTTTTTTATCAAGCTATCAAACCATAAAAAAAACTCACAAATAAATAAGAAGTTTATTAAAATATAGAAGGGTATACATTGGGCCTTACATTCCCATCAAAATGTTATGTGGATCATAATATCTTATAATACCATGTTAATTAATTATAAATGTCTAAGTATCCATTTTATTAAACAAAATGATAGTAATGCAAGAATAAAATAAACACAATAAAATAATAAGGGTATAAATTGGGCCTTAAATTCCCCTTCCATTATTAGATTTCCTACTAAAATTCACTAATTTTTTGGAAGTATAGTTTCAATGATGTTATAACAACCTATAAGAATCTTGTAGGCCCTGCTTAATAATCTCTCTAGCCAATGATATCAAATCAAAACTATCTATCATAGAGTGAAACAAGAAATGTACTAAAATATCCATATATAAATATAAATCAACTCCACCAAAAGGTGATTCATGGCCCAAGGCATAATTTCAAGTCTAGTTTATTAATATTTGGTTCTCAAGATATGATAACATATAATTAATAATGATATAGTTTTAATTAATTATCAATTAATAATAAGAGCATGTATAAAAATGTGTCATGTGTCATGTTCAAGTAAAATGTAAATGCGTATATATTAAGTGTATCTCATTTTTATCTTAGAGGATCAAGAGCATTTTAATTTCCTTCTTATCCTATTATTATTATTATTATTATTATTATTATTATTAAAATAATTTAGAAAATATTCCAAACACATGAAATCCATAATTTAATAATAATATATCATTTAAGATCTTAAGATGTTCTTAAAACACTAGATGGATAAGAATATTTAATTTCCAATCAAAGAGAACAAAAAATGAGGACATTGAGAATTTACTTCATCATCATTACCTAAACCCTTTGTTTGGGAATAATAGGAGGACTTGGGATATTATATCAATTTTTCTCAAAACCTATATCCACAATCCATTGTGAGGAATTTTGACATAGCCCTGATTCCAAAATACTAATTAAATAGCTTGTTAGGATTAATTTGGATGTTATTCTTGATTCTCAAACCCTAACCACTAAAATCATTGAGAAGACTTTGGATATTAGCCCTAATTACCAAAAATAATCCAACAATATAATAGGAGAAATTTGGAAGTATTCTTAATGTACAAACCCTAATAAAAAATACTATCAAGAGGATATTGTATGTTATTCATGATAATCAAACCTTAATAACTCAATCCATGACAAGTAATTTGTATATATTACCAATTCACAAACCCTAATTAAATAGTCTATTAGGATGAATTTGGATGTTAGTCTTGATGGCCAATCCCTAATCATTTAAATCAATTAGGAATAATTTAAGAATCAACCAAAAATCCCAACTGTAGACACCTAAAAAGTGTCTAACCCTTGGTCCTTTCTCCTTCCTAGTCCTCTTTGGTCCCTAACCCACCTAAGTCTTATTAATTGGAAATAAACATCTATTTTTAATTAAATAAGGCCCCTTTTTCCCTCTCCTTGCCACCTCGCCACCCTAGGATACCCTCCTTGGATCCCCTTTATTCCCCACATGGCCATTTAATGCCTTAGTCTCCCATTCCAACCTCTTCTCTCGTCCATTTAACCCCGTCGACCGTTTCATCCTGGCATTCATTTGACCCGGCCGTTGGGAAACGGATGAAAGGCTATTTTTAGCCTTTCTCCGGCCTTTCAGCCATCGACGTCGGTCAACCTTCGGCCGACGTCGGTGATATTGCTGGCGTCGGCACCTTTCATAACGGCTTCTGCACCGTTCTTTCTTCCTCGGGTTCCGCTTGGCTTTTCTGACTTCTCTGCTTCTCTAGCTCTCGCATCCCGACTCTTCATCCTTCGTATCAGACCATTGTATCAGTCCTTCACTTGACCTCTCTGCCAATTAATCTCTCTCTCCCTCAGGTACACAGCAATCTTCTGCAGGTGAACAACAGGGAATCTTCATCAGCAACAGACTTCACATCCGGCAACAATAGCAACAAGACCAACACCTTCTTCAGCAGGGCACAAGTAAGTACTCTGTTTATTTGGTTTATGCTTTCTAGTTATTATGTTTTTAAGCTAGATTCAGCTCCTCTTCCCCTCAGTCCTCACTGTCACCCAGACCCGGATTCCTATCTCCCTGATTGGTTTCCTCTATCCCTCTGTCCCTCTCTGTGCATTTGACTCCCCTGCTCAGACCCCCTGACTGCCCCAAGGCCAGACTCAGACCCGTCCATCAGACTCAAACCAGACCTTAGACCAAGACCCGGACCATCCACAGACCAGAACCTGACCAGACCCGTCTAGAGGCCATTACCCCAACCGACGCCGGTCATTACCCCCACCGACGTCGGCAGACTAACCGACGTCGGCAGACCCGACAACCGACGCCGGTAGGACCACCGACGCCGGCGACTGTGACCAGTTTGACAGCTTCTTCCAGGTAAGCTTTTGCTTCCTTTTCTCTTTCAATTTACTATTTATTTCAGTCCTTCTCAGCATTCTGTCTTTTTATCATATTTATCTCTTTATCAAACAGTGGGTTGACCTCCCTTAAGGAAGTTTTTATACTTCTGGGAACAGGCTTTTGCTTGGCAACCCACCATCTATCTATCTAACACCTTTTTGTCCAAGTTTTCTTCTTTGCAGGTGTCATTCCTCCACAGCCAAAGAGGAGTGCCCACGAACGTCTGGATTTACGGTGCGCAATCTTTAGTCCAGGTACTTCCAAGCCTTGTCCATTACTTTTCTTTTAGTTTCTTTCTTTTAAGTCTGAAAAGCAAATTTGAGGTAGAAACATCTCTGGCACACCCGGTGGGACCCCTAGGTTCCTCCTGGGTTCCTTTTTCCTTTTTTTCATTCATTTAGGTGCATTTAGGCTCCTTTCTTCTTGTCTCTTTCTTCTATTCCAAATGTCACTATAAGCAGGTCTAAAACGAACCTTTCTTCCTTGCATTCTAGACTAGTCCAATATCATACTCTCAACCCTTTCTCCATCTTGTCTTCATAGCAATATCACATTTCGACTTGGGCTTAAAACATATTGCACTTTCATTTCTGCTTGTGCTTGCATTAGTCCACATCTAGTAACTTAGGCGCATATTGAATAAACCGTAGACACTTTATGTTACACTACCTGATCACATGCACTAAAACAAACATAAAACTTACCTGAGACAAGGCCCGACTGGGAATTCATCCCCTAGCGGATACCTTACCCATCCCGGTGACCCTACTTGGATTTTATCACCAAGGGGGAAGCCCACTCCGTTCTCTGGCGGAGTCTAAACTCTAGGCGAGGTATATCTTGGCTAAGCGAGACCAGCTAACCACTGGAATCATGAAGTGAGGGGAGCTTGCTCCTTAGCACCAGGCCACGTACCAGACCCTAACACAGATCTTTGAGCACCTAAAACAACCCCTGAAACCATCTTTAGACCACCTTCTTCTAGGACCCTTTTTTCAGCCAATCTCCCCAAACATTCATCTAAGGCATAAGCCACAAGTTTCTAAGGTTAATTCCTAGGATTTATCGCTTAGGCTTGTCTGTCTTTCTCTATTTTCCTCTTCTCATCTGTTTGTTTGAGTGTGTGAGGACGTTTTCTTCTTTGTTTTTCCAAGAACCTTTTGGCTCTCTAGAAAACACAGTCGCCGACATCGATTCTGCCACCGACGTCTGCTTCCCCTGTCACCGGCATCGGTTCTGATACCGACGTCGGCTTCATCTGTTACCGGCATCGGTTATCTGACTGACGTCGGCCTCATTTCCTACCGACATCAGTTTTTCAACCGACGTCGGTCTCTGTCACTGTCCTTTTTCTTCAAAACCAGCAACCTAAAATCTGTCCATTCTCTGTCACAAATCACATTCTGGTTTTCTGAGACTGCAAAAACACAGTTTCTGGAAATAGGCCTCTCTTCTTAACCACTTTAGCCAACAACCGCTTCCGTCTACCTCGTCCCTAGCCAAGTCCTATCATGGAGTTCCACTCGGAGACTGAAAGAACTCCTACAGGACCGACCTCGACCCCGACCCCGACTCAGATTCCCATCATTCCTGAAGGGGACCAGGATTTTGAAATATTTCTGGACCTCAATACCGCAGCCCTCCAAAACTATCTCGCAAGAAACCCAACGCGAGACCTTTCAGGTGACGTGGCGATGACATCTACACCATTCACCACCCAACCCTTTTTGACTCAGCCTTTCACCTCGACTATTAACCAAACCATGGCCAATACGCAAAGTTTGGCCTCCCCGTCTATTTTTAGACCGACCTCCATCGGGGTTCCTTTATCCCCTCAACCGCCTGCACTTCAACCAAGTTCTACATCATATCAGAACTTGATTGCCTCAACCCCTCACACTCTTGCGCCCACCAATGTAGGCGTGCCAACCTCTCTTTCTACCAGTGCCGCCATTCAACCATCTTTGGCGGTGCCCAGTCAACCTATACCTTCAGCCTCCATAACGCAACCACCTTTAGCCTCCACTTCTGCCCCTGCGACTAGTCATCCGTACATTGTACAACCGACTATGTCGCACGCCTCCTCTAGCCTCTTCCAAGCGCCTTACAACTTAGGGGGCGCTCAACCCGTCAATCCGTCAGTAAATCTTATCAAGATGCTGATGGATAAAATGTCCAGTCTCGAAGCTTCCATTTCTGGTTCAAGCAATACTTTGTCATATGACCAAATTTGCAACGAGCCTATCCATCCTTCCGTCCCCATTCGACCATACCCTAACCATTGGGAGCTTCCTAAATTCACTCGCTTTCAGAGTAAGGAAGACCCTCAACAACATCTACGGGCATTTAGACATGCCTGTTATCTTATTTCCCATGACGATGCGTTGCTTTTGCGCACGTTTCCTATGTCCCTTTCTGGCCCAGCCCTTGACTGGTATAGTTCTCTTGCCAAACACTCTATCTTTTCATTCATCCAACTCGCCCAACTATTTCTTGACCATTTCTCGATCAACATCACCAAACAAGTCTCAATCACAGACCTTTACTCCATCAGGCAATTTGACGACGAATCAATTGTTGACTTTGTCGCTCGTTGGAGGGGCCTGATCAACCAGCTCTCCTTCTCTTTGCCTCAACCTGAGCTCATCGAGCTCTTCTCTCGAGCATGTGCCAGACACATCTCTTCTACCTTGTGGATTCAGACATTTCGCACTTTTGACGAAGCTTTCATCATGGCTCAAAAGCTTGAATTCTGTGCCCTTGAAGAAGATAAGGTCAAATTGCGTCATACCAACGCAAAATCTACCAATGGCCATTCTTCTTCCAGACCTTCTTCTTCTGCCAATTCTGAATCTAAAGGAGTGGCTAACACTGTGGTCGTTAGATCACCATCCTCGACAACAACTAACTACTCTCAACCTTCGACATCTTCCAGCATCACCAAACAATTCCAACAACGGTACATTCAGCATTTTTACACTCCACTTGGAGAACCATACGCTTCCGTTTTGGAAAAACTTCTCAAGCAAGGGGTCCTCAATCTCCCTCCAATCCGACCACCTCAATTCGACCCTTCAAAAGCCATCCCTACATGGTATAGGGAGGCCGACTTCTGTCCCTTTCATCGCGTCCAAGGCCACGACATTGACAACTGCCGAACCTTCAAAAACATCGTCCAAGACATGATCGACAAGGGGGATCTTATTTTAGATAACCCGAACGCACCCCCTAATCAAGCCATTGACATCTTCAAACAACCTTTCCCCAATCATCCGCCTACTCAAAATGACGTCCAGACTTTGACCAATGACCCTCTAGACCATGACATTCACACCATTAGCACTATCTTACCTCCTGTCCTTGACCAACCTCTTCCATTAAAGGATGAGGAACCTCCTTCTCCTACTAGTCCTCCATCTACCTCTCTTGTGTTGGAGGACCCTTTGACCACATCAACGCCATTAAGCCCATCTCCATCTGAAGACCCTACCTTGTCTACTCCTCAACTACAAGTAGAAGGCACGATCATCCACGCCCTCTGCCCACTTGAGGAGCCGCCCTCTCTTATTTCTTCTCCACCAAGAGAAGAACCAGTCTCTCCACCCATTTCAACCGAGGAAGACCCAGTCACGGTTTCCTCTTGCCCTTTGCATGAGATTTCTACATCTCACTCACCTTCGTCCACATCCAAACCCAAGCCTACATCTAACCTCGCCTCGCACAACGGTGACTCTCGACCCAAACACACGAAGACTACTAGACCACATCGGAGGACTCCTCCCCCACCTTCGTCATTACCTTCAATCTTGGGCCCACATCCGTCCACTTTAATAGGAGTGCTTCCCACTCCCATCCTTTACAGAGGCAATTTGCCTCCATTACTCCCTCAACCCATCAGACATACATCTCATCCAAACCCTCGACCTTTGCCTCCTTCGCCTCCCAAACCAATGTCATCAACCCTCACTGCAATAAGATATCCAGACCCGTTAGCAGGTTCATATGCCTTGCTCTTACGGCGCTTGTTGCAGTCCTCTCGCCTCTATCTCCCGCCTCTTAGACAATATCAATCTCTCGGACCTAAACCACCTTGGTTCGATGACACTTGCATTTGTACGTATCATCGCACGCCTGGGCACGACACGGAGCATTGTCATGCCCTCAAGGTCACCATTCGCCAATGTTTGGAGAATGACACCTCCCTTCTTGACCACATCATCAACAAACCATCAATACCACCTCACTCATCAACTCTCGGATCAAGGCCATCTTGGTTCGACAACTCTAAATTATGTCTTTATCATCACACTCTGGGACATGACACCGAGCGTTGTTGCGCTCTTAAAGCTGTCATTCGTCAACACCGAAAAAGGGGTTCCCTTCTCACCAAGGATCCTCTTGACCGCCTCTTCAACAAAACACCAACCCCGACCCATGCCTCTCCAACCTCATCACCTAAATCGGGACCTCCACGCCAGACTATGGTCCCTTTTCCACCTTTGACCCCCTTATTCGACATTAACACCGTCCATCTGACCACTAAACCTCAACCGACCTTAACCAATCTTTCAAACATTCTCCCTACCCACTGGGGGAACTCATCCTTCATCCAAACCTCGACCAACTTTTCAACCCAGTCTCTACCACATATCAATCACTCATCTCGACCAAGTGTCCATCGACCCAACCCCCGACCAATTACTTGACCAGTCTCAACCAAACTTCGACCACATATCGCTCAACCAGACCTCTCGACCAAACATTCAACTTTTTTCAACCAACCAACGACAATGTCAACCAACTTCACATCCATCAATCAACACCTGACCAATCTGGAAAGAGGCAATCGGGGCAAGTTTGCTCCTAAGTGACTCGGACCTCAACATACAAGCATGGCCCAGGGACTTGTCAGACCTTGAGCCCCACTTTCTGTCTTGCATCTTCGACCTTTCTTCTGCTAGTCGAGTACTCATCTACTTGACACGTAACTTGAGCTCGTCCCTTGAGCAATCCTTGTCCTCTTAATCCTCATCCCTTTCAACCCTATTCCCCCTTAACAAGTCCTCTACAACCCTTTTAGGATGCAGTTATGCTTTGTCCTAATAAAAGGGGCGTCTTTGAGCTTCTATAGTCTTGTCCGTGACTCTCATTTCTATCAATATATCCAAGTCAAGATGTCAAAACATATCCATGGTCTCTAAATCAAGTCAAATTCAAAAAGACAGACTGATCCCTTGAAGGACAGCTGTACTATCATTGTTGTATTACTAGACTGATCCCTTGAAGGACAGCTAGGCCAACTTTTCAAACATTATCAAGCAAAAATATAGACCACTCCCTCGAAGGATGGCTATGACTACTCTGGCAATAAACAGCAACTTTTCTTAGAAGCTTCCCGCATCGATCAGCTTTGCAACATGACCATTACATCAAATGACATCTCTATGCGGGCTTCCCGCATCGATCAGTCTGCGCAAAAAAAAAAAAAAAAGAAAAACGAGTCACGGACATTGGCTTGTAGTTGTCTCAGGGTATCCTATAAAAAGGGGCAAGGTTATTCCTGCTCTTACACTGGGTTACCCTATCCTCCTCCTATCACCGGCTCAAGGGACTTCGAGCTCACTTTAATGTCAAAGTGATTCGATTACCGTTCTAACTCAATACTGGTCAACGACGTAATGCATGAACGGGGCTTTTGTTCTAATAACCCCTATCTATGCTTCCTTTCTGGTCCTTGTCAATGAAAGAGCAATTTGCCTTTCACCTTTTCTCTACACTTTGGTCACACTTTGGCCACGTCAATTGTCGACTCATCCTTAAACCAAGCCAACTTTAACATTTTTCACTCCAGCCTCGACATTTTCAACATGACATCAGGCATCATCCTTGTCCTTTTCGCATAGTCCCATGGACACCAATACACATGGGAACTACCGACCAGACCCAATTTATGTTAAGCATAAACCAATACTTGCTGAAGCATAAATAGACCTTCCGTTCATTCTTAGCATACATCCATCGCGACTATGGAGACTTGCTAGGGATGAAAGACTCTCGACCACTTCTACAGAATACACCATATGTAGCATCCTTTTATCCTCATCTTAGCCTCATCATTTCAACGCTTGACCACATCTCATCATCGACCATTTTGACCCTTTTTGTTCGAACTACATTGGTCTGAGGCCCTAGGACCAGGGCTATGTAGGCAGCACTCAGATACCACATCTTCTGAGGTTAGCTCGACCACCCCCGTTTGTTTGTCTCTTTGATGGACAAACCTTCTCTTCTTTGACTCTTATCATGCCCCACTTCATCAACTTTGACCAAGACCTTTTGACCAAGACCTTTGACCACGACCACTCATCGACTTTGACCAAGACCAATCAATCCCTCTGACCCTCCCTCCCTTTTAGGGAGAAGTACATCGGCCTGAGGCCCTATCACCAGGGCTATATAGGCAGCACTCAGTTGACATGGGGTCTTCTGGGGATAGCTCGGCCGCATCCTTTCGTCTATCCATCCTCTTGACCAATGACCATTGGCGACCATGCCTATCTCCTTCGACCTCGACCCACTTCCAAGCCAATGTTGCCTTGGTTGTTTTTTCGTGTATGCTATTCCACGGTTGGTTAGCAGAATTGTTCGCAGACTTTTTTGACCACTCACAAGTATAGGATCACGAGCCCATCGATCCCTACTACTTGTGGCCTTTTCGTGTTTCTGGGAGCACTTCCTGAGCCCTGGATACCTGGGACACGATGACCATTTGGAGCTTCAGCTTAGATTGAGTGACCCGATCAGCAAACGACTAAATGCTGGGGCCCGGTTACTTCAATTTTGGCACTCCTTGACCCTTGACCTACGACACTTTTGACCTGACCATCTTGTGCAGTGGTATGCGCGCAATAATGACTTTTGTAGCGTTTTCACTCACTTCTCATCTTTCTCATCCACCTTTCATCAAATCAGCACCCGACATCAGGTTCCTTCCCTCGACTCCTGCTTTGAGGGGGAATACCTCAATCCACTTCGGGGCAATCCACATCATCCCTCACCTGGGGCAATCACTCCCTGTTTTTGTCTTGCAGTTCATCTGGAACAACCAACAAGACAAAAAGGGGCAAATGTAGACACCTAAAAAGTGTCTAACCCTTGGTCCTTTCTCCTTCCTAGTCCTCCTTGGTCCCTAACCCACCTAAGTCTTATTAATTGGAAATAAACATCTATTTTTAATTAAATAAGGCCCCTTTTTCCCTCTCCTTACCACCTCACCACCCTAGGATACCCTCCTTGGATCCCCTTTATTCCCCACATGGCCATTTAATGCCTTAGTCTCCCATTCCAACCTCTTCTCTCGTCCATTTAACCCCGTCGACTGTTTCATCCTGGCATTCATTTGACCCGGCCGTTGGGAAATGGATGAAAGGCTATTTTTAGCCTTTCTCCGGCCTTTCAGCCACCGACGTCGGTCAACCTTCGGCCGACGTCGGTGATATTGCCGGCGTCAGCACCTTTCATAACAGCTTCTGCACCGTTCTTTCTTCCTCGGGTTCCGCTTGGCTTTTCTGACTTCTCTGCTTCTCTAGCTCTCGCATCCCGACTCTTCATCCTTCGTATCAGACCATTGTATCAGTCCTTCACTTGACCTCTCTGCCAATTAATCTCTCTCTCCCTCAGGTACACAGCAATCTTCTACAGGTGAACAACAGGGAATCTTCATCAGCAACAGGCTTCACATCCGGCAACAACAGCAACAAGACCAACACCTTCTTTAGTAGGGCACAAGTAAGTACTCTGTTTATTTGGTTTATGCTTTCTAGTTATTATGTTTTTAAGCTAGATTCAGCTCCTCTTCCCCTCAGTCCTCACTGTCACCCAGACCCGGATTCCTATCTCCCTGATTGGTTTCCTCTATCCCTCTGTCCCTCTCTATGCATTTGACTCCCCTGCTCAGACCCCCTGACTGCCCCAAGGCCAGACTCAGACCCGTCCATCAGACTCAAACCAGACCTTAGACCAAGACCCGGACCATCCACAGACCAGAACCTGACCAGACCCGTCTAGAGGCCATTACCCCGACCGACGCCGGTCATTACCCCCACCGACGTCGACAGACTAACCGACGTCGGCAGACCCGACAACCGACGCCGGTAGGACCACCGACGCCGGCGACTGTGACCAGTTTGACAGCTTCTTCCAGGTAAGCTTTTGCTTCCTTTTCTCTTTCAATTTACTATTTATTTTAGTCCTTCTCAGCATTCTGTCTTTTTATCATATTTATCTCTTTATCAAACAGTGGGTTGACCTCCCTTAAGGAAGTTTTTATACTTCTGGGAACAGGCTTTTGCTTGGCAACCCACCATCTATCTATCTAACGCCTTTTCGTCTAAGTTTTCTTCTTTGCAGGTGTCATTCCTCCACAGCCAAAGAGGAGTGCCCACGAACGTCTGGATTTACGGTGCGCAATCTTTAGTCCAGGTACTTCCAAGCCTTGTCCATTACTTTCTTTTAGTTTCTTTCTTTTAAGTCTGAAAAGCAAATTTGAGGTAGAAACACCAACCCTAATTAAACCATCTATACTAAGGTGTATCAAAAATATTAACACAACCCACTCCATCTCTCCCTATAATTAGGATGGAACACATGATATCAGTAACATAATTACAAGACTAAATATCAAATCATCTTTATATCTTTTTGAGAAGAGATCATACAAAAAAGTGTCTCTAAACTTTCTCAACAAGTTACTTAACAAGTCCTTATCTAAGAATAATAATATACTTCTCACCTACTAATCCCACACTTTGATAATTTCAAAGGTACCAATAAACATCTCATCAAAACAACACAGTTAAAAAATTAAAATAAAATAAAATAAAGGAGCAATGTTAAATCAGTTTATAAACCCATATAAATCCCAAAAGGATAAAAAATGAAAAGGTAAACAACCTAATTAAATATAAAAAACTATAAATGTGTAAAAATTCAAAACATATCAATCTAATCAAATCTAAAGATAAGAAATAAAATTAGGATATCATAATTCAATAAAAGATTGAAATAATTAATGGATAAACAACCTTAAATCCTATAATAATTAAAACCATAAAAATATGATTCCAAATCAACTTAGAAGTATCAATCAATAATTTAAATATTTTCAAGTGCACCACATTAAGTGGAAAAATTCATAAATTTAAATACATTAATATTTAACAGTGTGATTATAGAATAACACTAAGTGGAAGTAGAGAAATAAATTATCAATAATCCAATAAGAAAAATATTAAATAACCTTATGTAGTATGAGGTATAAATCAACTCTGAGTTACCAAGACCATGACACACTTATTAACATCTAAAAACAAAATCTCACAACAAGTTTCCGATAATAAGAATAAAATGTTAAACACTTGGAGGTATCATGCCACTCTAATGACACAAACTCTCCAATCAACATGAATCATAGGAATATATTTTTCTAAGGCCAAGTAGTGTATTAAAATTAGTACAAAAGGTACATGGATCTGATAAAAAAGAACACTTCATTTATCATCATATAAAATATAAATCCACTAAAATTTGCTATGTTTTCTTATTGATAATGAGAAAGTATAAACTCTCTTAGAGGTCTTCTAGGTGCTAAATCTAACAAAATATCTTACCTTATGCTAAAGGGATGGGTGGAATATATATCCTATAGAATTAATCCTAACATAGTAGAATCCAATAACATCCCATACTACACTCATCCAATATGAGGAGGTTTCTAACCACACAAATGATGTATAAATATCTAAGGGGCTTATTTGATTCTCTCCCCTTGGATTAACATGCCCAAGGCCTAATATATTCATCAAATAGGTGCACACTTTTTGAGGTGAGTATCATATTTTTCCCATACAATACGTACTACACAAAAAAATTTGCCCTTGTGATTTTTATATGATGCAAATGGTCTAATCATCTCCAAGGATGTTTAATATAAGGTGATAAAAAAGGATCTAATATATATTTTTCATTAAATTAATGAACTATGGTAGGGTATGTTGTTACCCAATAGAGTGAAAAGTTTTCAATTAAAGATCTTAGTCTGATGAATTCAACTAACAAATATATGATGAGAATAGGTGTTAAACAAAGACACACACTTGTACTAATAAACCCCCTCTAAAACATCTTGAAAATCATCCAAATATTCCAAGGTTCATGTGTCATTTTTGATATGGTACCCTAAAATTCATCCCATCAAATAAAACCATGTCCAGCCTACAATCACATGCTCTTTGGAATTTTAAAAAACTCATAAATTAAACAATGAAAACCTCATGAAGAAAGGGGAAAGACATCACACAAGGAGTCAAGGTAAAAGTGACATACATAGACAAGTTTTCAAATAATACCACTTTATAATGTAATTACTCTAGAGAATAAATTCCCAAGAGTAGTGGATGTGTAATACATGCACTACTAATAAATTTATATACAAGGATGTCCCAAACCTCATAACTCACACAAGGGTGTGGTATGATTTCAAAAATAAGGAACTACAAGCCCCATTAACTAATATAAACATCCAAACAAGGTACCACATGCCCCAAAGGATGCATGCATATGTGTGACACAAAAATATTATTGGAATCATCGCTCAACAAAAAATAATGGGTCACCTATAAAAGGTTGTGTTATCCTCAAATTTAGTTGGCTCAATTCATGGGATAACCCATACAAAACTTGTCTATTTCATAGCCCTTGAGCTCTAGGCATGCAAAATGAGGGAAATAAATTGCCTTCATGCATTTTACTTCCCTCAAAATTAGTCTTTTTTGACTTATATTTTTTTCACCCCTTGTAATCTAGATAATTTTCTCCATAATACACTAAATATGTAAGGGTGGAAAATTTCTCCACTCCTAAAAATGCAAGATCGAAGAATTTCTCCACTCTTTCATGCTAGTCCAGCATAGGGTAATTACTTAAACATTAATTACCATGAGGTTATATAAATAATTACCCATGTAAATTCTGTTTATCATTACTTATACCTTTTTTTATCACCATTTTTAAGCTCTGTTACACCTCCACTCACCATTTCCATGCTCGTCTACCTTGACTCACCCATGGGTTTATTATTGCACTGCAGATCTTAGGTAATGTTCATTTTGTTTTGCTTTCCTATATTTTTATTTTTTTTCTTTATTTTTCCCTATATTTCTTAAGTTTCATCATTTTCATTTTGGAGAACCCTATTGCATCCCTTTTGCATTTTTAAAACCCATGTTGTATTTCTAAACCCCTGTTGCCTCTCCTCATGTTTTAAAAACCCATTTGTGTATGGCTAAGAACTCTATTTAAATGTTAGTTTGTGTTTTATCAAAAACCTATGTATTCTAATTATACTATGTACCTCAAAAAAAATTCTCTGAGTAACATAGTTATTTTCATGATGCACTCTAGAGAATTTTCTCTGAAGTGCATCCAATCCCCAAGTGTTCTACCTAAGTTTGGTGTAGGTTGGAGAATTTTCTTGGAGCTATACTGTTGAAGATTTAACCAAGATGTTGGTTAGACATTTTTATCTGACCTACGTCAAAGTATGATGTAGGCTAGAGAAAATTATTTGGCTGACATCCTTTCCTTCCCATCTTATGTATTCTAGAGAAATGTTTTTGAACTACACCACCATACCTACTCAATGTGTAGCCTGGACAATTTTATTTGAAATACACCCAAAATCATTCAACATGCATGTAGTTCAGAGAATTTTATCTAGACTACATGAAGTCTTTTACTCCCCCATATAGATCAAAGAATTTTCTCCAAATTACATAATTTCCAAGCATATACATATGTGCAATTTTTCTCTACCTCTACATTTTTCCTAATAAATAAAAATATGCTAACTCTGGAGGATTTGAACACTCATGTAATTTATCAACCAATGATGGATGTTTCTTGTGCTAAGAGAGTCATAAAGTATAAATTCCAAGGAGTGGTTCCTTTGTCTATAATTGAATCCAATGTTGACCAGATCAAAGATATTGAAATTGGTCATGTAGACATGATGAAATTATTATAGAGGTTAATCAAGGATCCAATTGCACCTCACATGCAAGTTGTCCTGAATAGTCGAATTCACTTGGTGGCCACTTTCCCAATTTTAGCATAGGATTCAAAGTTTGTCTTAATAGTTACTGCTCATATTGATAAGCAAACTAGGTCAGTTAAAGATGTAGATGGTAAAGTTATCATCTAACTTGATGAGGATTTTTTTGAAAATATATTTCATCTCTCCAACATACAATATTATTCAGACATGATTGTGAATCAGCCCAAGAACATTATCACAAATTTTTTGACAAGTGCAAGAAGCACATCAATTTCTGCTAGCTCAAGACTCCTCAGCCTTCCATTTCTAGATGACTAAAGAAAATTTATCATAGTGAATTCTTGGAAGAAGTGTGAGCACTCTTATTATTATAGTTAATGGGATACCTACATCCAACATATTTCCAGATTATATGGATCATTACATCTTGGTCATCAAGTGGAACAAGAAAAAATATTTTGGGGGAAGTAGATTAATGATGCCATTTGTCACCAACTTTCTGAGTTGACTTCCTCCCTCAAGTTTTATATGACCTCTTATTTAGTGTATGCTACAATAAGTATCAAATCTTTCCCAAGTTTGACTTATATTGGTGATAGAATGTAAGTTCTTGTTTATGAATATTATCCTTAATTTACCCTGAAGGAGATCCTAAATAATTATAGAAGGGTCAATGATGCCTTCTTATAAAAGTATATTTGTAATTTTTACAAGTAACTTGAGAAGAAAAGGGTTTCAGATGTAGCATGGGAGTAGGTGAATAAGATTGGTTGTATTCTTATAATTCCTAACCTTTACCTACATTAGAGTAAAAATTTAATAAATAACCCTATATGCTACAAAGATATCCAAGTGACAAGTTGATACTAATGGAGATGTGTTGACAGATGATGAGTGTCCATAGGAAATAGTCATAGGCTCACAAGCTTGGATTGAATTTTCCAATTATTATTATCTAGTATACATTGTCTATGACTGCAAAGGCCAAGGTGATGGAAATTAAACTACAGTAGATTACTCTTAAGAGGTTTAAGATTGGAGATGAATTCTATTATATGAAAATGAAAGATAATATCAAAGGAAACTACACTCATGTGCAAAAAATAGAAGATATTTGGGCTGAGTGTAAAACATTTGAAGACATGAGAAAGCTTGACTATAACCATCTCAATCTAGATTAAATTATTAATTTAAAACTAGCTGATATTCTTGAAAGAATGAAAGGTGATGAAAATATATTAGACCCTTTAGATGAGAGTAGTCAGGTGGTTTCTACTCCTCTTTTACTAATACAATGGTTAGTAAAGGAGTATACTTCCATAAGAGATAGATTATAACTCATTCTCACTAAAACCAATGCCTAGTTAGAGGGAGAGAACATCATATTAAAACCTTTCAAGATTGTATCAAAGGAGGAATATGATGAAGAAAATTTTAGGAAGCAATAATAGCTAAGAAAAAAAAATAAGGAAGATAATTCATCCTCTACATAGAAGGTGAAATTTATTTTTGAAAGCAAAGGCAAAGGAAAGGGTACTAAAATGAAGGGGATAAATGTTCAAGAAAATATATAATAAAATATTACTTTAGGAGAAGAATCAATGTATCTGGTGACTTCTCAAATTGAGGTTCCTTAGGTATCATCTTCCTCTCTTCCCCCAGTCACTCCTATATCAATTACCTCTATAGTGCCCCTGTAGACTATTTATTCATCTCCTTCCTCACCAACCAGTGACACACTCTTTCAAGTTCCTCCTCATGGCACTTTGGACCAAGTGTTTAGATCTCTTTCTTCTTTACCCAGTCCTACAAGATTATCAAAATCACCTTCTAATTTGTATATTACCTAATAGGACATTGATAAGTTCATGTCTGCTTTATCATCTAAATTGGAAATAAAAGTATCATCCACCCCTATGATAAATGTGTCAATGGAAATAAAAATTTCTATTGTACTGACCCAAACACCACCTATCATTATAACCATTTTATCAGTATATACTCCATTATTGGATACCTCCATTCTACCCACCTCACAACACATTGATCATATCCCATTATCCCAATCCTTGGCATCATCAACACAAGAAGATTTTTATACCCTTCCCCCTTCATTAATATCTAAAATTTCAAAGATAAATAAGAAATCTATGTCATCAGATGATTTTAACTTTGGTCAACTAGTGCTAGGAAAGCCTAAATCAACGAAGAAGCTAAACTAATATCAAGGGTAATTTTTTATTCATCTATCAATAAGTATACTAAGGTTACAATGCCACCAAAAGATAAAAAATATTAAATATATCCAAATATTTGACTATGCAATTAGGTGGATAGACCTTGGTAAACAAATGCATGAAGGTTTAAAAGAAGATCTGTAGGTGATAATGGCATCTTTGCTCAAGAGGTATGACAAGGATAAGTTGATCAAGGATCAAACTAAAGCTTAAGTAGAACAACTGATCTTAGTTCTACTAAAAATTACTCAATCTTATGAACCAGTAGAGCTCATTAGGATCAAGGCTACTAAAAAATATATTTAGTAGGTAGAGAATATTGGGTCACAAGGCCAGGTAGTTAGTGCCTAGATAGAAACATTGTTAACATAAGGTGCTTAATGGATATGTTCTACCATTGAGCTTCTTAATAACTTGAGTGAAGTGAAGATGGAAATGAAATAGACACTTGATACACTTTCTCAAGACTAGTAGTCAATAGATAATGATTCCATATGTGGACGCAGTTGCATCAAATCAATTTGTAACTTTTGATTTAACATAAGGTGATTCTAAATAGGAAGATGTTTGTGGAATACAGGGAGGTAATGAATAATAAAAATGAAGTCCTCCATAATTTGATCAAAGATATTGAATAAGCACAAGATATGTGCAAAAATAAGGGGATGAATGTTACAAATAAGATTGGGAAACTTCTTTGCCAGGTGATGGATGAAACTAAAAAAATCTTTCCTGTATGTAATTATCCAAGAATTCACTTCCTTGGTTCACACTAAAGTTGAAATAGGAACATTCACATTGGAATCTATTGATAAGGTGGTTGAGTTACAAGTAATTATGGAAAATTTATAAATAATTTTGGATAAGAATAAGGGTGTGCCCATCAACATAGTGGACTCCATCACAAGAGTCCTTGACATCTCTAAAAACACATCAGGGTCAGACAATAATGAGGTTCAAGTAACCCTAAAGACATATGAATCCTACCTATAGAATAATAAAAGGGAATAAATTCTTGTGTCTACGGACATGTAATTTTTTTAGAGCTTTCCATATGTAGTTTTTTCATATGTAATTTACATGTAGGAAAAGTATAGAGTCCTAAGCAAAATTTAACTCTATCTAAGAATAAGTCAAGGTAGTTAGGATTTCCCTATTTTTATTCATTGCTCCTCTCTATAAATAATAGAATGCTATTTTGAAAATGGATGTTTTTTGTGATTGAAGATAAACTCTATTGTATCAAAAATCAACTTTGAAACTTTGTGTTTAATTTGTAAATATTTACTTAATCAATAGAATAAAAATAAGTGGCCATTCAATCTTTATGTTGAAATTAGCTTTTGGTGTTTTGGGAATGTGTTTATGTCTTTTCCATTGAATTTTCTTATGTATTTTATCATATTGTGGTGTGAATATTTTTAAACTAGAAGGTGTCATAAATCTGATTTTGAAGTCTTTGAGTTACAATATCATCTCTAGATTTGTGTCTTGTGTCCATGATTGGGAGTGACTTTGAAGACTTTGGGATATGAGTTGCTTTCCTTGATTATTTAATATTTATTGGAAATAAGGTGGAGACTTTTGGATACACTTTTTTATATCCATTTTCATTTTCCAAATAATGTAATAAATAACAAAGGACTTTTAGCCTTCATGGGTTTTTTGTGACACACACACTTGCTAGGATTATTCTAGTTATTCTCACATCTAAATAATATGAATATCAGTTATTATTGCTCTAATAAGTAGTTTTATGTTTTCATGATAAATTTTAAGGATCAAAGGGCTCATAACATAGGTTTTTAAGTGAACATAATTTTTTAAAAAGAGAATTAGATGATATGGAAACACACACATGATAAAGTTAGTATAAATAAGTGTAATTAATTGCTTGTTATTTTAGTTATCAATAATAAGGGTGCCTCCCCTTTCCTTGAAGAGAGATTTAATATCATCATATTATAGTTAAAATTACCATTTTGTCAGTGAAAAATTATTCACCTAATAGTTTTTGGTGACTTCATTGGGAAATGAACACATAATCGAGAACTATACTCATTCAATTAAAATAGAACTAGTACCTTATTATTTATAATTGTTTTATTGTTTCTAATCTATTTCTTTTTTTTGGATAAGCCCAACATTTGGAAAAATAGAGTTACACCCATAGGAGAAGGGCATTAAGACACATTGATCCTATATTTGAGTTGTTACAAGAGTATAACTTTGATAGTTTACCAGCACATACATGGTCACCTCTTTAGCATACAAGAATTTTTCCTCCTAAAAATACAAGATCTCCTTTACCATGGGAAGTTTCCAACATTCATAGGGAATTTACTATTTTACCTCTACAAAGATTTGTCATTCCTCCATATAACCCACATAGAATGGTTGCTCAAGTTCCATGGGGAAATATTTTTGGTCTATTGAGTTTGACACCACCATCTCATGAACTACCTCATGGTTCAAAAAATACCTTCCCCAAGTTCTATGGTGATGGAAAGCAACATTTGGATTAACATATTTTCATATTCTAAATTACATGTAGAGTTTTAGGAGTGGAACATGAAGTTTTTTTTGTAAGATTGTTCATAAAAACTCTCTAAGGTATTGTTTCTAATTGGTTTTACCATATTTCAATAAGAACCATTACAAGTTAGGAAACACTTAAAACTAAGTTCGAAGCAATATTTAAACCAACAAAATATGTTCATGCCTTGTTAGCTCAACTCACATAAATGAAGAAATACACACATGATCCCATGTATGAGTTCATGGCAAAGTTAAATAAGATGAGAAATAATATCCCACTTATTGCAAAACTGACACCTAAGAACTTGAAGTGATTCTTCATTAGTTCTTAGTTTCTAGAAGTTAGTTTTCTTTTTTGAAGAGTAGCCCCAGCTAATCTAGAAGATACTAAAAGTTTGGATACTGAAGTAGAAGATGATTTGATCTTGGTGGGAAAAGTGAGAAAGGATTAAATCAAGCCTAAAGGTCAATCTTTTTTAACTTCCCCTTCTAATAGCACCATGTATCCTATGGTGTATAAGATAAAAAATGAATAACTACGACTCAAGAAGCAAATGTCTGAAGGTATGTCCTTTTCTTCATACATGGATACTCCAATAAGAACATATCCAAATTCTTCTAATTATTCCAACATTATTGTGAGGAACCAAAATCAAAACAAGCTTCCTCTACCACAAACAAGGCTTGCATTGGAGGAACCACCAGATAATGTAGCAAAAAACTTGTTGGAACCTAAAAATGATGATATTTTAGAGCTAGAATATGTTCTAGATGATGATTCTAATCCCTTCACAGGATATGAAGAAGGATAAGCTAATGACTCTGATATCAAGTTTTTTAACTTTGAAGAAGAAGAAGTTAAAAAAAAGAAGAGACACATAGCGAGTTTTATGTCATGTTCACCCATTCTTAAAACTAGTTGAATCAGTAACATAATATTTATAAAAATAAGTCTAAGTATGAACCATGTAAAAAGGTTACTATTTACAAAAAATGAACTCCTTTACCAATCCAACCAAAGCATATGATGGGAGATAAACAAGTAACTACACCTCATCATTCTACTTCTTCTCCTTCTACGTCTAGATCTAGTGCCTAAATCCTAGAACCTAAAAATGAAAATACCTCATCTTTCTCAGATAATCTATACCCAAATTTTGAAATCATAGACCATGCTAGGAAGATAAAAGTTCAAATGGCCAAGGTTGAATACCTCTAATCTAATCCTGATCAATTTGAAAACTTGGCTAAGTTTGTTAAGATTAAAGTGGCCAAATCTAATCAAATTTCATCTAAGAGTGCACCTATTGATCCTAAACCAAAGCCCAAATAAAATAACTTGGTTGTAACTCCATCCATCTCTGTAAAAAAAGATCATTTTTATATTTTCCTATTTATCAATGGTTACAATCTCAGTAATTGTGTCATTGATTTGGGTGCTTCCAACAATGTGATACCAACCAAAGTAGCTAATACCTTGGGGCTAACTCTACAAAAAAAATTGGCCATTGATTATTTATGGAAACTAAATAAGTAACCCTCATAGGTCAAATAAAAGATGCATAATTTACATTTGCCTCTTTTTCAGAGAAAAAGATAAAGATGATGATTCTTGTAGATGATGTTCCAACCTCATACAGAGTTTTGTTAGGACAGAATTTCTAAAAAGATGTTGGTGGTCAAATCAACATGGATTGGTCTGAGGCTAGAATACCTATCAAAGGTGTTATGCATAAAATTCATCTAAAGAAGTAAGCAAAATATATTGTGACAAAGACTGAAGATCCAAAATCTTATATTCTTTTTGAAACCTCTAGAATGGGCATGCATTTATTGACCATAGATGAGGATCTAGTATCATCAAATGATATTCTAGATGAAGGTTAAGAAATAGATGAATCAGCCTCTTTAAATGAAGAGATTTTAGATTTTGAAACTGTTAAAGTAGAAATTTCAAATGACATTTAGAATTTAGAATTTGATGGTAATTTCTCTTTAACTAGATCTGGAGCTAGGATAATCATCATATCTCTAGAAGGAAAGGTCTTCCATTTTTATTTCAAGTTATAATTTGATAATACTAAAAATACTACTAAATATGAAGCTTTGCTATTATGGATGGATGTTACACAAAATAAAGGAATTAAAAATATCCATGCTCAAGGTGATGTTGAGTTAGTCATCTATCAAGTAAGAAATTTGTATCAAACAAAAAATGAAAGTTTAAGGCTTTATCATGATCATGTTTAGGATTGCATTGAATATTTTAATGCTTTTTATATATCATTGTTCTTAAGAGAATACAATGGTAAGATAAATTTGTTGTCTATTTCAACCACCCTCTTGATTCCCCATAGGATTTCTAGTGAAAAACATATACCATCGAGTTGGTATTCTGACCAAGTGTTCCTAATAATTCTAACCATTGACAATTTTTCAACAATGATGAGAAGGTTATTTACTTTTTGGAGAAGGTAAAAAATTGTAGTGAGTTATAATTTGAGGGGACTGACTCTACTCCTCAAGAATCAATCTCCAAAGTGGATGAGGAAACTGCCGAAGAAAATTTTAAACTGAATGGGATTAATGTTCCCAAAGGATTGGTTTCTCTAGAAAGACACTTTGATAAACATGATAACTTTATCAAATGATAATAGTTTGAATTAGATTCATCAATAAAAGTTGAGCAATTTAATCTAGGAATAGAAGATGATCCCAAAATGATAAATATTGGGAAATGTTACTCATTAGAGGAAAGAAAAAAGTTGGTGACACTTCTATGGTAGTACATTGATGTTTTATCATATTCATATGCTGATTTTAAATCTTTCAAACCCAAGGAAGTTCAACATGATATTCTTCTTAAATTTGGGTCTCAGCCTCACAAGCAGAATCAATGATAATACAACCCTAAAATCTTAGGTACCATCCTTGTTGAGATCCAAAAGATGTTGAATGTTAGAATCATCTTTCCTATACATCACTAAACATGGATATCTAACATCATTTATATTAGGAAAAATAGTGGATAAATCTACTTCTATTTTTATTTCCATAATCAAAACCAATCATAACTAAAGGATAATTACAAATTGTCAGTAATGTATCAAGTACTACAAATGGTAACAAGTTCAGAGATGTTATCTATGTTAGATACATTCTTAGGATACAATCAAGTGGAGGTGTGTGATGAATATCAATATAATATGGCCTTCACTACTCCATGGGGCACCTTTGCATATTTTATAATGACTTTTGGGTTGATTAATGTTATTTCCACCTTTTAGAGGGTGATGGACCTAGCTTTCTAGGATGGTATAGGTAAGTTAATTGTGTTATATCTTGATGATTTAACTATTTTATCAAAGAAACATCAAGATCATTATGATCATATACAACAAGTAATTCAAAGATTCCATCAACATGGGATATCCATCAATCCTAAGAAATCCATTTTTGGGGTCACTGAAGGTAAACTCCTTGGGCACATTGTGTCTAAGGAAGGAACCAAAATTGATCCTGAACAGGTTAAGTCTATTCAAAATATTACTTTTACATCTAGTAAGAAATGAGTCCATTCTTTATTTAGGAAGGTTAACTTCTTAAAAATATTTGTACCTAATTTTTTTGATAAGACACTTCATATTGTGGATATGATGAAAGGGAAGTCAATTTTCCATTGGAATGCAGAAGGGATAGCTACCTTTCATAAAATAAATGAGGCAATTTCTCATGCTCCAATCTGAGTTTGCCTTAACTATACCAAGGAATTCATCATATATAGTTATGCTTCTAAGCATACTCTATTTTCCATCTTTGTACAACCAAACAAAGATGGAGTTGAATATCCTATATCTTTCATGAGTTGCACTCTAAAGGCTCACAAGCTCAAATACTTAGCCATGAAGAAACATGCTTATGTTATGGTGAAAATGGTTAAGCATTTCAATTATTACATCCTAAATTCTCAAACCATAATAATGGTACCAAATTTTATAGTCAAGCCCATCCTGATTCAGTATGAATTTGGAAGCAAGAGAGGTAATTGGATCACAAAGATCCATGAATATCATATGGAAATTAAACCTACAAAGTTATTGCATGGAAAAATTTTGTGTCAGCTTATTGATGAAAACAAACTAGAAAAGGTATCCAGTGATAAGGGAGTTACAAAGGAAGAACTTCCCATAGTCTTGTTTATAAGCAAAATGAAAGAGAGTACTCTAACATTACTCATTTCCTCACATATGGAGAATGTTTAAAACATTTGTCTTACAAAGAGAAGAGGACAATCAAGCTTAACACTATGAATTTCATTCTTTTGGACAATGGTTTATACAAGTGAAGCATTAATGGAATTTTTCTATAGTGCATAGATAAATCACAAAAAGGTAAATTGTTGGAATCCTTTCACAATTTGGTATGTGAAGGACATTTCTCAGCTCCATTCACAGCTCAAAATTTTTTGTAAGTAAGATACAACTAGACAATAATTTTTCAAGATGCATATCCTTGGGTGCATAAATTCAAGAAGTGTTAGAAATTTATGGGGAAACCTAGGTTGGCAAACCTACCCCTCAAGCTAGTAGTTATTGAAGAACCTTTCTAGCAATGGGATATTGACTTCATTGGTGTAGTGAACCCATTATCAAGTATAGGTCATAGTTATGTTATCAAAGATACTAACTACTTCACTAAGTTGGTAGAGGCAATCCCAACCAAACATGCCACTTCCCTATTTGTTTGCAACTTCCTCAAGAAAAACATCATCTCAAGGTTTGGAGTACCTAACAAGATAGTAACAAATAATGCTACTTGTTTTTCATCCTAGGAGATAAATGAGTTATATTTTAAATATGGGATCATTCTATCTCACTCCTATAACTATTATCCCTAAGGAAATGGTTAGGCTGAGTCAAGTAATAATAACTTGGTCATTATTATCAAGAAGTTGGTAGAATAAAATTAGACATCCTAGCACAAGCCATTGTATGATGCATTATGGGTTGATTGCATCACTCCCAAGTGAGAAAATGGTATGTCTCCCTTTAAACTTATTTATGTTTTAAATGCATAGATACCTATCACATTATATTTTCTCACTCTTAAATTAGCTAAAGCAATTGAGGATGAAACATTTGAAATTTCTATAAACAAGTGTATTATGTTCATTGATGAAATATAAGAGCAATGTACAAAGGTGGTTATTGAACATAAAATCCAAGTCAAGAATATTTTTGACAAGAAAGCTAAGCCATGATATTTCCAAATTTAGGATGTAGCTCTTTTTTGGGACAAGAGAAGAGAGTTGAAAGGAATGCATGAAAATTTTGATTCCTTATAGATGGGACCTTTCCTTATTCATCAACTCTATAGAGAGAATAGTTTCCTTTTGGCATACTAGGATGGAACACCATTTCTACTACCCTATAGTGGAAAAAACCTTAATATTTTCACTTAATGAAGTTCTAGATAAGTTTGTACATTTTATTTATATTTGTATAGTCTTTTTGTTTTATCTTTAGTATAGTTTATCACCTGACTCTGTGGCCTAATGGAGGAAGGTGCTTAGAGTTATAAGATTATTTTTCCCTCAAGCATTTAAAATATTGTCTAAAGGAAATTCCCTAGTTATATATAGTTGTTATAATTTACTTGGATCAATTTATGGGATAACCCTTACAAAAATTATTTGTTTCGTATCCCTAGAGCTCTAGGCATGCAAAATAAGGGAAATCAATTGCCTTCATGCATTTTATTTCCATAAAAATTAGTATTTTTTGACTTGGATTTTTTTCACCTCTTGTAATCCAAAGAATATTTTCTAGACTACACACCATATGCAAGGGTGGAGAATTTATCCACTCCTACACATGCAAGATCAGATAATTTCCCTGCTCTTGCATGCTGGCCCACCATAGGGTAATTAATGAAATATTAGTTACCATGAGGTTATATAAATAATTACCCATGTAAATTATTTTTACCATTGCTTCTACATTCTGTTATCACCATTTTCAAGCTCTACTACACCTCCACTCACAATTTCTAGCTCATCCATTTCGACTCACTCACGGGTTTATTCTTCCTCTATAGATCTTGGGTAAGGTTTATTTTGTTTTTCTTTCTAGTATTTATCTTTTATTTCTTTATTTTTCCATAGCTTTCTTAATTTTCACCATTTTCATTTTGGATAACCTTATTGCATTCCATTTTCATTTTCTAAACCCATGTTATATTTTTAAACTCTTATTACCTCTCCTCATGTTTTAAAGCCCCTTCATGTATGTCTAGGAACTCCATTTAAATGTTAGCCTATGTTTTTTATAAAACATGCATATTCAAATTATACTATGTACCTCAGAGAAAATTATCTAAGGATTATAATTCTTTTCATGGTACACTCTGAAGAATTTTCTCTGAAGTGCATCTAATCCCCAAGTGTTCTACCCAAGTATTGTATAGGTTAGAGATTTTTATCTGACCTATACCCTTGAATATTTAACCAAGATGTTGGTTGGAGATTTTTATTTGGGCTTCATCAAATTATCATGTAGGCTAGAGAAAAATCTCTTATCAATATCCTTTCCTTTCCATCTTATCTAGTCTAGAGAAAATTCTCTAAATGACACCCCTAGACCTACCTGATGTGTAGCATGGAGAATTTTCTGTGAACTACACTCAAAATCATTCAACATTCATGTATTTTATAGAATTTTGTTTGTACTACATGAATACTTTTACTCCCTCATGTAGTTTGGAGAATTTTCTCTAAACTACATAATTTCTAAGCATATGCATAGGCATAATTTTTCTCCACTTTTGCATTTTTACTACTAAATAAAAATATACTAACTCTAGAGGATTTGAACACTCTTGTAGTTTCTTGACCAATGACAAAAGTTTCTCTTTATAAGAGAGTCATGAAGTATAAATTCCAATGAGTGGTTCCTTTATCCACAATTGAATCCAATGTTGACTAAATCAAAGACACTAAAATTGTTCATGTAAACATGACAAAATTATTATAGAGGTTAAACAAGGACCTAATTTCACCTCATATGCAAGTTATCCTAAATAGTGAGATTCACTTGGTGGCCACTTTCCTAGTTTTAGCATAGGATTTAGAGTTTATTTTAATAGTTGTTGCTCATTTAGATAATCAAACTAGATCAATTAAAGATGTAGATCATAAATTTATCATTCAGCTTGATGAGGATTATTTTGTCGAGATATTTCATTTCCCTAATATAGAAGATTATTCAGATATGACTCTATGATTATCCCAAGAACATTATGACAAAAGTCATAAAAAATGCAAGAAGCACATCAATTCCCGTTGCCTTAGGACTCCTCAACCTTCCATTTTTAGATGTCCAAAGAACATTTATCACAATGAATTCTTGGGATAAGTGGGAGATTTGATTACTCTAATGAGTATAGTTAAGGGGATACTTATGTCCAACATATTTCAAGAGTGAATGTATAATTACATCTTGGTCATCAAGAGGAACAAATAAAAGATCTTTTGGGGGAAGCTGATTAGTGATGCCATTTATCACAAACTTTTTGAGGTGAATTCATCCCTCAAGTTTTATATGACCTCTTACTTAGTGTATGCTATATCAAGTATGAAATATTTCCTAGGTCTAACTTCCATTGGTGATAGAATGAAATTTTATTTTTATGAATATTATCCTCAATTGACTTTGAAGGAGAGCCTAAAGCATTATAGAAGGGTCAATAATGCTTTCTTATACAAGTATATTTATACTTTTGATAAGGAACTTGAGAAGAAAAGGGTTTCAAATGTATCATGGGAGTAGGTGAATAATATTAGTTTTATATTCTTTTAATTCCCAACCTCCACCTACATCAAAGTAGGAGGGTTCAATAAACAACCCTATATGCTACCAAGATATCTAAGTGATAAGCTGATACTAATGGAGATGTGTTGATAGATGATGAGTGTCCATAAGAAATAGTTGGAGGCTCAGAATCTTGGATTCAAGTTTCTAATTAGTATTGGCTGGTATATAGTGTCTACCACTTTGAATTATAAGATGATATAAACTAAACTACAATGGATTACTCTTAAGAGATGAGATGACTTTTATTATAGGAAAATGAAAGATAAGCTCAAAGGAAACTACACTCATGTACACAAAATAGAAGATATTTAGGATGAGGGTAGAACAAATGAAGTTATGAGAAAGCTTGACTATAGCCATCTCACTCTCGATCAAATTATTAATTTAAAATTGACTGATATTCTTGAAGGAATGAAAGATGATGAAAATACATTAGACCCTTTATATGAGAGTAGTCAAGTGTCTTCTAATCCTTTTCCACCAATAAAGTGGTTAGTAAAGGAATCTAATTCCATAAGAGATATATTCCAACTCATTCTCACTAAAACTAATGCCCGGTTAGAGGTAAAGGAAATTAGATTAAAAAATTTCAAGATTGGATCAGAGGAGGAATATGGTGAAGAAATATCTAGGAAGAGAGAAGGGATAAGAACAAATAATAAGGAAGATACTTCATCCTCTACATAGAAGGTGAAATTTGTTTTTAAAATAAAAGGCAAAGGTAAGGCACCAACACAAAGGGGAAAAATGTTTAGACAAATATAAAATAAAATCCTACTATGGGAGAAGCATTAGTGCATCTAGTGACTTCTCAAATTGAGGCTCCCTATGTATCATCTTCTTCTCTTCCCCTAGTCATTCTTGTATAAATTTCCTCTATAATTCCCCTATATAATTTTTATTCATCTCCTTCCTCACCAAATAGTGACACACTCTTTCAAATTCCTTTTCATGGCACCTTGGACCAAGTATGTGGCTCTATTTCTTCTTTACCCAGTCTTATAAGATTATTGGGATCACCTTCTAATTTTTATATTACCTAATAGGACATTGATAATTTCATGTCTACTTCATCATCTACTCTCATGCCAAATGTTCTAATCGAAATCAAAGTTTATATTGTACTAACCTAAATTCCACCTATTATTACCATCACTCCATCATTATCTACTCCATTATTAGATACATTCATTCCACCTTCCATTCTTCCCACCTCACAAACCATTCATCCTATCCCATAATTCTAATCTTTGGCATCATCAACACAAGAATATTTGTCTATTCTTCTCCCTTCATTAAATTCTCAAATTCTAAAGAGAAAGAAGCAAGCTATGCCATCAGATGATTTTGATTTTTTTCAACTAGTGCCAATAAATCCTAAATCAACAAAGAAGGCCAAAGTAATATCAAGGGTAATTTTTGATTCATCTAGAAATAATTACACTAAAGTTTTAGTGCCACCAAAATATAAAAATATTGAATATATTGAAGCATCAAACTATGTAATTAGATGGATAGACCTTGGTGAAAAAATGCACGAAGGTGCAAAATAAGATCTATAAGTGGTAATGGCATCTTTGCTCTAGAGGTATGGCAAGGATAAGGTGATTAAGGATTAGCTTAAAAATCAAGTAGAATAATTGACCTTAGTTCTACTAAAAATTAGTCAATCTTCTAAATCAATAGAGTCTGTTAGGAGTGAGGCTACTAAAAAAGCTATTCACTAGGTAGAGAAGATTAGGTCACAAGGTTAGGTAGTTAGTTCTTGGTCAGAAAAGTTGTTAACAAAATGTTCTCAATGAATAAATTATGTCATTTAGATTCTTAATAACTTAAGTGAAGTGAAGATGGAAATGCAACAAAAACTTGATACACTTTTTCAAGACTTACAGTTAATAGACAATGACATCCATACGTAGACCCAACTGTGCCAAATCAAGTTATAACTTTTGATTGAATAAAAGGTGATTCTAAATAGGAAGATGTTTGTGAAATATAAGGAAGCAATGAATTAAAAAAAAAAAAAGTCCTCCATAATCTTATCAAGGATCTTGAAGAAGCCTAAGACATATGCATAGACAAGGGGTTAGACCTTATAGACAAGATTGGGGAACTTCTTTGCTAGGTGATGGATGACACTCAAAAAATTATTCCAACAAATAAAATTATCCAATAATTCACTTCATTGGTTTACATTGAAGTTGAAATAGGAACATTCACGTGGGAATCTATTGATAAGCTAGTTGAGTTCCAAGTAATTATGGATAACTTATAGATAATTTTGGATAAGAACAAATCCGTTCCCATCAACATAGTGAACTCTATCACAAGAGTCCTCACCATCTCTAGAAACACATCAGGGCCAGACAATAATGAGGTTCAATCATCCCTTAAGAGATATGAATCCTACCTAGAGAAGAATAAAAAGGATTAAATTCCTATGTTGATAGACACTTAGATTATTTTTAGATCTTTCCATATGTAGTTTTTTTGTATGTAATTTATATGTAAGAAAATTATAGAGTCCTAAGCAAAATCAAACTCTATCTAAGAATAATTAAAGGTAGTTAGGATTTCTCTATTTTTTTTCATTGCTCCTCTCTGTAAATAATAGGATGCTCTTTTGTAAATGGATATTTTTAGTGATTGAAGAGAAACTATGTTGTATTGAGAAGCAACTTTGAAACTTTGTGTTCAAATTGTAAATATTTATTCAATCAATAGAATAAAATCAAGTGGCCATTCAATATTTGTGTTGAAATAAGATTGTGGTGTTTTGGGAATGTTATTACATCTTTTCCATTGAATTTTATTGTTTATTTGATCGAATTGTGGTGTGAATATACTTAAACTAGAAGGTGCCAAAAATGTGACTTTGAAGTCTTTGAGCTGTAATATTCTCTCTGGATTTATGTCTTATGTTCATGATTAGGAGTGACTTTGAAGATTTTGGGATGTGAGTTACTTTCCTTGATTGTTTAATCTTTATTGGAAATAAGGTGGGGACTTTGGGTTGTGCTTTGTTCCACCCATTTTCATTTTCCAAATAAAGTAAGAAGCAACAAAGGACTTTGAGCCTTCGTGGGTTTCTTGTGACACACTTGCTAGTATTATTATAGTTATTCTCACGTCTAACTAATCTAAATATTAGTTATTATTGATCCAATATGTAATTTTATGTTTTCATGATACATTTTAAGGATCAAAGGGCTTATAATATAATTTTTTAAGAGAACATCAATTTTGAAAAAAGAGAACTAGATGATATGGAAACACCCTCATGATAATGTTATTGTAAATAAGTGTGATTAATTTCTTGTTATTTTAGTTAGAAATAATAAGTGTGCCTCCTCTTTCCTCAAGGAGAGATTTAATCTCATCATACTATGGCTAAAAGTACCATTTTTTGGTGAAAAAATATTCACCCAATAGGTTTATGACCACATTATCTTGGATGTAATAATATAAACTAAATTGTGTTCTCTAGGTAAGAAATGTACATGAATATATATATATATATATATATATATATATATATATATATATTATGATCACATTTAATATAAAATAATGGAAAACCCACTTAGGGGTTAAGGATACTTATATCCTTAAAATAAATTACCCCATCATCAATGACATAAAGTTTCGTAGGAAACAAGTTTAACTAGTGTCACTACCATTGCATAATTATCCTTCACTAGGATAAGTGATGAGACTCTTTAAACATAAAAGAAATTATTCAATTTTGGACACATAAATCATAGTGTGATGCTAAAAAATTTAAAAGGCGCACTAAAAAATTATTATTAATGTTAAATAACATGTTCCTCTCAAGTATCCCTACCAACAAGGTCTCCTCCAAATCACTAGATTATTCAACATAAAAGTGTTCTAAATATAAATTATTATAATAAAAGGGTCATAACCTCAAGGTTTGATGACCATAACATTTGGATACCAACATACAAAGTAGATATGTATGTCTTGGGTAGTACAAAAACATGTTTTAAGATGAGATAATACCACTCTATCATGGTCATGACTTAATTAAGTTGTTTATCACATTTATTTAGTGTCAAATTACACACAAGACTTATATGTTCCTATTCAACCATCATTTCCAAAAAAATACATTGTAAATTTTATCCATCACATTTGTATCTATAAGGTATAGGTCAATTCCAAATAGAATATAAGTATCACAAGGACATGTGAAAAAATGTGATCTACATGTCATTCCCTAACAAGGCCTTCTCTATAGAATCATTGGTCCATAACAAAAGGTGATAATAATATCATGAACCACTCTTATGTACATGATTAGGTTTCAAGTAGAAACCCATGCATAAATTCATGAGGATATTTGTCCCTTACATGAATAAATAATGCTCCTTTAGGTATCTTTAACCCTATATGGCCTACTTATACAAGCCTTTGAGTCTTAGGAGCGATTGAGCACAAAATTTACTTAGAACTACTTGCAAGGTAAGATTCATTAACTTAGGGGAATGGGATATTATCCCTAATAATGAATATTTATCAATTCCAAACTTGATCACTCATGGTGATATCAACATTTATCACCCCTCTAACATACTCTAGTTGGGTATGAGGCTATGTTTTCTCAAAAATTGGTGGTCACTGAACATATAAAGTCCCATCTTGATCTAAAGTATTTATGAAACTCTAAGGTATAGCTATGAATAATATAATTTTTATTAATAAATAGGTTTAATATATCCCAATATCCATATTTTAAATCCTTAAATTTATTATGGGTATGCCTAAGGTGATAGGGATGTCAAACTATCCAAGCACTCAACATTTCTAACATGAGATAACAACCACTTTATCCTCATGTCCAATATTTTCCTCCCAAAACCTCCATGGATATTATAATATAATCCTTCACCAAACCTTATATACTATTATAAGTAGGCGAATGAATAAGAAGTCCTAACATGGGTCTCAACGGTATAAAAACCAAAACCAAAATCCAAGCTCAAGTGTTTAGCCTGCATACTAAGGCCAATCAATAAAATCTACCAAGTTGAGGGATATTTACTTTGGATGTATAAGGTGAGAATATAATATCTATAACCCAATTTATATTATCTAATAAATTATTCCTACATGGAGAAACCTCTCACAATATATTATGTGATCTCAAACTTTCAAGTGGAAGCTACAAAAAATCTCTCTGATCATAATCAATATCACTAAATGGTCATTAACAATATGTTACTTGGCTTGAATATTTCATGGTCCCATGTCCATCTAGGTATTAGGTAATTATCCTTCAATGATATTCATATCTCTTCAGTGAGGCATACCACACAAATTAATACATGAAATAATTCACTATAGAAGAAACAATACCAAAAAATAATATGTAGAGCTCCCAATGTTTAAATTGTGTTCTAATACCAAAATTTCATGCCAAATTTTTCACATGAAAAAATATACATGATTACAAGACAATTTTTTTGAGAATGTGAAATGCTCATTACACACCCAAACTACTAACAAGCTAGCCAACTTCATGGCACAATATCTACAACACATTAAAATAAACATAAATTCCTAAATTATATAGATTTTAACATGAAAATGGTTGCATGGTTTATACACTACCATGTAGGCCCAAATTATTCTTATTTTCCTATTATTTTACTTTAATTTAGTTTTATAACCTTAAAGAGATAGAAACTAGTAAAATAATTTAGGTAGATAAATATGGTATTCAAGCATACCTCTAAACATTAAATACTCTAGACTAATTTTAATGATATGATAAGTGGCATATGGTAAATATAGGAAATAAAACTTTGGTATGAGTACTTAACCTTTTTGGTTGACTATCTGACTATGATTATGCTATGGAAGAGGAAATTAAACTAAATTAAGAATGTGATTCATTTAATTCAAGAACTACATTTATATCTACACATGGTCAGTTCCATCAATCTAAGTTAGTATTAACTATTGATACTAACATGAGTTGGTCAGTATTGACCTGTGTGTAAATTAGGTATTGTGACTATATGGTCACTTTTACTATCTCTAAATGCTCTATATGTGTTATGCTAAAACCTAGTGATTTGCAAAAATCCACAAATCAAGCTCCTTCACCATGAAACCCTAGGTGTGTTTATGAGGGATAGAAACCTTAAAAAACCAATAAATTGTAAAGGGATGAGATAACTAAAATCAACCTCATTTGATGATTCAATGTTGCTTATGTATCTAATAATCTAAGGAGGGAAATCAAGCCACACATAGTTCTCCCACCTAGTGTGATTGTGCAATTATTATCCTTTGTTATATGTGTGTCCAATGATTTGGATTTGATAAATGATAATGCTCTCTTTGAATTTGATTTAATATGTTTTATACTTGGCTTATAACTATTCCTAGTGATGTATTTATAATTTGGAAAAAATAGCACACATTTTCTCATTGTGCAATAGTGTATAAATGTGTACCAAATAAGTTACACATCCCCCATTTAGTTAGACCTTAATTTATTTATATGAGTCCAATTTGGTAATTTATCATGCTAATAACACACTATGAAAGGGCCTAACCCTAATAAAAGGTTTTAATTGAAAAATAAACCATTGATAAGAGAGTGTTAGTTCTGAATAGATCAGGTTTATATGGATTAGAATTAATGAGTGAAATTTATGAAGGTATATAAATGTCTATATGTGTTATGCTAAATTGAAGGTATATAAATGTCTATGTAAGATGTTAAACAAGTTTAAAATAGATAGTGAGGTTCCTATAGGTTTTCAATAATATAACTAAAGGATCAAACTTGTAAGATAACATTAAGTGTGATAGAAAAGTGGATTAGGACCATGTTTGGTGATCAGGTCATGTGGTAAATACATGTCAATATTATTATTTTCAAGTAAAAAATACCATATTATAGTATTTAAAAATGTCCCTTTTTATTATATTAATAGTTTTTATAGAGAAAAAGGATAATATGTACATGGGTGTGTAAAACACACTTTGTCTATGATATTAAAATATAATAAGCTATAAGAAAACCAATAAATAAGATTAGTTTTCAATATATATTAAAGCTATAATAGACCTATGATCGAATATTACAAATGGGGAGGGGGGAAGATATGTAACTATGGAAAGGTGTCTCATTTTTTGACATGATCATATCTTTGATAGACAAGTACCTATAGCCACCCAAAGTAAACTGGATCATGATTTTGTCAGGCCCATGAATATAAGAACCTTGTCCTCATAATGAATCTAAGTGGGAGATGGCATATGAATTCATGGAGTAAATTAGGGGATTGGAGAAAGTAGTTAAAGCATTCAATGTCATTCAAAACCATAAATATCTTTTCTCCAATAGAAAATATCATGACTCACCATGAAAAATAAACTCTTGTCTTCTAGTGGATCTCTCATCCAAAAATATTGAATATTATTGGATCATATGGAGGTTATCTTATTGATAAAGCATTAGTCCTGGTTGAAAGAAGGCATGCATACAAAAGGTAACCAATGAACTATCACCACATGTCTTGATCATTAATGTCTCCTTATCCTCTTTCCCATGCATGTTCTTCATTTCTCTCATTCCCATTCTTATATATATATATATATAGGATTCCAATCCTTAAAATGAATCCCTCTCTTGGGCATGACTAGACTCTACCAAGATTGAGCTTTATAATCTCTTGAGATGAATAGAAGACTGCTTTCAAATTTCATTATTTTGATATAGTGTGTAAATTTTAGTTTGATTTACATATGTGGTAGAAATTTCTCCCTTGTCAAGTATTGATCTCACCTAGCTACTAGTTCATCTTGTTAAGCAGGTCATGTTTAGTGTTTAATTCCATTCGATCAAATCTAGCATGTAGATACATTGACTAGTCAGTGCCTTGAATCAAGCCTTTCCATCACTTCTCTCAGGTTTAAATCACTTGGTGAACCTCTACATGAAATATTTATGCATAACAGATATTTGGGGTTGTAGATATAGTCCTTTGCTTGTCCCACTAGTGTTTTTAAGATCTCAAATACAATGGATCAACAATAAATTTATGTACATTACCAAAATTAGATTAGATTTCCCTTTCAATTATATTTCTCCCCCTTTTCCCTAATAATGAGTAGGTCTTAGTGTAAATGATCTAAGTGATGCATCAAAAGATCTAGCCTTGTTAAAAACCCTGGAGGTCTAACCTAAGATTAGGTAACCCATACCCTATGGTCATTCCCATGTTGGACCAGATTTGGGTAAAGGGCCTAAAAAATCCTTTGTCCAGTTAGGGTGTAGTCTAGACCACCAACAAATACTCTTAGGAGGTTCAAGGATGTAGCTTAAGCCTAAAGGGCCTAGTGGGTAAATATGATTTAGTTTCTCAAATAAGTAATTTTTTGGAATCTCTTATTATTAGCGAATAACATGATCCATCTAATCTATGAGGTTCAAATTTTATTGGTAACTTTTGATACTTCTGGATATAGTTTTAAGGGCTATGTTGGAACACATATTTTCTTAAAAGAAGGTGTTGATGAACTTAAGATCTTTGAAACTGAGCATGATGTTATATGTTGGATTTTTTATGTCATCTTGGATAATATTTAGACATTAGTAGACCGATGAGGACCATAGACCCTTGTGCTTCACTTACCAGTGTGTTTAAATGGTGTGATGTAAAAGTACCTTGGCATAATTTACCAAACCTCTAGATCCACATGTGTGTCATAGTATTGTGTTTCCTTTAATGCATGTAAATTATTATATGTGTGTGCACATTTTATATTTTGTTGATTATATTAATCATGTAAACTTGTAACTTCTCTATTTTGTGTGAATGTAATTAGTTTTGAACCTACAAATTTCCCCTTGATAGTAGTATTATTTATATGTATGATTTGATGATGTGATGTGATCATGAACCACCTTATGATGTAATTTTCCTTTTAAAATTAGCATCTATTAACTAAAAATCTACCAAGGTATAGTGATTATATTTTTTAGTGTGATCCCACATCACTACTCTAGCATTAAACTTTGATGCAAGCATGAGTTTTAGGGTGAAGAGAACACTATATCCATGATGATTAGACTGGGTACAAGATATGGAGTGGAGTCTAACATAGGCTAAAATTCCAATTATACCCTTTACATGAAGCAGCCACCTAATTCATTCAAGTTGTGCACTATGAATGCCATAAGATGGTTGTGTGATCCTCATGCATAGTGGTCACCTCTTAGATTGAGTGTTCCTTTAACCACCTATTCGAAGTTATTGTAGAAAAAACTTTGTGAAATTTATTAATATAAATTTATGAAGCACTAATTGGTCTTAAAAATTAAAATTTTATGTAAAATCAGTAAGACTAAATTCCTTGAAATATAAGTGTATGTAATCAGAAATGCATCAGATCTACATATCAATCCTAACATAGAGAAGATAGATCCAACTTACACTTATGATTGGGTATCCATTATATAATCAATAACATGACCAATATGTATCCACTGGACCTAACCAAGTGGTTATCTTACCAAAATGATATCACTAGGGAGGTTTCCAAAGCCTTTAGTCAAGCAAAATTATGTAATAACCTTAGCTAGGTCCTATGTTTTCATATTCACTATACTAATAACAATTAAATCAAATAAATCTAATCTAATTCTCACCAAATCTTATGGCACAAAGTGGGGGTTATTCAAAAAATAAAATTAAACATGCATAATATTATCCTAATTAAACTATGTATAGGTAAGATCCTAATGCATGGAGAGGAAGAGTAATATTATTCAAAAACCATTACTTATGATACATCTATCTACTAAAGAGATGAGCAAAGTTAGATATCCTTATTTTGAAGATAAACCCATCAAGACTCAATCTCTCCCATGGCCAAAGGTGATTTTCAAGAGGTTGTTATGATTTGTAAGGATCACTAAGAAAGGACAAAGCATCTAAGACTTATCCACAATACTATATTCTTCTCCAAGTAGAAATCTTAAGTTAAGACTCCTCAAGTAGAATGGTAGAAGAATATATTATAAAGAAGCATAAATGAATAATAACTACTCATATCTCTCTAAGAATGGAAAAATGGATGTCTATATAAGTGGTAACTTTAAACCCTTTTGAAAGTTTTGGTTGATAGGGTCAACCCAATTGACCTAGTATCGTTATTCACAAAAACTCAATAGGTCATAGACTAGGTCGACCAAGAGTTAACATAGTCTTTAAATATGTTTTGCCAATAAGAATACAAGGTCGACACAGGTGACATAGTCATGTAAACCATTAAAAGAGGTTTTAAGTTAGGAAAATGGCTAATGAAGGTGGAAAATGACTAGAGGAGTGTGCAAAATAGAAATCAAAGCTTAGGGGAATGTTTTTAAAATCTATTTGGACTGGTAATAAGTGGAAATAAGGGACAACAATCCTACTAAGCATGAATGATCTACCCACCCCCTTCTTGATGCACCCCTTAGGGCATGCACTCAGAGAGATTGAGACTTGATGGGTTATTACAAGATAGAAAGCATCAGTAATTGATAAAGTTTGAAAATATTATGTGTATAAATATACCCCACTTTAATCTTATCACATGTTACGTAGGTGCAAAAAGGGATGGTGTTTTGAAAAAAGAACATAGCAACACACAATGTTGAGGATAAAAAAGTTGTAGTATTTTAAAGCAAAAAAAATAATACTAATTAAAAGTAAATGATTAAATGGGAAATAAATGAAAAATAAATATGATACATACCTTGACTTACCTTTATTATTGAATGGTTGTCTATTTTTTTTGTATTTTTGATTGTATAGGCATAGAGATTGCTTTTGACAAATCCAAGGATATAAAACTAAAGAGCAAAAACAAACAAATGTAGAAAGATAAGATAACTAGTGTTATGTAGATAGGATGTACTTGGAAATTTGGAAAGTTAGGGTGACAAGTTCTATGTTAGACCAAATGACCAAGTCAAAATTTAGAGTAAATCAGGTAACCAAAAATCTAAGGCTACTAAAGACTGACAAATTCAAATAGGTAAACTTTAAGTAAGAAAGGCAAACTCACTAAATTTAACCAAGGATACATGTCAAAAATATGGTAATAATACATTAATGTAAAATCAATAACAATCCTTACTTAAATAAAGATGGGCAAGCAAAAATGGTAAAACATTGATGAATAAGCAGTAACAATCCTTAATCATCAATGGAAAAAGTGCATGAAAGTAGAAAGGGACTCAAGTGTTCATAAAAAGGGTGGTAAAACAATGATAAATGGTAAAAGAATTCAAGGCACATCTATAAATGTAGATTCATGATGTAAAGAAAGAAATTATGGTTTCTCAAGTATATTGTTTTGTTTTAAGGGTAGATAAAACTAAAATAATGTCATGCTAGCATGTTTTTCAAGGTGTGAAGAAGAAGGAAGTAGAGAAGAGGGAAAATAGATTTAAAATAATGCATGCCTTTCAAGGGGGGGAATAAAATGGTGGAGAGGATAATGAATGAAAAACCAAGGTAGAGGAACTCTTAATCAAAGTCAAGACACTCAAATTAGGTTTTTCAAAATAATAGGACTTTCAACCTTAAGGACTCTGAAGAACTTCTCTTAGCCACACAATTCTTTGGTTAATAAATGAAGTATGTAGATCATCTCATGAAGGCTATATGCATGAAAATTAAAATGGACCTACCTTCCCACAATGTGTTCCCCATTCCTCATGACCCCTTACAGAGTTATCGATCTACTGTGAATATTGGGTACCTATGTAAGAAAGTAGGTAGCACCATAGAGTTTATTATATTTTCCTATTCCAATCTACTGGTCTACCATACACCAATGGACCTAGGCTCTATTATGAGCCCAAATATGGATTTTTAGCTTTGATTAGATATAGGAGATGTGCTTGTAATCATGTATTTTGGTATGATATTGACTTTTGAGATTTGTATGTTGATGTTAGTATATCATTGCCTTTTGTTTCAAATGATTTGACTTCTAACTTTATTGATGGATTTTTCTATTCCTCCTTCATAAGAATTTAGAAAACCAAATATGGGTGTCAAAGATGACTTTCATTTAAATACTTGGGACTTAGTTGCTAAGAAAGAGAGCTTAGAGAGCATAGTGTCTAAGAGTCTCATAAATCTAGGTAAAATAAAAGTGTTATCTTGACTTTGACCTTGTTTTATCCAATGTGGATTGGAAGGATAATAAATCAAGAGGAATGAAACATGAAACAATTTGAATTACTTCAAATCATAAAAAATGTGACAAAAGAAAAAAAAGGGATACAATGACAGTAAAGTGTGATTCATTATCATAAGAATGAGGGAAATGTAGGAACATATGCTAACATAGATTGTTGTGAAAATTTCATATATCAAAATAAGTAAAACCTAAAGTTGAAAAAAAAATATCAAAACCTTTTAACCATTGCTAAACACATTATAAAAAAGGAATGAAAAAGATGGTGATTTTATGAGGAAGGTCAGATCCTATCCATGGTCTTACACTACAACTCATAAAATAAAAACCCATGAGGGTGCCAAAAATAAATGAAATAAGAAAAAGGTGGTATTTGTGAGGAAGGATAGGTCCTATCAATCATCTTATATCAAAACTCAAAAAAAAACCTGAGGGGTGCCAAAAAGTGTGTAAAGAGTATAAAAAAAAGAGGATAGAAGTACACCATGAGGAAGACCAAGTCTTATCCACGGTTTTGTAATGTAACTCATGAGAAAAGATGAAACCAAAAGACCAAAAGCAAGGGCTAAGATTTGTAAAAGTAGAGAATTATTGTAGAGGGTGAGACCCATGTAAGTATCTTGCAAAAATTGTTCAAATAGATAGCATGTAGAAATCATGAAAAAGAAAGGAAGGATTTAATCAGAATACTTCTTGAAGAATTGCACATTGGTCGGCTCTTTGAAAATATGACCTTCATTAGTTTTAAGGTTATAGGTACTTGGACCAAGAATATCTTTGACTAAATAAGGGCCCCATCATTTTTGGGCATATTTACCTTTTTTTTCATGAGTTTTTCTAATTTAACGATAAGAACACAAATATTAAATGTGCAAACTTTGACTTATTTATTATGTTATTTGGCAATACGGGCCTTAAATTGGTGATTCTGTTGCAAAGCAAAAATATAGTGTTCATGGATAAGATCAAGAGCATGAAGGCAAGCTTCACATAATTCTCCTTCAGGTATGATACCATAAAGAGATAAATAGAGAGAGGGAATCTCAACTTCTAATGGAAGAACTGATTTAGAACTATATACTAGAGAGAACGATGTTGCCCTAGTGGTAGTACGAATGCTAGTGTGATAGGCCAAAAGAGTAGGATAGAGATGGGGATGTCAATCCATGTGGGTTTCACTGATTATCTCTTGGATAATTTTATTAATAATTTTTTTGGTAGCCTCAGCTTGGCTATTACATTGTAGATGATAGGGTGTTGAGAATTTGTGATTTATTTTAAATTTATCACAGAGTTGTTTGACATATTTGTTTTTGATATTACCACCATTGTCTAAAATGATAGTATGAGGGACACCAAAGAGAAAAATAATTTTATTGAGGATAAATTTAGAGATGGTAGTTTTAGTGGCATTAACAAGGGGCATAGCCTCAACCCATTTGGTAAAATATTTAGTATCTATGATTATAAAGATATGCCCATCTTGAGATCAAGGTAATTTTTTTATGAGAGCTAATCCCCAAATGGAGAATGGCCAGAGAGATTTAATGGTTTGAAGCTCAACTAGAGGTTAATGAATTAAATCATCATGAAGTTGACAAAGAGTACACTTTTTATCAAATTTGATGTCATCCTTTTCAAGAGTGGGCCAAAATTATTTCATACATAAGCATTTATAGGTTGTAGCATGTCCACTACAGTGGCCACCATAAATACCCCCATGTATTTGTTCAAGGAGAAGAGGAACCTCATATTCCATAACACAATGGAGTAAGGTACATTTAGCATTGTGATAATATAAGATCTTATATCAAAATACATATTTAAAATCTTGTTTGTGAATGTGAGTCTTTTCATGAGAATCTAGGTTGGGAGGATAAGTTTGATGTTCTAAAAAGTGAATGATGCCTTTATACCATGGGCTTTGTTGAATGGTGATAGCCTCAATGTGGTAGATAATTGAATCTCTTGGTTGATATAAGATATAGATTTTTATATTTAGATAAGAAAAGTGGGATCAGAAAGAACTTGGATTTAATGAAAAAGAGATGTTGAAGAAGTGAGGGAATTGACAATAGAATTTTGATCTCAAGGGATAGGCTCAATGGTGAAAGAGATGAAATATTTTATAAGAGTAGTAATTTGATGATAATAATTGAGATTCTCACTTTTTCATTGGTAATCACCGTTTACTTGGTAATAAATGAGCTAGGAATCACCTAAAGTATGCATATATTGGGTATCTAAATCAAGAGTAGCTCTCATGCCTAAGATTAAAGATTTATACTATACCATGTTATTGGTGATGTCAAATGTTAAGTGAAAAGCTAAAGGAATGATTTTTCCAAGAGGTCTTGTAATAATACAACCTACCCCAGCTCCTTGAATTCACTTAGCACCATGAAAGTAAAGGTTCCAAGTATCCTCATGTAAATTGGAATTACTTTTAGGAAGTTCTTTGATAACTACTTTTGGTTTAGTAGTATTGAGGAGAATAGAAATTTCATTTAGATTACTTACTTCAAGATTAGAAAGTTATGGAAGTAATCCTTAAGAGATATGACTTGGTTGAGACCTTCAATATAGAGAATATTTTCATTGGGAAGGCTATATTGAAGGTGGTCAATAGTGAGCACAAGATTTATAGCAAGTTGATCAGTGATGATTAATCCTTTGATATATTTTTGAATAATAATTCTAAGATCAAATTTCATAAGGAGAACAATCCATTTGCCAATTTTATCTCCAAGAAGAAAGGCTTTGGAGAAGAAGTGATGAAGGGGATTAGAATATATGATAATATAAGTGGTCTGATAAATTATATAATGTCAAAGTTTTTTAGTTGTAAAATATATGGCAAGGAAATCATGTTCAACTTTTTTTAACATTTCTCATAATCAATGAAACCTTGACTAATGTCTTACATGGCATATTCTCTTCTATTATCATCTTGTTAGGAAAGCATTGCCCCAACTGATAAGGGTGTAGAAAAAGTGTATAATATTAAAGGTCGATCATTTGAAGGAGGACTAAGTGTAGGTGGGTGAAGCAATGATTCTTTCATATTATCAAATGCTTTTTGATAAGGGTTCATCCATTCTAGAGCATTACCTTTCTTAAGAAGAGAATTAATGAAGTAAATATGATAAGCCATTTTGGGGATGAATCATTTAATTACCCCAAGTTTATGGAGATAAGTGAGAATGTCTAGAATGGATCGAGGGATGGGCAGGTTGATGATAGCCTTAATCTTTGTGGGTTCAACATCAATGTTATGGAGAGAGCCTAAATATCCTAATAGTTTTATAGATATAACATCAAAAACACATTTGTAAATATTAAGTTTAATTTTGTATTTGAGAAGATGGTCAAAGATGATGGCAAGATTAGAAAGATGAGTCTTGTGACATTTAGACATATAAATGAGGTCATCCACATAGATTTATATAGTTTTGTGGATAAGATAATGAAAGATATGAGTCATTACTCATTAATAAGTGGATCTAACATTTTTTAGGCTGAAGGGTATTTTAACATAGCAATAGGTTCCCCATTCTATGGTGAAAGTGGTCTTATATTGGTCCTCAGGAACAATATGAATTTGATTATAGCCCAAGAAGCCATCCATGAGGGACAACATTTCATAGCTAGTAGTGGAATCGATGATGGCATCTACTAAAGGTAGAGGAAAATTATCCTTGGGATAAGAAAGATTAAGATTATAGAAATCGATGCAAATGCAAATAACCATGGTGACCTTTTTTTGAATAGGTATGATGTTTAGAAACCCATTTAGAGTAGTCCATAGGTTAGATAAAATTAGCATCAAGAAGTTTGATAATTTCTTTATGACATAAGGTGGAAATTTGGGTGGAAATTTCCATTTCTTTTGATGTACAGGTTTGGCATCAGGATAAGTGACGATATTGTGTACCACAATGCTAAGGTCAATACCAGGCATGTCCTCATATTACTAGGAAAAGATATCATGATATTTATCAAAAAATAAGCTAAAGTTATCATGTTTAGTAGGTGAAAATTTATGAGAAACTATAATTGGCTGAGGGCATGATCGAGTACCATATTTAATGTGAATAGTTTCTTCAATATGAGTAATTTTGCCATATTGGAAGTGGTATGGTGCATTAGTTAAAGAGGAAATTGGATTAGTTTTAAGATAGATACTAACAATGAAGTTGTTGAAATAAGAAGATTTTTTTTTGAAATTATTGATTTTGTGATGTTGATGAGGAAGCTCAGGTTCTCGAGGATGAAGTAATTCAAGAATAGATTCATTAATAGGTAGAGTGGGAATAAGACCATAATATTCAACATCTAATTCAAGATCTATAATTTGATTACGATGGTGATCATATTCAAAATGTATCTGATGGACATCGATGACCTTGGCATCTAATGTAATCTCGAGAGAAGGAGGAATAGATTGATCATATGGGGTATGTGTGTTGTTAGTTTCTATGATGGGGGAATAATTGGATGTAATGATGGGATCTGTAGGTGGTAGAGAAGATGCAATAATTTTCATAGGTTTGGAAGGTAGGAGTTGTTCTACCACCCAAGGAGTATTAAGAAGTGGAGTATTAACAAGAGGTACATGACCTTCAAGAGCTAATTTAGAATCCATGGAAATGGTGTGAACATCTCAATTGAAAGCATGTATTTGAGCTAAAAAAAAATTATAATGTTGAACATCTAAGTCTCAAGATTGAGCTTGGGTCATGATGTAGTTATCATCATAGGTTGGAGAGATGGTACATGCTTGAGATTGATGGGGAGTTTTAGAAGGTGAAATTATAAGGTTATTAAATTAATGTGGAGACATGATGAGAGGATCTTGGAATAATTTGGCCACTCCATATTCACTATAGGTGAAGGAATATTCTTGATAAGAAGGTTTTTGAGCATTACATGGAGGGGGGAAATTAGTGATCTCATCAATGAGAGGAATAGTGTGATCATGAGGTAATAAAGAAAGAGGAAGCCACTATGAGATATAAGAAGGTAGCTTAGTAGTGTTGCATGTATGCTATAATTCATTAGGTTCATCATCATTAGAATCAACAAGAGTGACCTATAAGTCTAGATTGATGTTGATGAAATCAAGTAAGGGAGCACTATTGATGGTAGGAATGGTAGGGATGTGATAGTGTGATTTCAGATTAGGAAGTTGAATACTCCAAGGGTTGGGATCAGCCTCATACTTATACCATTTATTGTTATGTAGGAATTTAATGCATTGGCTACTAGAAGAGGAAATGGCCCTCATTCTATGATTCTAAGGGTGATCAAGGAGTATGTTATAAGATAGGATCAAATCAAAGACCATAAGTTTATTTTGAATGGTTTTAGGTCTAATTTTTAGGGGAAGCCAAATACAACAAAGTGGATTTTGATTAGTTTATCAAATCCATGATAGGTAAGGTGGGTTTGCTTGAGATTATACTTGTTATAACCAAGTTGTTAGATAAGTCACAAAGATGTAACATTAATACCAGACCCTTCATGAATTAAAACTTTATGAATAAGGGTAGTATTAATGGATATTTTAATGCATAGTGGTGGATCATCGACATGAAAATGGATCTCATCATCAATCATGTCCTCTTCAATAAATTCAATAGAAAGTTTAAAAGAAGGACAAATAGTTTCAATGGTATGCACATTGGTAGGTTGAGGATCCATAGAAGGTGGTTCTTCAATTTCTTGTAATTTTTGCATAAGGAACTTATGATGATAAGGGTATGAACTAACTCCATAATTGGAATCTTGCAAGGTATAGAGTTAAGTTCTTCAATAAATTTCTAATGGGATTTAAAAGAAGAACCAATATGAGGTTTAGAAGGTAAGGTATGTTTTGAAGGAATAGAAGCTATTAGGGGTTTGAAAGAAGGAGTTGCTTCCTCATAGGATTCCAAAGCTAAAATGAGTGATTGTAGTATCTTTGAGAAGTTTTTCCTCCAAAGATGTTTTCTTAAGTTTTGTGACAAGATCGTTGTGAGATGGTTTGCAATGGTAATTGACCTTAGATATGTTAACATATTAATAATTATTTTAATATCAGTCATAATTAGCATCAACATCACAGAAATTATTGGTAGTTTGGTGATTATTAGTTGTGGAAAAAGATTTTTGGTTATTGAAAGAAATTTTGGAAGCTTGTCATTTTTTAGAAGCAGTGTTGTACTCTTGATGATAAAGTTGGATCATGGATTTGTGATTGAAGCAATCATCAAGCATGTAGTAGATATCAAATTTAGTAATCCCTCAACAAGTTTCATGGGAATGATCAAAGTCAACATGAAACCAACAAAATTGATTAGGATCATACCACTTAGGATTATTAGGATAAGTAAAGGGTTTAGAGGGTAGTAGGAGTTGTTTCATTTGTTTCATAGTGAGTGGTATGTGAGAAGATGGGGGAGTTTTAGTTTCAAAAAATTCTTGTTTGGTTTGAGGAGTATTATTGGTGATGGCATTGGTATAATTTTGAAAATATCCTTTGAGGATTTTAGTGTTAGGTTCAAATTGCTTCATGAGGAAGTCTTGAAATTTAGCTTGGTCAAGAGCTTCATAAAGTGTTTGAGGAGAAAAAGTAAGAACCTTATATTAAAGTGAAGGATTTCAAATAGTTATAAATATTTTAAATAAATTATCATCAATCATGTTATGGTTGGCCTTATGGGCTAGATATTTCTATCATTTGATAAAATCATGAGTTGATTCGGTGGGAGATTGCTTAGAATTAATGAAATGGGTTAAGGTAATTTTTGGGAAGATCATTATGTTGAAACTCTTAGAATAAAAGATTGACTAAATCCTCAAGTTTCTAAATGGAATGTTGAGGAATTCAGTTGTACCATTCCAACACATCGCTAATGGAGGTTTTAACTAGAAATTTAATTATGGTGAAAGTATTAGTTTGGATCCAATCTTTATAAATATTGTCAAATGATTTGAGAAAGGATACAGGGTCTTTAGTCCCATCATACTTGATAGTTTGAGAAATGTTACCAATGTCAATAGACACAATGAAGGGATCTAAATTCTCAATTTGGATGTTTTAAAGTATTTTTATATTCATTCTAGGTTGAGGAATAACATTTCCTGAGGTGTCTCTAAGAAGTGGAGGAATAAAATTTAGATTGGCTTAAGGATTGATAACCACAAGTTGATTATCCATATTGATCAAATAATGTTATAATTAAATAATTTGAGACATATTAAAAGTTTGCATTATGTTCATTTTTTATATGACTTGTGCAAGAAGTTTAGTCATATCAATTGGTGCATTGGTGTTTTTATGAGAACTCCCCACATTGGTATTAGGGGGAGGATTGTTGGAAGGTGGATTACCCATGGGATTATTGGATAGACTTTTGTCAATTATTCCCATATTATGTTGAAATGTTTGAAGATGAGAATTGTCTTGGTAGGTACAAAAAGCATTGGATATACCTACTTCATCTTGAAGAATGATTTGAACCATGTTATAATCTACAGAAAAAGTAGGGAAGAGGTGCTCCAAGAATGAGGCTTCTCTTAGGAGGAAAAGAGATGGATAAATGAATATCCCATATAGTGTCTAAATGGATTCAATTTGTCCAAGAATATTCTAATAGGGGATTTAATGATGATTTTAGGAAATGAATAAAATGTTAAGGAAAGATAAATAAAGAACTAAGTCGGATAGATAGGACAACAGTAAGAGCATAGAGTCGAATAGGTCAACCTAGTACTACAAACTAGAAAAAAATAGTTTGATAAGGATACAAGGTCAACTAAGTTAACTTAGTAATTTAACCTTACTGAGAAAATGGATACAGATTTGACCTAGTTAATTTAGTACTATAAAAAGGAAGAAAAATAGTTTGTAAGAGATTATGTCAAGAAAAATGATAGTGTACTAAAAATAGGAAAAGATTTTGTAATATAATTCAAAAAAAGAGATGAAAGTAAGCACATAAATAATTAGATCAAATAAAATGATCTGATTGGAGTACACAGCATAAAATCTTGCACCAATGTTGGCCAATGCAAATTTTTGCAATACAACATACAATGAGCAAAGAGCAAGTATTCAATTGAAAAGTAAGTACTAACTAAGTGGTCATCCTAAATGTTGTTACATTATTATAAAGTGTTAATTTAAGTGTAATAGAGAAGTTGGCTAAAATTAAGAAACTAAACATAAATCTATGGATGGTTTTAAGATGTTTAGATTAAAAGGGATCTATGTTGACAATGATATTGGCTTGGTATTAGGGCCTACCCCCTCACTTCACAATCCTATAGTGATAAGAGTGTCAGGTACTCTACCAATATATACCATTAACCACATGTTTATACTTGGATAGAAAACCAAGTCAACTACCCCCTTTGTGATGAAATCTAAGTAGGTAGACCTTAGGTAGACAAATGTTTAAATATATTTTGAAATTATGTGATTTGGTAGTGTGTGCAACAAAGAGAAAAATAGTGCCACTAAATGGTATATTGAAAAACCACATAATTTAGACTATGTGATCTATTTTAAGCATATAAATAACTAAAAATGAAAGTATTAAGTAATTACTAGCACATAGTTATTAATTCCCAACTCAAGCATAGTACATAGTCGATTTAGATACTAGTGTATACAAACATTACATAACAGAGTTGATAAGGTCACTATTTTACTACAAAATAAGAGTCTTTAATAACTAAGTTGACTAGGTCAACTTAGTCTTTTAGAAAGAAGTTGGACTATAGAATTAAATTGACCAAGTTGACTTAATTTATGTAAGATTATAGTTTTGAAGACTACAAAATTTGTAAAATAGAAGTACAAGGAAGAACTGAATTAAAAGAGAGAAATAAAGGAACCTCGATGGGTTGAAATATATTGAGGACTGTGAAATTTATGTTAAAGTGTCTCAAATTTTGCCTGTAAGTTTTGCCAATTATGTTAATTGGGTCAACCTAGTTCTATAATTCTCTATTTATTGAAGCATATTTAAGATCACTGAGTTGACCTGGTTGATTTGGTTTGTTATCTGGAAGCTGTCTAAAATGCTAAGTCAACTTGCATGACTTAGCTTGTTATTCTAGAGATGAATAAGAGACTAAGTCAACATATCCAACTTAGTATATTATTTGGAAGTGAATAAGAGTAATGTGTTGACCTATTTGATCTAGTAACATGTATCTGATGAAGACTTGCATAGAAAGAATAGTCATTTTAATATGACTGTGTGTTAAACCTATGCACAAAAGTTAGAAACTATACTGACTTGGTCGACCTAGTATCACAAATATAGAAAAATAATAAAATGATAAAAATGAAAAGCATGAAAGAAAACTTGTAAGGGTTAGATTCACATTGGGTTCACCATAATGTATGTAATCAGAGATACATCAGATCTACAAATCAATCTTAACTCAAAGAAGATAGATCCTAATTACACTTTCAATTGGAGATACATTAAATAATAGGGAACATGACCAATATAAATATGCTAGACCTAATCAATGGGATCTCTTACCACAATAATATCACTAGAGAGGGTTTCAAAGCCTCCAATCAAAAAAAACTATACAATAACCCTAACTAGGTCCTATATTTTCATATTCACTATACTAATAATAAGTAAAGTAAATAAATCTAATCTAGTACTCACCAAAGCTTATGGAAAAAAGTGGGGGTTAGTAAACAAATGAAAGTAAACATAAATAAGAGAATCCTAATTAATTTTTATATAGGTAAGACCCTAATGCATGGAGAGGAAGAGCAATATTATTCAAAAGTCATTAATTATGTTACTTTTATCTATTAAAGAGAGGAGAAACTTTAGAGATACCTACCTAGAAGATGAACCCATCGAGACTCAATATCTCCCTTGGCTAAAGGTGTTTTGCAAGAGGTTCTTTTGATTTGTAAGGATCACTAAGAAAGGCCAAATCATTCAAGACCTCTCCACAAGACTAGATTCTTCTCTAAGTAGAAACCATAATCTAAGACTCCTCAAGTAAAATGGTGGAAGAACATATTTTAAAGAAGTGTAAATAAATATTAACTCCTCATGTCTCTCTAAGAATGGATAAATCAATGTGTTTATATAGGTGGATCTAACAGCCTTCCAATTTTTTTGTTTGACAAGGTCAACCCAGTCGGCCTAGTATCATTATTCACAAAAATTCACTAAGTCATAGAATAGGCCAGCCAAGAGCTGACCTAGAACTTAAATAAGTTTATCCAATAAGAATACAAGTTGACACAGCTAAAATAGTCATGTAAACTATCAAAATAAGATTGAAGTTAGGAAAAGGGATAATAAAGGTGTAAAATGATTGGAGTGTGCAAAAGAAGAATCAAAGCTTAGGGGAATTTTTTTAGGAGCCAATTTGATTGGTAATAAGTGGAAATAAGGAACAACAATCCTATGAATCACTAATGATATTCCCACCCCTTTCTTGATGCACCCCTTAGGGCATGCACTCAGAGAGATTGAGACTCTATGGGTTCTTAGAAAATAAAAAGCATCAGTAATTGATAAAGTTTAAAAATATTATGTGTATACAACAAGATGATATTGACTTGTAAAGTTAAGTGTGTTATGAATGAGGTAATGGTTGAATTACCTGAAAGGAACATTTTAGAATAAATGTTTTGATTTAAGGTATGTGTTGACTAGTAAGTGTAACCATGTTGTGTATAAGGTATTATTCCTATATACCTAAAAAATTTATATTCTAAAATAATTTTTAATTATTTAACCATGGTTGGAATACATATTGATTTTAATCTTGAGAGGAGCAATGTAAAGTCCTGATCATGTGGATTTTTAAATTTTATGTACTTTGTTATGCTTCCAAGAGGTAAGTGCAGTGAGATGGTGGGATTGTAATCCCTATAACCATCATGTGATCTCATAAATTTGTGGAAAACATGTTGAAGACCTTGAGGTTTCATGTGAATGCCTAGTATAGATTTCCTTATGTTTGGTGTAGTTGGTACAGAAAGTTATACTAACCCACGAATGGTGAATGGTGAAAGGAAAGTAACTATGGTTTGATATACCTATATTATTTTTGAAATTTTGTGATGAATGTTACCAAAAACACATGCATGCATAACATGTGTTGTAGAAACCATAGTGGTATGGTTGTTGTTGATTTTCATTTTGGAATGAATGAAATAAGTTATGCATGAAGCATACTTTATATGGTGGAAATACCATGTACCTATATGATTTTGGAATTTTTTTGTTGGAGGTACAAGATGACTGAGAGGGGGGTGAATCAGTCAACCAATCTTTCACTTTTAGATTGATTATCATTCATTCATTGATATTCATGAATCAACATAACAAGCATATGTAACTAGATTAACATCAAAGCAAGGAGACCACATATAAAGCATGAATAAGAGAAGCTCATCATAACACATCTAATGTGGGAAACCCTCATGGGGAATAAAACCCATTCTCAAGCCTAAAAACACATAGACTAATTATCCTATTAAGTATTACAAACATGAGATTTTATTGAAACACCCATTCCACAAGGATCACCTACCCCTAGGATGGTCAAACCCTTCTGACCTAGATTTAGTGAAACACCTACTTCATAAGGAGCACATGTCCCTAGAATAGTCAAGTCCTTTTGACCTAGATTTAGTGAATAAATTTTCATACACACATTACAAAATCTAATATGCCTCTCAAATCAACCACCAAGATTACATAGACATCATATATTCTTCTGTCACACTCAAGGCATCCAAAACATCTTTTTAGATCACTCTAAACCTCTTTGCTCATCCTCAATCTTCAAACCTTCAAGATCACTATTTTGACATTAGAAATATGACCTATAGGTCATACACATAGTCATCAACCTACTCTACTCTACAACCCATCTACTAGGCACACACCCTTTCTTCTTTGATTTACTCTATAAATCTCACATATACCTCTTCTATCAAATCTATAAATCACCACCTTTGATTTCACCTTCTATAGAGCCTTCATGATTATTATTTTATTGGTCAAAAATAATACATGACTTAGCCTTTAAGACATATAACATATCTTAATACCACTTTCATAGGTCATCCATAACAACTATGGGTCACACTTAAGTAGATATAGCTTTCAATTAGGCCTTAGTAGCTCTTATAGGTCTCATGGAGACTTATTCACCCATTTAACACTTCATCAAGTAATTTAAAAATTAAAAAACCACTTAAAAATGCATAGGTCCACTCCACATGACCTCTTAAACATTTTTAAATGATTATAGTCATCATTACACACCTCTTTGTATGCTCAATCTACTCAAATATTAGCCTTGTATACAAGAACACCATGAACAAAATAATAGTCAACTTCTAATAATTTATTCATATTTAATATGGATTGGTAAAACCTCTAAAATCCATATATATGATCCTCATGGAGTCTAAAACACTCTTAAATAGATATTTCTCTTTGAAATATACAAAAACTATTAATAACAACTCAATTATCTTTCTCAAGTCACTTACAAAACATGGTCAAACACACAGCCAACTTTGGAGCTTAATAACTCTTAATGTACAAACATTTAGACCTTTTAAATAGATTCATTAGATGCACCTTGAAGTCCTATACAACTTTAATTTTTACTACATTAATAAATTTGTACTGGATCAAAATTTATAGCTCAAAAAGTAAGAATTGGTTTTCCTTCATTAAATTTGAATATTCAAATTCCAATGGTCACTATTAAACATCAAATACTTTGTCAACATCTTGTGACCTCTCATAGCCTAAATGAATACACATCATCAATATCCCTCAAAATTAACCTGATATTTAATTATGCTTAAACATCTATCAGTTTAACCTCATATCATGCTCCCTTGTAATTTTGACTAAATACGCATCGTCGATCTCCTCAAAAGTATCTCAATCTTTAACTTTGCTTACTATTAAACATTGAGCACTTGTCATCATCTCACTACTTAAAAATTTGGAATAAATGTGCTCCATTGATCTGTATGGATTAACCAAGTCTTTAACTTACAATGCTCACCATTGATCTAAACTTTGAACACCCATAATTATTCCATTTGGCATCCCTATGTTCCTTCTCCACATTTGGCTCATTGACTTTAACATGCATTATTTATCTTCTGACTACATGATCATATGCTCATTTTTTATATTATATCCAGCTCTGTGAATGTGACACATGTTACTAGTGCATTCATTCTTTGACATATTGACTTTTATGTGCACCTTTGGATCAATATTTATGATTTAACATGCACTATTAGATCTACTGACTAGATAACCTTAGAATTCAACATAGTTTAACTTGATGATATTTGAGCCTTCATAGTCTACAAGTGCAAATTTAAATATTTATATCTCAAGCTAGAAAACACTTCAATACTCTGAATCTTTAGGTATCTTCTTGGCACTATAGAAAACATTTCCATGAAAACCTTTGACCTTAGTTGGATTTTTGAGTACCTATATTAAATGTAAAAAAATTTTGGTTCATTCATATCTTCATGATGTGAAATGATGGTCTTGTTAAGTATAGAAACTTAGTGAACTTCTATCTAAGAGGCCAACTTTACACTTGCATATCTTTAGATATACACAACCTCATGACCTAAAACTTGGAACATAGTAACTTGAGACTAATGTGATCACACCCATATGACCAACTCTCCATGACTTATCTATATTTTGTATTTGTGATGTCATCAAACTACCTATTCAAATTTTTCTATCATAAAACTAACAATGCCAAGATGAGCATAAAAAATAAATAGATAAACATCATGTATTACCATAAGTATTTTAAGCACTTTTGACACCCCATAGGACCTCTACAACTTGAGCTCATCACATCAAATTTCTATCCAAGAATATACTAAATAACCATGCTTACAAACTAGGATACCAAGCCTATGCCAACACATTGCTCACATGTTTGTCCTCTCTCAACCTAAAACCACATCAAGATGATAAATATAATATGATAAGCCTCAAACAATACCTACCTTAGCTTATATGCATCCAAATCCTACCTTTCACAACTTCAAGCTCAAATTCATCATCATTACGACATCACCAATTTATCTTTACCTTTAACATTATTGCACATATGACATCAATATTTGACATCAATGACAACACTTACCAATAATCTCCCCCTTTGTCATTGATGAAAACCTTTTATTCTCCTTCTACCCCTTTGTCATTAATGAAAAAGTGGACTAAACATCTAACAATCTCCTCTTAAAATCATGAATATATTCAAATATACTTCTAAGTGCTCAAGATACTTACATACCTCATATGAAATAATTTCTTCCCCTTTGATATGTATCAATTTGAACTTGGACATCTCTGATCCTTAAACCTAACAAATTACTCATAGAGCTTAGAAAGATCCCCCTAATATCATGATCCATCTCATATCATATGTTCTTTGACATACATCAATTTGAACTTGGGCTATTCTTATTCTTGGCCTTGAGTACATGTAGAACTAATAAGATCCCTTTGTTTATGCATGAAGAATCAACATATTTTTCATAATTATGACTAGGTTTGATCAAGTCATCATATCAAATTTATTGAATTCTCATTTGTATTAGATATCACCACATATTCAATATTAATAAAACATCTCACATATGCTTCCTCATATCATGCATAGCTCCTCAAACCACTCAAGCTATATGAGTTAGCTCCCCCTAACTCTATGCATACCACCTTGTACTTCTCAACCATGCACCATGGCTATATTATTATTTGATCATGCACTACTATCAATGAGGACTAAGCACATATGAACACCAAAAACTAATTTAAGTCACCTTGACAACACTAAGAGGGACTCCCCTTGAGATCTCTGAGCCATTGCACCTCTTGAGCATCTTCAAATCTTGACACACCATGAAGAACCACCACACCAGCTTATTAGCCTTCTCTCTCAAGCCACCTCAAGGACCAAAAATAAAAATTCATGCCACTCATAAAATAGGAAACATGCTCTAAACCAACTTGAGAACATACCTTGAAATACTCATGGCTTACTATTTTGGATAAACTGAGCAAAAACATCAAATCTTCATACTAGGCTTGTCTAGACTCCTTGTAGCCCTTCTTAAAACTCGCATATCCCATAATTTTTAGTAAAAACACCTTGAAGTCCTAAAAATTCATATCTATATCACTCTCATATGCCCCCTCAATCACACTAATTATCATTACCTATCTCATCCTCTACAATATACTTCACAAACCTTCTATCTAATTAGGCCTCCATCATGATAAAAACTTGAATAATTTAAAAAACACAAACCTTTAAATATTTGTGAATATTTATTTGACAACCCATTTTTCCAATTCAACTTATTAAGAATCCTTATACCTCATCTCATAAGACAAACCAATTTTATTGCATATCCCAAAACCCTAGAATCTTAAAATAAACAAGGTCAACAAACCTCCTTCTAGTCAATTCCCACTTCTAAAACTTTTTGCACACCTAGAGACAACCATCACACACTTCTAGACCAAGATTTGAGATTCCATACTTCTATGAACCCATACATCCTATAACCCATTTTAGACTTACTTGTCCTTAAGCCAAAATTGATAAAACTAAGAGCACTTAAAAATTTCTAATTTGACTTCAACATATCTTTAGACCACAAAACCACCTAGATCATGCTAGAATAAGGTCAACAGACCTTTCTATATAGAAATATCATCTTTACAACTCACAAATCCTCCTTTGCCTCTAGGAAACCTTCAATCTAACCTTGTAAATTGAGAACACCCTTGCAAGACCACATGCTTCTTCAAAGTGAGAAATGTCTTCATGAAGCACAACAAAGACATCTCTACTTCACAAGGACCCAGAAAGGAGGAACATACTAGTCCTCATCATAAGACTAAATAACCTTCTTCTTCTTCCTTTTCTTGACTGAAACAACTTTCTTGGCATCCATCTCTTCTTTGGCTTCCTTGATAATGCATGATGAAACCACATGTTCTTGGAATATCTCTTCAACTAAAACCTTCTCATCTTTAAAAGTAGACAACAAGAACTCTTGGCAATCATGAAACTCCTTCTTACCAAAAAATTCTTTAACTATAGAAAATAGACCATTAGATTGAGATCCTTTTTTCAGATTCTCCTTAGCCTTGAATGGTATAACTAAATTGATTCTTGGATTCTCTACCTTCTCCATTTAGACTAATATCAAGCTTCCTTGGCACTCTTGAGACATCTCCAAAACTGATTCCTTTTCTATAGTATCAGAAGTTTGATCCTTGAATGCAATAGGACTAGCCTTTACTACCTTAGGTCTCCACATCATGTTTTGACTTTTAATATGCTTTCTAGGAGTCTCTTCCTTATTCAGATGACATGAGGGCTTATCAAATTTACTAGGACAAAGGCTATCAATATGACCTTTCTTATCATAGATGAAACAAATAACATCATTTGTACCTTTTGAAAAATTTTAACTATGATCAATCTTTGGCCAAAAACTCCTTCTATCATAGCTCCATAAATGTCCATACTTGACTAACTTCATTTTATATTTTTTATCTCTATGACCACACTTATTATATTTTTTATCTCTATGACCACACTTATTAGATTACTTAGGCTTTATACGTTCCTTTTCCAGCTAATCCAACTTGTCTATGATTTGTTCATGCTTTACTCTCAAGGAATCAAGATTGGTATTTAACTCATCATGCTCACCTTTCTTTTAACTTACCTTGGTATTGGCTTCTTCTATCTGGGTCTTAAGATATCTACACTCTTCTTCTCTTGATTTTAGGCTACCATTTGAAACCTCTAATTGACCTATGATATCTTTGATTACCTTCTTATCCTACTTGGCTTATTTAGTCATGTCATCCTTTAATTTACATTTTTTATCTTAAAGAAACTTGATTAGCTCTTGATACTTCTTCTCATCTCTCTTGTCTTGCCTAACAAACTTCCCTTAATAAAATTGACTTGTGCTTCAAAACTTTTGATCACATACATCATCTTGTGATTCCTCTTTATGAGCTCAACTCCTAGATCTTCTTCTTCCTCGTTGTCATAGAACACTTATTATTCATAAATTATGTCCTTTTATTTTGAACAACTTTCCTCTTTTGAATTCAAACTTGCCCTAGCATTTTCTAGATGAACTTTGCTATCATTGATAACTTTCTCATCCTCTTTGGCATCTTTCTTCAAATTACATATTTGCTCTTCAAGTAATTTGATCACATCCTTCCACTATTGATTCTCTTTATTTAATTGCTTATCCATCTTGTGTTACTTAGGATCTCTTTCAAGTTGTTACTCTTCCTCCAAAGGACCTAATTTGATACCAATTATTAGAGGTACAAGATGACTGAGAGTGGGGTGAATCAGTAAACCAATATTTTAGTTTTAGATCATGTATCATTCATTAATTACCATTCATAAATCAACACAACAAGCATCTATAATTAGATTACCATCAGAGCAAGGAGACCACATACAAAGCATGAATAAGAGAAGATCATCATAGCATAAAATTTAATGTGGGAAACCTTCATGGGGAATAAATCCACTCTCAATCCTCTAAACATATGGACTACTTGTCCTATAAGTATTACAAACATGAGTCTTTAGTAGAACACTCATTCCACAAGGAGCACCCATCACTGGAATGGTCAAGTCCTTCGGACCTAAATTTAGTGAAACACCTACTTCATAAGGAGAACCTACCCCTAGGATGGTCAAGTCCTTCTGACCTAGACTTAGTGAAATACTTAATTCACAAGGAACACCTACCCCTAGGATGATCAAGTCCTTTTGACCTAGATTTAGTGAAACACCTATTTCACAAGGAGCACCTACCCCTAGGAGGTTAAGTCCTTCTGACCTAGATGTTGAAAACCCTCCCAACACATATGATATGAACATATTTTTAACACTTATTGCTCGTCAATATAATTGAGATATAATGTATATCATCCCACCTCACTTCTTCACATGGCCACAAACATCCAAAACCACCTTTAAAATTACTTTACACTTCTCAATAATAACTCTATCACAACCTCAACAATATGACCAAATAGTCATACACATATTCCACACTCTTATCTGCCTCTCAAATTAACCACCAAGATTACAAAAACATCATCTATCCTTCTCTCACACTCAAGGCATCCAAAACATCTTTTTGGATCACTCTAAACCTCTTCATTCATCCTTAATCTTCAAACCTGCAAGAGCACTATTTTGACATCATAAATATGACCTATAAGTAATACACATAGTCATCAGCCTGCTTTTATATACAACCCATCCACTGGGCACATACCCTTTCTTCTTTCCTTTGCTCTACAACTCTCACATATACCTCTTCTATCAAGTCTAGAAATCACCACCTTTGATTTCACTTTTTATAGATCCTTCATGATTATTATCTTCTTGGTCAAACATAATACTTGAATTAGATATTAATACATATAACATATCTTAGTACCACTCTCATAGGTCAGCCATAGCAACTATGGGTCACACTTAAGCAGTTATGCCTTTCAATTAGACCTTGGTAGCCTTTATAGGTCTCATGGAGACCTATTCACCCATTTATAACTTCATAAAGAAATTTAAAAATATAGGACCACTTAAAAATGAATATGTACACTCTATATGACCTCTTAGACATCCTCAAATGATTATATTCATCATTACACACCCCTGTGTATGCTTAATCTACTCAAACATTAGCCTTGTATATAAAAACACCATGAACAAAAAAATAGTCAACTTATAAGAATTTATATATGTTGAATATGGATTTCTAAAACCTCCAAAATCCATATATATTATCCTCATGGAGTCTACAACACTATCTAATATCTAATTCACCTTCAAACATCCAAAAACCATCAAGAACAACTCAATTAACCTTCTTGGGACACTTATAGAACATGGTCAAACATACAATCAACTTTATAAATTAATAAATTTTAGTTTAAAAACATTCATACCTTATAAATAGATTAAATAGATGTGCCTTGAAGTCCTATACAACTTTTATTTTTAATACATCAAGAAATTCATCCTGGATAAAAAGTTATAGCTCAAAACTTAAGCACTGGTTTTCCTTCATTAAATTTGAATATTCAAATTATAATGATCACTGTTAAACATCAAACACTTTGTCAACATCTCATACCCTCTCATATCTTGAATGAATACGTATCATTAATCTCCCTCAAAATTAACCTAATCTTTAACTATACTTAAAAATCTATCAATTGTACCTCATCTCATGCTCTATGGCAATTTTGACCAAATACACACTGTTGATCTCCTCAGAAGAAGTTTGGTCTTTACCTTTGATTACTATTAAAAATCGATCACTTGTCATGATCTCATTTCTTCCTAATTAATTTGAATAAATGTGCTTAATCAATATCTATGAATTAACCAGGTCTTTATCTTACAACGCTCATCTTTGATCTAAGCTCCTATGATTGTGCCACTTGATAGCCCCACGTGCCTTTAGCACATTTGACTAATTGACTTTAATACATGTCATTGATCTTCTAACTACACAATCATATGCTCACCATTGATCTTCTATCCAAGATTTGTGAATGTGACACATGTCAATAGTGCATTCATTTTTTGATATATTGACTTTTACACACACCATTGGATCAAGATCTATGATTTAACACACTATTAAGGTCAACATACCCCCCCCCCTTTTTTTTAAATGAGACCCTTGAGATACTTTTAACCTTAAACACTAAAAACTCAATGTAATTAGATCATTTTTGTAATTTGAAGATCATCCACTTTGATAAATTTGGCTTAATGGTTTATGGTTTTACTTTGAGCTTGCCTAATGTTGATAATAATTAGTCTTCATATCTTATAGTTTCAGGTTTCATGGGGTCCTATTGAAGGGATCATGCTTAAAATTTGTAGATTAACTCTATTCAGGCTTCATTTTTTGAAATCTCTCCATCCAAAAACCCTAGTTTAAACCCTTGGCTCAAATTCAAATATTAGTAAGAATATTTTAAATTTATTTTGACTTAAGCTCCAATTTTTATGTTAAGGCTTGGTCATGTTTTTTAACATGACAAACCTTAGCTTAAAAATCATGCTTAGTCTCCTTTATTCTCCTTCTTGGTTCCTTATATTTCTAACGTGGTCCAATGTTATGCTAGTAAGGTCTTTTTATTTTAGCATGGTCCCCTTTGCTAAAAAAGTTAACCTAAAGTTTTAACCCTAAGGCCCCATTTTCATTTATCAATGCAAATAAGACCTCAGTCTTAAAGCTTTAGCCTAAGTATTATTTCTAATTGAGTCTAACATTTGTGATTGGTAAGATCCTTTTGTTTATGGCATGGTCCCCTTTATTACCTATTTAGCCTAAATCCTTAACACTAAGGCCACATTCATGTTTATTAACATGAATGAGACCTTAGTCTTAATGTTTTATCCTAAGTCTTATTTCATCCCAGGTCTTAACTCAAAAACCTTGCTCCTTTGCAAATATGATTGTCCACACTTCATCATGGCTTTTAATCAGATAGAGTGAAGCGAACATTGAAAAATCAAAAGCTCTTGAAGCTCTATGGAGTCACCATGTGGTGCTCCTACATTCAAAGTTTGATAGCAAAGGGTCCCACATTTTAAAAGGAACTAATCATGTACAAGTGATCATATCATGATCCACGATTCATGATCACTCATAGATTTAGATCTAATGGAGAAAATGTAATGATAAAAAGTCAAAAGGCCTAGGAAGCCGTATAAAGTAGACACATGGTACTCCCATATTCAAACATAGGAATGTGATAAGCTTAAATTTGATGTTCACATGACTATCATTTGATGTTTATGAGACCATAATTGATGTTCATGTAACCATCAACTTTAAGCCTGCCAAAAGTAGGAACTTCACAAGCTTAAATTTGATGTTCTCATGAACATCATTTAACATCAACAAGGCCATTGAGGATATCAAATTCAAGCTCTTTGAACATTTTTCTTAGACAAAAGAAGCATGTTTTTCTATCATTCAAAGGGGACACTTTGATATTATGCATTAAAAACTTAGCATAAAATGATTTAACCTAAGTCTTTTTGTGTTTATTAATATGAAATAGACTTAGTTAAAAGCATTTTAATGTAAGTCTTTTGTATATCTATGTGTTGACGCAGTGGATTGCACCCTAGGTAGGAGGCCAAGCTCCTGCCTTCCACACGTCAAAATGGAAACTCCCCTCTCACCTGTGGGACTAGCAAAGCTGGAGGGGAGAGTCTCTAGATAAAGGCTAGCTCCCTCTGATGTATCTTTTAGGCCCTATATTTCTACTGCTAACAAATAAATGGAAAAAATGGGGGTGATGAAAAGGGAGAAAGATGCTGAAAATAGAACCTAAACCTAAACTAAAAAAGGTGATACACCAAAAAAGATGACCCACCCAGCCTGAATATACACTTTTCACCAATAAAAATCTCCTATACACATCATTTGACATGAGAAATCCTTTTACATCAGTGAGCTAGGGGTCTGTGGAAATACAAGGAGGAAGAAACTACAAGAGGCATCCTCAGACACACTTATGGCAGCCTGTTCATAGGCACCTACACTCCTCTAGGGATACTTCTGGAAAACCTGCAAAAGAGAAACTCATAATGCACTAGACATGCTAAAATCACCCTATGAAAGAATAAGGAAAATGACTTAACACAGAACAAAGGCATAGACACATACAAAAGTGCAAGCTTAAATAGAGGTAAAAAATGCTAAGTCCTGATTCAAGGTAGAATCTGGCAGAGTTCTGCCTTACAAGCTCGAGAGATTTTTGGGCAAAGTTTTGCCTTAAGGTTGAGAGATGGATATTTTCCAAATGAGAATTTTCACAATATATAGAAAGAGAAGAGAACTTGGAACTTTTTGAAAAATACTTTGGCGCTCTTGACAAGCTGGCCCATGTGTATTCCAAGCATTGGGAAGAGGGAGCCATTTGATTGTTAGCTCTTGCTTTGACTTTGGCATCCCAACATTAATGAGGAAGCATGGACTATACCTCTTTTTTGTGAATAGACTACTCTTTCTATATATTCACATGGTTTGTCCCCTTATAAATGTAAAAGGGAGAAGATAGGCCACACTGTTTACTATTTGGTGACCATCTGGCAATAACTCGCCTCCCTTTTGCCACTTGGACTGCTTTGTCTTTTCCTACACTTTGTCTTCTCCCTGGCTCCTTTAGCCCCCCAGGGCTATCTTCTGGCGGGTCACTGCATTCCTTGGGCTCTTTTCTAGTCGGCACTCAAGCATTTTAAAAACAAATGGCTATTACACCACCTTGAATTTGATGTATGTGCACCCGTCACTGATTTTGAATTTCCAACGGCTAGTTCACCATGTTTGACTTTGACGTCCTCAGGCCTGTCACCCCTTAGACTTTCTTCAGCTTTCTTCTTTCTTTCAGCTTTTGCCCACGAGCTTTTTTCACAGACTTTTTCCCTACAGGCTTTTTTCTCGTGGACAAAAAGTTTGCAAAAATTGCCCTGTCACTTTTTCAGAGTTCTTCCCCAAGATTTTCTGGGCTCGCAGCTTCCTTTCCAAATTTATTCAAAATTTTTGTCTGAAGATATTCCTTCAGACAAAAAGTCCAAAGAAATTATTTTTTTTGCCTTGGTCTTTTTGTGAGTTTTGAATTCCTTCAACTGCCTTTAAAGTGCCCTTCCAAATTCCTTCAGACTTTTTGTCCGAAGCAATTCCTTCAGACAAACAGTCCAAAGGAATTATGCCTTTGCCTTAACAAAATTTTGAAATAACTTACCTTTGCGGCTTTCTCTTTATGGCCTCTTTGAAAGTGTTCCCTACCCTCCGCAAGGGCTCTTGAACCTAGAACTGCCCTCTGTAAGGGTACTCATCCTTCGAGAGACTTGAACTTTTGATTGAACTGCTCCTTTGAACCAACCATTGAACCAATTGATTGAACTGGTTCAATGGTTCAAATGGTTATTGAACCAAGGCATGAACCAAGCTCATTGAACCATTTGATGAACTGACTGATTGAACTGAGTGATTGAACAGAGTGATTGAACCATTTGATTAAACTAAAGCATTTGAACTTTGACGATTGGACTTTGCATTGAACTAAAGTGAGGAACTAAGCCAACTAAACCAAGTTGTTAAACCTCAGCCATTGAACTATTTGATTGAACTAACACGATGAACCAAAGCATTGAACCGGTTCAATGGTTCAAAGATGCTAACTCTCAAAAAGATTATGTTGTTAAACCACTCTTCCAACCTTAAGAAAAAGTGTCTTTAAACCATTTTAGCTCTTTTTCCTTATGAATTTATTCAAACAAGAGTCTGAAGAAGCTTTGTAAAACCTTGCACTCTTTAAACTAGTTATTCATCTGCTGAAAGACTACACCTATAGAGTTCATAGAAGTCCCTGTGAAGTCTATAGAAAACCTACAGAGTCTATAGAAAACCTCACTGTTGAGTCCATAGAAATCCAAGCTCTACAGAGTCCATAGAAATGGACCTATAGAGTTTGTAGAAAACTTGCAGAGTCTGTATAAATTTTCAAGAGTCATGTAAAATCAAAAGTACTGGCTCAGAACAGCATGAAAAAAGGGGGGACCAATTTTTGGCATGTTGGGCCAAAAATGGTCAACAAATTGGTGACTCCCAGGGGAAGCATGCTTGCTATGCTTAGAGACCAGTTGCCTTGAAGTCCATTGGACATGAAGTCAGAAAGTAGCTTTGAATAAAGGTTAGCAATAGCCCAAAAAGTTCCAAGAATCAAACATGAAGCTTTTACCCCACACACAAAGGAAAACACACACAAAGTTAAAAAACACTACTTGTGAAAACTGCACTTAGGGAATTCAGGAAAGAAACTGAAAGCAAAATACTATATACAGCTAACCAAGAATATTTGCCTCCCTCCTAGATCGAAGAGAAAACTTCTTAAGTCCCCTTCCTGGCAAGGAAACTTATGGTGCCAAAAAAATGGCTAAATGGAAAGCAGATTTGGTGACCTGTTCCTCTTGCCTGGCACCTTGATCGGCTCGTATCTGAGTGGATCAAAATCAAACATGCTTTTGACATACATGTATTCTTCTTATTCCTAAAATCTTGTTGAATGTTGGTCCTTCATACTGGTGCATTTCACCAAGAAATTTGTGGCTACTAGCTCATCACCATAAGCCCTTTGTAGTGCATGGTCCCTTTGCAATGCATCATGAATTGGCTTGTCTCCTTCTGCCTTGCTGAAGACCCTATCAGACTCATTTTCTACTTCATCTTGGCTTTCTTGAAGAAGGGTGACTATTGTGCTATCTAAAATGGAATCACAAATTGATTGCTCATCCCACAGAACATCACCTCTTTGTTCAAAGATTTCTTCTTCAAGGCTTTCCTCAAGGTAGACAGACCTCTCCTTTTCCTACTCAAGGACTAGAGTATCTAGATGCTCAAAGGCATCCATATATTCCTCCTCCAACTCAGGCTCCTTGATGTAATCATCCTCCTCATTGAAGCAACAAGGAAGTTCATCAAACAAAGGGGGAGAGAGCTCACCATGCTTAAGTTCCTCCTCATATTGTTGGAACATCTGCACATATGCGTGACCTAAGTCTTCTCCATTGCTGATGATGTCTTCACAAGGAGCATCGATGATGATTTTTTATTTATTTTCGCTCATGATAGCCTCCTAAAGAGATGAAAATTAGATCTTTTCTTCCTCACTCACCTCCTATAAAATAGGTTCCTCCTTGAGAAGGGGTGAAGTAGAAAAACCATGTGGAAGAGGAGGTAGTCCTTGAGCTAGAATCGAATGATTCTCCTCCTTCCAACTAGCTAGTACTTGATCAATATCAGGTGTGGCCTGATATCTCTCTTGGAGGTGTGTAAGTGGGGTGTGTTCAGACATGGAATGTGCCATTGGGTCTAAAAGGTCCATCACACATTGGCTGAGGAATCTCTCTTTGGATTCTAACTTTGTAATTCTTCTGGCTATATCCTCTTGGAAAATCCTCTCTTAGAGGTCATAGGAATCATCATGGTGATTAGGAGCAACCTCAACTTCTTCAAGGTTTGAAGCAAAACCTTTCTTCTCTTCCTTCCTGCCCCATGATTCCACTATTTCCTTCCAACTCATGACATTGGGATTGGAATTTTACTCTTGTGAATAGGCAGCAATTTTATCCTCTTTACGGTCCTAAGCTAGTTCATGATGTTCCTTATTCCAGCTTGGGATTTAGAGATCATACTAAGAGACCTAAGGAAGTTGGGGAAGGCTAGGGAGGGTCTGTTGATATACAGGAAGAGCTACTTCAAGAGAGATGGATTCCTCAACACAAGAGTTAACTTGAAGATTGGTAGAAGGGGTATCTTTTGGCGTAGGCTCTTCTACAAGGTCTGAATGTTCCATCTCTCTTTCACGAAGCAGTCTCACCTTAGCCTCTAATTCCTCAATTTGCTTGGCTAGATTATCCTGAAAGAGTCTTTCTTGGAGGTCACCAACATCATCATGATGAGTAGGAGTAGTTTCAAGAGAGATGAGTTGGTTCATAATGTTCCCCCTAAAGGAATATTCATAATCTAAGGAATTTAGAAGGTTCATCTCCATGAGAGGTTGTTCCAGTTCCCTTTGATGCTTGAAGGCTAGGCATATGGGGTCAAGAGCAGGGTTGATTGATGCATTAGATGAGCTGGAATGAGCAAGTGCCATCTGATAGAAAAGATTTGGTGCACAAGAGGGGGATTTCTTTAGAATAGAAGGGGGAATGAAAGGCTGGCTACCTTGCATGAATGGATTCCTCCATTTTGCTACCTCCTCCTCCATGGATTGTAAGGCCTGAGCATGCCTGAATAAACACTCCTCTTTATACATCAGCTCCTACTAACATCCATACTACTCATCCAGTCTATCGATTTCCATTACCTGCTTCTCAAACTCTAGTGCCACCTCCCTTATCATTGAAGGGCAACTAAGAGGACTACTTGAGGTGACTGCATGAAAATTTGGAGCTTGATCAAAGTTATACGAAGGAACATAAAGCCCATGATTCTTATCAATGAGATCATACATACAAAAAATGAGATTTCTTGATGGCACTTAGACTGCTTAACCAGTTGATTCAACTTGAAGTCACCATTGGTGTTGATGCAAAAGCATTCAAAGGTTGGTTGGTTGAAGAACACACCAAAAATTCTTCAACTCTTTGGGCACAACTTGTCCTACTTGGTCCCACTGGGCGTGCCAAAAATTGTTGATGCAGGGGATTGCACCCTATTTACACATCAAAATAGAAACTCCCCTCTCACTTGTGGGACTAGTGAAGCTGGATGGGAGAGTCTCTAGATAAGGGCTAGCTCTCTCTGATGTATCTTTTAGGCCCTAGATTTCTACTGCTAACAAATAAATGGAAAAGAGGGGGGGATGAAAAGGGAGAAATCTGCTAAAAATAGAACCTAAACCTAAACTAAAAAAGGTGATACACCAAAAAATATGACCCACTCAGCCTAAATATACACTTTTCACTAAGAAGAAGCTCCTATACACTTCATTTGACATGAAAAATCCTTCTACATCAGTGAGCTAGGGGTCCATGGAAATATAGGGAGGAAGAAACTACCAAAGGCATCCTCAGACACACTTATGGCAACCTATTCACATGCACCTACACTCCTCTAGGGATACTTCTGACAAACCTGCAAAAGAGAAACTCATAATGTAATAGACATGCTGAAATCACCCTGTGAAAGAATAAGGATAATGACTTAACATAGAACAAAGTCATAGACACATCCAAAAGTGCAAGCTCAAATAGAGGTAAAAATGCTAAGTCCTAATTCAAGGTAGAATCTGGCAGAGTTCTACCTTACAAGCCTGAGATATTTTTGGGTAGAGTTTTGCCTTAAGGCTGAGAGATGGATCTTTTCCAAATGAGAATTTTCACAATATATAGAAAGAGAAGAGAACTTGGTGATTTCTATAAAATACTTTGGTGCTCTTGACAAGCTGGCCCATGTGCATTTTGAGCCTTGGGAAGAGGGAGCCATTTGATTGTCAGCTCCTGCTTTGACTTTGGCATCCCAAAATTAATGAGAAAGCATGAACCATGCCTCTTTTTTATGAATAGACTGCTCTTTTTAGATATTCACACAGTTTGTCCCCTTATAAATGCAAAATGGAGAAGACAGGCTGTGCCATTTATTGTTTGCACCATTTGGTGACCATTTGGTAATAACTCACCTCCCCTTTACCACTTGGACTGCTTTGTCTTTTCCTGCACTTTGTCTTCTTCTTGGCTCCTTCAGCCCCCCAGGGTTATCTTCTGGCAAGTCACTGTGTTCCTTGGGCTCTTTTCTTGTTGGCGCTCAAGAATTTTAGAAATAAATGGCTATTTCACCACCTTGAATTTGACATTTGTGCACCCATCATTGCTTTTGAATTCCTGATGGCTAGTTTACCATGTTTGACTTTGACATCCTCGAGCCCGTCACCCCTTGGACTTTCTTCAGATTTCTTCTTTCTTTCAGCTTTTTCCCATGGGTTTTTTTGTAGACTTTTTCCCTGTAAGCTTTTTTCCCACGAACAAAAAGTCTGCAAGAATTACCTTGTCACTTTTTCAGAGTTCTTCCCCGAGCTTTTCTGGGCTCACAGCTTCCTTTCTAAATTTCTTCAGACTTTTTGTCTAAAGAAATTATTTTTCTTGCCTTGGTCTTTTTGCATGTTTTGAATTCCTTCAGCTGCCTTCAAAGTGCCCTTCTGAATTCCTTCGAATAAAAAGTCCAAAGGAATTATGCCTTTGCCTTAAAAAAATTCTAAAAGAACTTACCTTTGCGGCTTTCTCTTTGTGGCCTCTTTGAAAGTGTTCCCTACCCTTCACAAGGGCTCTTGAACCCAAAACTACCCTCCATAAGGGCACTTGTCCTTTGAGAGACTTGAAATTTTAATTGAACTTCTCCTTTGAACCAACCGTTGAACCAATTGATTGAACCGATTCAATGGTTCAAATGGTTGTTGAACCAAGGCATGAACCAAGCTTTAAACTGAGTGTTAAACCAAGCTCATTGAACCATTTGATGATCTGACTAAGTGAACTGAGTGATTGAACCATCTGATTGAACTGAAGCATTTGAACTTTGTTGATTGAACTTTGCATTGAACCAAAGCGATGAACCAAGCTGACTGAACCAAGTCGTTGAACCTTAGTTGTTGAACCATTTGATTGAACCAATGTGATGAACCAAAGCGTTGAACGGGTTCAATGGTTCAATGGTTCAAAGATGCTAACTCTTAGAAAGATTATGTCGTTGAACCACTCTTCCAACCTTAAGAAAAAGTGTCTTTGAACCATTTTAGCTCTTTTTCCTTATGAATTTCTTCAGACAAGAGTTCGAAGAAGCTTTGTAAAACCTTGCACTCTCTGAACTGGTTCTTCATCTATCGAAAGACTACACCTACAGAGTTTTTAAAAGTCCTTGTGAAGTCCATAGAAAATCTACAGAGTCTTTAGAAAACCTCACTGCTGAGTCCGTAGAAATCCAAGATCTGCAAAGTCCATAGAAATGGACCTGCAGAGTTCATAGAAAACCTACAGAGTCTGTAGAAATTTGCAAGACTCGTGCAAAATTAAAGGTACTGGCTCAAAACAGCATGAAAAAAGGGGGGACCAATTTTTGGCCTGTTGGGCCAAAAATGGTCAACACTATACACTAGTTAAATTCCTCACACCTTTCAGGACCAACGTATCATGCTTCATTGAGCCCAAATGATCTAATGACAAGAAATTGCTGATGAAATTTTAATAGAGCTCTGAGATCCCACAATTTTGACATGTGGTGGATGCTCATGTTATATGTGACTGATACATGAAGTAGATATTAGAAATCCCATGGAGGTGCCAAGTGGCACAACCATGAGGTTCAATACCAAGATGTCTAATGACATGCGAAGGCCTGAATCATGATCAATGGATCACATTCATCCTTAGATCTTGATCAAATAGTGTAAAGCAAAAGGCATTTTTTAAATGCCAATAGCTAGTGCTTTGAAGGCATTTATGAAAAATGCTATAAAAACTACTAGATAGATGCCAAATAATCACCATGCAATCATAAAACAATAAAAATAAAGATCTTGTGTGCTCAAAAATGCAAATATATAAAGGAAAAGGTCAAAATCAAATCTAAGGCATGTATGAGTTGAATTCCAAATAATCCATCATCATTATAGCTTCAAGAGAGCCGCAAACTTGCATAAAATCCCTAATTTGAGCTCGAATTGATCATAGTTAAGCTAAAAGAGAGTCTAATTTCAATTCCAATGCAAAATAATTGGCCCATAGACCATTTAGAACATACAAATAATAAATTTTCAAAGTTTAGAAGCCATGTCAACTTAGAGGCAACAATATAGGGATGAGATAGAGTTGTATTTGTCTATAGACAATGAAGGGAGGATCTTTAAGGACACAAACCTAGAATCTATTGCACTAAACATAGGCAATAAGAACTAGTTTGAGTTTTTTTGGACCATTGAAGAGATGTAGTCCATCATTAAAGAAGAACAAAATATTTTTACTATAACTAGAAGGTATTATGACCTAGTTGTAGTCCAAATGAACAGTCTCCACCATGCAGCCACCAAACCAAAGGTAATCCATTGTATCAACATCCTTGCTCCCATTTTCAAGGACTGTAGGATTGAGAAGGGTTGGACTATTCGTGAAAGGACATTTATAATAATTTCATTCATTTTCCCATTAGCCTTTGAGTTATTAAAAACTTCCAAAACCCCAAGTGGATTTTCCCAATATTAAGGAATGGACTGGCAAGAATGATTTAGACACCATCTTTAGGCCATAGTTTCTCTAAGGGAACCATGTGATTCGAGACCCTAATAGAAAAATCCTAATTTCCCAATTTAGAGAGAGGGTTAGGGTAATCATGACCCTATTAAATAGGATATTTGGAGCCCCTTCAACCATATATGTTAATAAGAGTTGGGTGTCTTATGTTTACTTCATGTTATAAGAGGATCTCACTCCCCCAATTGGAGAGATGATCAACATCTATTTAGAATGGCAATTCATATCCATTAAGAAGAAAACCAATAAACAATTCTTCATGATGTCTTATCTATTGGATGCTTTGTTAGCCTCCACCCAGATCCCTCATATCAAAAATTGGTCACCTAAGGGCACATTTATAGTCTCCCACTAATATTCAAAGTTACACATATTTAAGTATAGGCATAACATCCAATTCATCTATGACTATGTATATATATCCTTGGTAGAATCCATCACAGGGATCCCTATGCCTAGGGTAAGCCCTCTAATCAATAAATATGTGGAGATAATGGGAGACATCTAGTTTTATCCAGATTGTACAGTGATCAAAATTGAAGGGATTTTGATCCAACCTTACAGGATACCTATCTATGTTCCCATCAAGTTGGTAGAGCAAGAAATTGCATACCAACTTTTTAATGGTGTAGACAGAGTGTGTAAACACAAGAGGAAAGGCATACTCCATCCCTTTCATTTAACCATTGGCAAGATTATGTTACATAATTAGGATCAGGTGAATATTGTGACTAAGCATAGGGAATCTTTCAAATTACAACTTGATGAGTTGAAGATGTGGGACCCCAATGGCACGATCTCCACATACTTGAAATCCAAAAAATTACCCAAGATAGTGTATGTACACCAACTTAGTGTCCATGACACCATATATATCAAAGCAAACAATTTTGAATAAATATTGGCTAGGCTCAAGGGATATAATATTATACTTAAGCATAGATAGACTAGTGATGAGAAGCCACTAGGTGACATATGGTAAATGGGACCTCTACAATACCATTTGTTACCTATACCTTCAAGACCCCCTCAATATCAACCACATATAGAGAGGTAGCAGCCCCAAGCATAGATTGCACAAGGTCCTAACAAGGGAAAGTTGGAAGAGAGACCTAGTGAGGGCCCATCATCCTCAATCCCTTCTCAAAGGCTAGTATCTCTAGTTGAATACATCTACATGATTGCCCTAGAGCCTGATGAGATAATAGATGATACCTTCAAGGTTCTTACTAAGGCATATGGCTATGATGAAAAGGAGGAGCATGTTGAATAAGCACAAGCCCAAGTAGAGGAGGTTAAGAAATAAAATGGGAAGGAAGTTTCCCTAAACCTATTCCCAATGGCACCACTAAAGAAGAGAAAGGCAAAATTGGCAATTATCTTAGTTAAACAAAAGAATCCAAATTTGACTTTCACTCACCCCATGAGTGAATTCAACTTTTTTAGTGAGGAATACCCCATCCATGGACCAATCATCCCTGATTGGTTCATCTATGGAAAAATGCAAAAAATCCCCACTTGGCATCACTCATGGGCCCTGACCAATGATATTAACATTGATGTACATGAAGATACCAATCCATGGATAAGGGATTTGATGAAGGAAGAAGAAGAAAGAATAATAGTGGATACTATAGGGTCGGATAGCAAGTAGATGGATGCTCCAGGAGCATCAAATAGTACCTATATAGAGGTTCTTAAGCCTCTAAAATATATTAAATCAACTAATATTATATGATTTAATCCAAATACAATTAGATTAGAGAGAGTGACAACTAGAAAGGCCATGGTGGGGACTAAATATTTCACATTCCAAAAGGTTGAGCCATTTGTAGGCTTAACTCTAGTTGGGGGGCATTAGCTTGGTGAACTACCCATCCATGAAGAGGATGTTAAAATCATATCTAAGGCTCATTCAACTCAAGTTAGAGCAGGCATTATAGGTATGAAATAGAGGATATATAACTTATAAAAATAAAATGAGTATTTGAAGACACAGGATATCTTATCAGTGCTTTAGGAAATGATCAAATTGATTGATGAATCCTTCTATGATATGTTTTAGGCCATAAAATTAATAAATTTGAGGTAGAGTGCATTGGAATAGTATAACATAGTGGCCAAGGGTCTAATAACCCAATGGAAAGCTTCACATGACAAAATAATAGTGCTAATCAACATCAAGATTACCTAGGTTTAAATCAATTAGTCTAGAACATTTGAATACTATTCTAGGAATTATCATACAGAAGATCTATAAATTAAGTGCATGGTCACAGAATATAGAGAGACTCCTAAAATATGATGAGGAGTTGATTGGGAGGATTTAACAACTTCTTGGGACCATGCTAACTAACCCTACATAGCCCACTATCCTAGGCATCATCAAGGATGATGAATTCAAACACAGGGCTACTTTGGTGACACATGAAGTAAAAAGTAAAAGTCAAGGCCAGTCAAGGGAGGATAATAGTAGGATCCTAGACATGATCTTTAATAAAATAGAAAGGATAGTTGAGGTCAAAAGCATCAAAGAAGACATGGCTAGAAATGACAAAGAATTGAATGCTCTAGCTGATAATGAGGAGTGTCTTTTAAGACTAGCTATGCATTTGGAACTGGTTAATGAATAGCACCAAAAGGCTATGAACATCCTCCAACAATAGTAATAAAGTTCTCAAGAGTAGGGCCCACTAGCCAATTAGTTGGATGATATTTTATTTTTTTAAAACTTTGTAATATTTTGAAAATAGAATATCCTTTTGTAAAGGCATATACTAGTTTGTTAATGTGTTGCTTCTAGGTCAATTTAGTTTAGAAAAGCAAATATATTCTAAAAATTTGTAGAAAAAGGATAGCTATCATTTCTTCTTGTATATTTATATCTTGTAACTGATCGATATACTATCTTGTCCTCCTATAAAAGATAGTACTACCATTTTGTAAAGGGAGAGAATTTTGAGCAAAATTTGTATACTTTGAGCAAATTAATACAATCAAAAAATTCTAAAAGGATTGTCTAAATTTATTTGTGTCAATTGTTACATGGCTTTTCTCTCAATTTTTAGTCTTAAATCTTAAATTTGAATAGTTTATATGAATTCTAAATTGCATCTTTGATTACAAGGTTGCTAATTTGTGTTTATTCTAGATTAGTGAAATGATCTTGAATTTACATCATTTTATTTTCTCCATATTAGAATGTGTAAATGTTATTTGAGTGTGGTAGAAAATCTTTAAAGTAAATTTAGTTCCTACTTGTACTTCTTTATATTATCCTTGGAGGTTTGCCTAGTTGTAATTGAAACTTTATCATAATGTTTGAGGCTAAGATCAGCAATCACTTATTCTCTTTCTGCCTTACCCTTCTCTTTTACTTCTTTTTTAACTATATCACTTTAGTTTATATTTCATTATAAATAACCATTTAGATTAGTGTGTAGTTTAAGCTTTGATCATAACTCACTAGTAGTAGCATAGATACTTACACTTCAAAAATATTTGGTCCATGATGGCTCTCAACCACTAATTAATATAAATTTTGTGGAATAGTTAAACATTGCTCTGTCACTATTTCACCATAGGTAACATAAGTTGCCAAAACCTACTACTCATGCTTTGAATTTATAGAATTCTAAAATGAGAAGTTTTATCTGAACACTAAGGACACCTATGATACATTTAGAGGCATCAACATGTACACTATTAGATCTACTGACTAAATGACCTCAGACTTCAATATAGTTTAACTTGACGGTCTTTGGCCCATCATAGTTTGCAAGTGCAAATTTGAAGATTTATATCTTGAGCTAGAAAATACTTTAAGTCTGAATATTAAATTTTCTGGTTCATTTATATATGCATGACATGCAGTGATGGTCTACTAATTATAAAAACTTAGTAAACTTTTTTCTAAAAGGCCAACTTTGCACCCACATATATTTAGTTATACACAACCTCATAGCCTAAAACATGGAACATATAAACTTGGGGCTAATGTTATCACATACATATAACCAACTCCTCCTGACTCATTCATATGTGGAAATGGTGATGTCATCAAACTGCCTACTCAAAAAAATTTATCACAGAACCAATTATGCCAAGATGAACATAATAAAGAACCGGATGAACACCATACATTTATATAAGCATTTTAATCACTCTTGAAACCCCATAGAACCTCTGTAACATGATCTCATCATATCAAATTCTTATCCAAGCATATATTGAAGAGCCATGCTTACAAACTAAGATACCAAGCTTATGCCAACACACTATTCACATGCATGTCTTCTCTCCTTAACTTAAAACCACATCAACATGATAGATATCATATGATAAGCCTCAAACAATACTTACCTTAGATTATATAAATCTAAATCCTACCTTGCACAACTTCAGGCTCAAACTCATTATCATCAAGACATCACCACTTTGTCATTACCTTTGACATCAATGCACACATGACATCAATGATAACACTTAAAAACATGTTTCACATTCTGTGAAAATAATATAAGTTATGAGCACATATATAATTTGAAATTGTTGTGGAAGATATTCTCTTATATCCAAATATTTATGAAAAATTATCTGAATCAATTTTTGGGCAACTGTTGTTATGAAGTTGTAAATCTATGTGTTAATATTTCCCAATAATGAGAGGAAAGATTTTTTTGAAAACCATTTTTCTATTGAAACTTTGATCTTGAGTTCATGGCTAAGATGAAAAAATTTTGAATAATTTTGTTTTGTATAAGTTAAAATTTGTAAATTTATGGTGAAGAGTACTGAAAACTCTTTTGTTGATGAAAATTGAAATATATATGGTAATGGTAGTCTAGAATGCATAATTTGGCTTGGATTAACTAATTTTCCAGCTACATAGGTAGCTAAAAATTAGGTGATATTCAATAGTACTATATTAAAAATAGTATTTCACTAATAAACTTGCCAAGGTAAGGGCAAGATTGAGCTAGAAAGACATCTTATAAAATGTGTTAATATTTCCATGAGTAAGATAAGGAGGCACAAAAATTATAATTTATATGTTATCTAAGTTCGAATATTATAGAATTTCATGGCTAGTAAAGGTGTGTGCAACACCTTGTCTTGATCACCTTGGACTTTCAAATAAATCAATCTAAAAAGTGTAATTTTTTAGCCTAGTTAAAATGAAGGGCATGGTTATCCTAGAGGTAGCATATAGAATTCATCAAGGTAAGGTTGTGTATTTACTCATGATATTAATTTGATAAATCTATTTGTTATACCAATAGTTAAGTATAAGGCAATATCCTTATTTTAATAAGGGACAATGCAAGTATGTAGTATGCATGACTGTTATGTTGATAATAATTAATAAAATTTATCAATCCGGTTATTTTTATTCTTAAGCTTATCTATTATGTTCTTATAAGGAATATATGATTGTGAAAAGAGTGATAAAGCCTCTTTTAGATATAGCATGGCTTATGATAGTTATTTAGTCATTAGTATGGCTCCTTTTAATGAGGGGAGGATGTCATATCCCCTCTAATTGACACATTATATCACCTTAGAGAAGGCTCAGTTGCATGAACTAGTGGATTTTGGTCAGAATTCGACTAATCTTTTCAAATATGAATCTAATGATAGGTGTGTGTGTGTAAATATATTTATATCTAAGGTGGTCTATTTATGTATATATATATAAACATATATATGTTCAAGAGCATCTTATTTCATCATGCTTTGAAATCTAATATGGGTTGTAAAAGTTATGCATATATACATAAGTATATACTCCAAATTCGGTCATTAAGTGATTAGCCTTGGTAATTTAACTTTGATTTATCACTAGGAACTTAAGCTTGCATTGTTCAATTGCAAATCTTATGACTATGGAATGAATATATGTATGGAATTTTAGCTAGTTGAAGTTTAGTGCTTGGTGTAAAATGTATAAGTTTTGAAGTACATTGGCATGTGCTTATAGAAGGATTTTATTCGTTTCATAGTTTTAAATGTGTGGGGATATTTGTTAGGCTCATGGCCCTCTTATAAAAAAATTTTGGACCATGAAGTTGTCATGAGCCATATGGAGGGAGGTGTTCTTTGAATATTTATATGGTAAAATAAGTGAAAATAAAGGAAACATTGTATTCCCCCCTTATCCGCAATCAATGTGGGAATGCTTTATTTACTCCAGTTGGGAAAGAAATGGTAAATATATAAAATAAAAAATGTTTCCCATTAAATGCAATATTGAATGTTGGTTGAAACCTTATTTTTATTATAGACTTGTTATAAGATTGGAATTTAGTATGAAACTAAGTCATTTGAGTTTAGGGTTTTTACTAAGCACTTGGCCAACCATCTTTAGGTTTTTGACTTCACTAGGAAGAGAGGGAAAGAGGAGAGTTGGAGAAAATTTAGGGGTTTTAGATCTGCATTTTGGGTCGCTACCTTGCAAGTGAGATAAATGAATAGAAGATCAAGAAATAAGAGGAAGAAATAGAGTTGGCTATAGGGCATTGGAGGCAAAGGTGTTTTTATTTTATGTGGCTTAGATATGGTGCCACTTTGTAAAAGATAAAACCTTGTACATATATTCTTAAGGCATGTGTTTTTTTCCTTCTATGTTTAAATTCTAAATTTTAAATCCTATGTTAAAATCTGCAAGTTTAATTAGAACCCTATTGGGTATATTCTCTTGTGAGAATATTTTATCATTCCCACCTAAGCATATGCCACGGACATGGTAGCATTAAGGATTGAATATGAAATTTTTGTATGGAAAATTTAGGTTATTGTGTTTTAAGTAAAAATAGGGTATGACCTTAGATAATTTCTTATTTTTCTCTGATTAAATGGTTGCCCACTTTGAATATGTTAAGCCATAATAGAGGTTTTAGTAATTATCTATGATGGAAATGGATTTTCATGATTTCGTGAATAGCTTAATTTTTTTCTTGCTAAAGGCCATAATAATTAAAAATTATATGTATTTTATTTTGCTGAAGGTGGGGTGAATTTTCCCCAATTTTTGACACCGCCACTCTGTTTGCAATTTTTCTACTGTTAATTGGTAATTAAATCCCTTGATTGTGATATAAGTATGTATTGATAATGTGATAGACTATACATTATGCTAAAACCATTCACATATAATTATAACAATTCATTTTTTGGTGATACTACAGCTTATAACTTTAGAATCGGTATGTTGATGTGATTGTCCTTTCAGAGTGATAAATGAAACCTTTTAGTGTTTGTTTACATGGTTGTTGGGTTACTAAAATATTGAGAATGTATCTGCATAGTTTAACCAGTTGGTTTTGAAATCATGATGGTAATTTGATCTTAAAAGGTGAAGGAAATTTTTTTATCAAATAATAATGATATTCCTATTGTGAAGACAATTTTTTCTTGGTTGGTTATCTTTTGCCCATGTCATTGATTGTTTATTAGCTAATAAAAATTTATATAAAAGAAGAAATTGATATTACATGATTGGATCATCATTTTTAAAAGGATTTTCATTTTCTTGTTATTCATACACCTAAATTATTGAAAAAATGAGAGTAAACTGATTTTATTATAGTGGAAATTTGTTGATGTGAAGTACTAGCATGAGCAGACCCATATTTTATATGCCTTGTAGGGCATCTATTATATGAGTTATTCAATTTCTATATGCATTTAACTATGTTTATTTTACCTTAGATGTTTACATTTGTTATAAATAAACTAAATTCATTGAAAATAATAACATAGTTGCGATTAGATGAGAGTTGGATTATTCTTGGTTGTTGTAGGCTGTCTTAGGCTTGGTAGGTACATTGTTAGTGTTATTTTATAAAATCTATATTGATTTTACAATACCTTACTTATTTTGGGCTTATATGCAATTTTTATTGATGATTTACCCTTTGAAAAAGGTAAATGTTACTGTAGCAATTAATTATGAGGCTTTTCATGTTTAAATGATTGGAAAATCAGCTTGAGATCTTATTCTTTACATGCATGTTAAGTGCATTGTTAATCTTGTTTTATAAGCGCTGATTGGATGTACATTATCCTATTTTATCTTGAGGCTTTATATGTTAATTGATTGATTATTACTCTTTTGGAAAATGGATAGTTACAGTTATAAGTAATAATGGGTTACTCAAAATTGATTTATGTGGAATTAAGTTAGTTTGATTATTTTCCCTTGATGAACTTATTTTATTAAAATAAAATTTAATTCTCTAAATATTCACTAAGAAATAAGGACACAGTACCATCTTTACACTAACATATTATTTGCACTCTTTCAGTGCAAGGATTATAATTTTGTTGGCTCTTCTCGTGTTTCACTGGTTTCTGATTATCTTGTCACCTGTCGCAGTGTTGTTTTCACCATTGTTAAACCAAGTGAAATATGAGATGATATAGCTAATTTTTGGCTTTATTATAATACATTAATTAGTGCAGTTGATATAATTCTAGAGGTTTCCTTGTAATAAAATTGTACTTATATGTTTGCACAATGGTTCCTTGTGTATACAACCTCAGACTCGTATTTATATGATAAAGTTATCAACCTCTAAGGATTGTTCAAGATATTATATCATCCTTATTCATGTGATATTAAGATTCAATAGTGTATTCTATTGTATGCAATTACATTTATATTATGTAGAATCTCATCTTGTACATATAAATGACATCCTTATATTAAGGATTATTATGTTATATTACATCTGAATTTTAGAGTGATTCCATCTATGAGATTGGTTAAATTTAAGTTGTTGGAAATGTCCTTGTTTTGAGGAGGGATACCTAGGTGGTTTGGGAAATAAAAGCTATCTTAGCCATAGCTGAAATTATATAGATGTGTTAATAATATTCATCTAACCTTAGGATATTAAATTATGTCATGTGAGATGATTATGTTGTCCTCTTTCCTATTGATTAGTGGTGAGGTGTTTGAGAAATTCCATATATATATATATATATATATATATATATATATATATATATATATATATATATATATATATATATATATATATATAGTGTTTTTATTCTTGTGATCACTTATTTCTTAAGCAATTAAGTGTAGAGATTCATTTCACATACACACACACACATATCATTGGTTAGGCCATGCCATTATAGCAAGTGCTATAAATATATAATGTAAACACACTATGTTATGGCTTGTGGGAAACTTGTTTTATGATGTTATTTTAGTGGTTCATATTTCTACATTAATTTATGGATCAAGTTTAATGGATTTCCTTGTTACATGATACTACCTTTGTTAATATTGGATGATAATACAAACATATTATATTTTGGTAGTGCAAGTGTGAAAGCTTTAGTCAATTAGCAAATTAATGAATCAATCATTATTGACATATAAATGTATGAATTCAGCCATGATTTAAAGGTTGTTATCCTGACTTGTGGGTTGAATATTCAAAGCTCAATGTGATTCTAATTGGAAAATTACTCTTGGAATGCATGGATTGACCATGTGCAATCAATTTATGATGTGGAAGATAGACGTTCTTTAATACATCCATAGTTGGCCTATTTCATGAAGTTACTAATGGCATAATGGCAAAATTTATGATGTTATATGATAGTTCATAATTTGTAAATTATTTACTTTCTCTTAACTCAAGAATTTGAGAAGGACCATTAGTGTCAGGATCCTATTATTAGGGATCCATTTATACAATCCTAACTTGGTAGCACTATTAATTATGGTTTAGTATAAAAATTAGTGTTTATCTTGTATCATTTAACAATCCTAAAGGATGAGTTTGTGCTTGCATAGTGGCATTGTTAAAGATGCTATGACCTTTTCAAAATGTGTAATATGGCTTGGTGGATGTCAAATATTCATGTTGGAAAATAGGAATATGGATATATAATGCCACAATAATCATTTTATTTTTGTTTGGGCCATATGTGGTATGATGGCATTAGTCAAGTGTAAGACTATGGGTGTAATGACCCCAAGATTATGGATCATGGTGTAATGATCTAATGGGGATAGAAATGAATAGGCCTTCACTTGTGCAATCATAAATGTTGTATGTTTTATACTCTTATGCTAAATCTTTACTCTAGGTCACTAACCTTGTTTAAGGATACTCGATGGCTTGAGTGAACCTTCTTGCCTCATGAATTGCCAAGTCATAACCATATAGGCTTATCAAATGCTTATATTGGGTTGAGGATCCTTAGGTGGTTCGATGAGGAAACCAAGTGCCTTATAAAGGTTTGAAGGTTATTAGCATGGACTCCCATACTAATACTTTTCAAATGGTTTATCATCCTTTAGGAAACCCTCTTTCTCTATGGAATCCTATATTGATGGTCATCCTTACATAAGTATCTCATTGACCCAATCTATTCATGGGTTGTCTACTCATCTTGAGCAGTACCAAGGTGACTGCATCATGCATGGTAAGGTTGTTTAGTGGGTTGTACACGTAGTTCTATTATGTACTATGTTAGAAATTCCTAAAAAAAATTGGGGGGCAGGGGGTGGGTTTCTCAACTTTGTGTACAATTAATTATTTTCAAGAATTTTTTTAATGAGATGTATTATAATGTGTGAGGTAAGTCTATTTCATTATGGGTATTTGATATTCTCCATTAATGAAAAGTGATTTTTTGTTCATGAATGTAGACATATGTGAGATTATTTTATTATCTTGATTATGTGTAAACCCTTGGTTTTTGTAAACTTTGTGTTAAATTTATTGAAGATGAATTTTTTACCATATGCACATAATCCAGTTTGAATAAATATTGTGGGATTTTAGGAAATCTTTTCTCTCACTAGATTCATTGCTTCATATTTTCACTTACACAATGGGGAAGAATTCATCCCATTGCATCTAAATATGGGTTATTTATGTGTTTTTACCATTTATTTTGTTGTAGGTTTCTCATTCTCTCTTCCATAGCTTTTCATTCTCTTTATACTTTTAGTTTTTCCCTTTCTTCCATTTTTTATATCTTTGCATACTTTCTAGTTAAAATTATAGAAAAAACCCAAAAACCCCATCATACAAGGGAGCTTCCCCTCTCAAACCCAAAGTAAAATCATCAATAAATTAGTGATTTCTCCAATGTTTTAAGTTTTATGCCACATCCAATTGGGTGATTCGGTGAAATAATCCAAGAAAACATAGTGACATGAAATCTTGCTAATAGTTTTTGGAAACTCCATTGGAGGTTGAAATACTTTGTGCATTTTATTTTCAAAAATTTAAAAGAACCTCCCATAGATGGATTTTGGTGACTCTTTTTAAATTAGGTACTTGGTGCATTCATCTTTATGATTGAATAAATGGCTTTGATTCATCCCAACCCCATTGTTCTCCATGTCCCATGGAGAAACTATTTTTGTCATTTGGCTTTGGCCCAATACAATGAATTACCTTCAAGTTCAAGAAAGAAATTTATAAAGTTTTTTAGACAATATTATTAAGATGTTTATGATCATATACATGTTTTCATTGTAGCCTGCAACATCTTGGGAGTTTTTCAAGAAGATGTCTCTTTGAGACTTTTTGTTGAAACTCTCATTGGACCTATTGTTGAATTGTTTTAGAACTTGGAAAATGGATGAATTTTGAATTTTAACTCTTTGAAAACAAATTTATTAAATATATTCAAATGAATTTTGGATGTGTGTGCATTGTTGTCAAATTTATTTTTATTCCAAAAGAAAGAAGAAGAGCTAATCAAAGAGTTTGTAGCACACTTTAACAAATTGTTAAAACTAATTCCTCAAGCTAATCAACTAAGTCCCAATAACCAAATCTATCTCTTCATTGTTTCCCTACTTATATAAATCAAACTTATCTTGAAGAGGAATAAAGCACATGGTGCATAAGTTTCACAACAAGAAGCCATTGAAGTTGAAGATTACATGATCCTCCTTGGGATGTTGAAAAAATAAGTTCTAAAATATGCTACAAATGCCTTAAGTGGTGAAGAATTATTATAAATTTATATGAAGGAAAAAATAATTTATATGGAGAACACTCAACATTTAAATCAGATATTCCAAAATCAAATCCCCAATCAAGCATGTCAAAACTTCAATAAAGAAGATAAAATTCTCCCTACTCTACATGATTGTTTCAATTTCACAAACTTGGGAGAAAGTGAGTTTTTGAATGAATAATTGATTAATCCAAAATCAAATGAATAATTAATCTTCCCCCATGGCAAAGAAGATAATATTCTACCTATTTTTCATGATTTATTAAATTTTAGTCCTAGGAGAAAATGAATTATATGAGAGACAATTAGTTGAACCACAAATGGAAAAGGACAACAATGAAAAATGTGATGTTTGGTTTTTTTAAGGAGATGAAAACATTTAACTAATTTCCTGAAAAGAATAATATCAATCTTGTATCATAATATAGGACTTAGTGGACAAAAGTGAATATTTTTTTGGTGTTCACTTTTCATGTCTCACTATATAATAATTCTCTTGAAGATCTAAATCCAAAGCAATCAAGCCTACACATTTTAAACATCATAGTCTTTTTAAGGTTGAAATAAAAGAATATGTGAAGACAAAGCAAGAGGAATGGTTTCCAATATTCATTTCAAGTGAAATGAAAACTATCAAGGTAGAATAAATTGATGAAGATGATGAAAATGATGAATTTGTCTCTATCATGGGAAGCATTTTAGCAAAGAATACCTTCCCTCAATTTATTATGAAATATAATTCTATTTTTTTTCTAACTCAATAAGATATGTGTAACACACTTCTCTCTGATTTGAGTCCTAAAGTCAATACATATACATGTGAAGTCATTCAAGAAGACATTGAAGAAGTCTAATACTATGCAAGAATGTTCACAAAGGACTGGATAATGTACAAGGATACTATTTCATAACATAAAAACATTGTTGGTAAATTCCCATATAAGTTGAATCATAAACAACTTCAAGAGATATCTAACAAGCTTGAATTCAAGCATCTATGCCCTAAAGAATTTGAGATTCCCAAATAGAAGGTAATCCAGTCTTGTGCTTCCAATAAATTATTTATGAGCAATTTTAAATGGACTTGTGATTTCAAGTTTTTTCATTCACAATCATCTCAGTATGCACAATAATTATGAGTTCATCTTCCTTCCATTTACTTGGTCACTTTTGCTAAATATTTCTAGTCCTCATGAGTCAAACCCATTGTTCTGAAAAGGATGGTACTTTTCTGAACATATTAATGAATTTGTATTATCATTTTGTTCTCTTCCCCCATTTTTAAATAATTATAGGTTTCCAAATTTTGGATTGTTTTCTTTCTCATCTTTTATTCGAAGTGCATTTATTTTCAATAAATACAATGCAAAGAATCTTTCTCATGTTTTTCTTTTCCCAGTGTTGTTCTCTTATGTCTGCAATCATTTTTTAATTGTGTTATTTTTTGGTAAAATCTTGGTTTTAGAATCATCATTGGTGTTTTTAGGAGAGTATGGAGTATCAATTATTTTATATAAAGTTTCCAAAAGAAAGAATACTTAAATATTCAATATTCAAGATGGCACAAGATAAGAAATAGGATAAACATACTTGTATGTACTTATTGTTTTAAGGAGATGCATGAGATATGTTGGTTGGAAAGCATGAGGTCTCTAGTTGTGTTGGATGATGTGTTTATGGGTAGCAAGAGAAAATAAAATGGTCAATCAGGTTGTTTGTATCTTTGTAGTGATTCCTCAGGTAGAATATAAGCCAATAGAATAGCTAAGTATTTTACAAACTATGTTTCAAACTTCTTTGAGATGAGAATAGTCATTATGGAATTGACATCTGATATTAGATTGAATTTTAATATTTTAATAGGTCCATCAAATTTTCAAATCACCTTAGAAACTTCCACAGGTACTCAATGTGTCTAATTCAACTGATAGGTTCATTGTTCACCAAGTGTCATTAGAACCCAATGGATCCAACATATAACAAATTTAAAGATTGCAAGAGGAGACTTTATTTTGTTATTTAACCAATTTTTTTATGGTCTAATGTGCAAAGTGTTGCACATATTTTAGATCACAAAGTCATCAAATCATAAAACTATTGATGAAACACATGAATGTTCTCAATCCTTATATATGTCAATTCTTGGTTGGATAGATTACTATTTTAGATATGTTAAGCTTCTTTCATGATTTTCTTGATGGTATTATTAATACATTGAGTAGTTCTAGTCATAAAAGATGACAACTATAATATTTTGCACTCATTAAATTCTTACAAGAGATAAATAACTCACCATCAAATGAATTTACTCAGTTGACATCTATCACTTGGAAAAATGAATTTGTTAAGTAGATACTTTATGATAAAATAATATTGGTTGCTCATGAAACAAATAACAAAAGTTGTGTATAACGTAAATGATGGAGAAACTAGAAGAAAACCAAAAGGATTGAATTCAATTCTTAATTTTGGGGAGTATGGATGGATTCACATAGCAAACTAAAACTAGAATAGAGTACGCAACTACAGGAATGTATAAACATAGAGTTTTACCCAAATTAGATTTTATTTATATTGATTTTTCCAAATACATATCAGAATTATTGTTTGTCCTCTTTTACCACAAAGTTATTGTGCTCAGTAATAATTTGTTCATTTACAGCACCTATATATATCCCAGCATTCAAAATAGAGTATTTTCTAGCAATGCATGTATTTTCCAACAAAAAAATATAAAATAGGGTAAATTTGCCTTAAACAAAAAGATTTTTCATGAAGCTTCTCCAAGAATATTTTAGGCATTGCTAGAAGGAGAGATGGAGATATCAAAAGGAAATTAATTAAATACATTAATGCACACAAAAAGAGTTGTTAATAGGAATAATAAAGAAGGTAATTAAGAGATTATGCAAAACAACTATGCAAAGTATATCTTGGTAAGGGAGATTAAATTATTTGTTGTGCTGGAAGCCACGTCCTCCAACACTCCCCCTTGATCTTCATTTCCATGTATGTCTGCTATTCCAATTCCTTCTCAGAGATGCTCAAACATGTTATTTTAAAGTGGCCTGGTAAAGATATTAGCAAGTTGATCTTTAGACCTAAAAAATTCAAGATATATGTCTCCATTACTCACCAATTCTTGAATAAAATGATATCTTGTATCAATATGCTTGCTCCATTTATAAAAAACATAATTTTTTTATAAATTAATTATTGAAGTATTATCATAATAAATTTTCATAGGTTATTATTGTAAATTCCTTAAATCTAAAAGTACTCTTCTCACCCATACTACTCGGCAAGTTGTTGATGTCCCTAATACATATTCTACTTCAATTGATGAGAGTGTCATAATTGGTTTCTTCTTTGATTCCCAATAGATGGCATCAAATCTAAGATGAAAAATGTATCTAGAAGTACTCTTCCTATCATCCAAGCTACCTCCCCAATCACTATCTGTATATCCAATCAGTTTCTAGTCATATGAAGATGTATACAAAATCCCAAAGCTCTTTATTCCATCTATATACCTTAAAACTCTTTTTCTAGCTTTCCAATGTGATTCCTTTGGTTTGTCCATGAATCTATAAATGAGACTAAACCCATACATGATATCTAGTCTTGTGGTGGTTAGATACATGAGACTACCAACTAATATTTTAAATAAAATTGCATCAATACTAAGACTTTTGTCATCCTTCCTAAGTTTTAAACACAATGCAACAGGGTAGGAGCTAGATTTACTTTTGTCATGTTGAATCTCTTCAAAAAATCACTAGAATACTTACTTTGACATATAAAAATGCCTTAATCACTTTGACTTACCTCTATCCCAATAAAATATCTCATAAGCTCCAAATCATTCATATCAAATTCACTTTCCATGGTTGCCTTGAATGAGTTAATTGACATGTTACCTGTGAATATCAAATCATCTACATACAAACAAACTATCAAAATTTTCCCTTGATTATTCACTTTCACATACAAGTTAAGTTTATTTCCACATTTATTAAACCCATTTTTCATGAAATAAGAATCTATTCTATTGTACCAAGCTCTAAGAGCTTACTTCAAACCATATAATGTCTTTTTCAGCTTGTATACCTTATGTTTTTGTCCTAAATTTTCATAACTAGGTGGTTGTTTTATGTACACTTCTTCCAAAATGCCATTTAAGAAATCTAATTTTATATCCATTTGGTAAACCTTCCAATTATTTTTAATCTACTATAGATCATACCATTCTAATGGTATCCAATCTTGCCATATGTGTGAATGTTTCATTGTAGTCTATGCCAGGCTATTGTGTGAAGCCTTTAGCTACTAGTCTTGCCTTGTGTTTCTCTAATTTTCCATCAAACATTATACTTTGTCTTGTAAACCACTTAACTCCAATCACATCCTTGCCTTTAGGGAGCTCTACTAGATCCCAATTTTGATTCTTTTTAATTCATTGAATTTCCTCATCCATTATTTTAATTCAATTATCATCTTTAATTTATTTTTCAAAATAAATAGGATCAGCTTGTGTTAATAATGCAAAATTAGAACATAAATAAGCATTTTTTAGCCTCTTGTATTTCATCATAAATCTCCCATAGACTTTGTGTCTTCTTTGAAGTGTTTATAGACCTTAATATTAATTATGCAAGTGTTGGATTAAAAGATTCATTGTTGTTATTACTTGCTGGAGTAGTTATATTTAGAATGGTAGGTGCCTTAGAAGGCATTGTAAGAACATTTGCTTGTGTAGTAGGATTCACAACTTGAATTTCATTCTTTTGTGAAACACTCGCTGTAATAATAGTTATTTTGTCTATGTTGCCATCTCATGTTTCTTCTTCAACAAATTCAACATCATAATTTATTATCACCTTCTTTATAATAGGATTGTATAGCTTATATGCCTTGGATCATTCACTATATCCTATAAATATGCACTTCTCTCTTATATCATCTAGTTTCTTTCTCAACTCTTGAGGTATCAAGGAGTATGCCACACATCCAAAAACTCTCAAATATGTAATAGTATGCTTCCTTTTGCTCCAAGCTTCTTCTAGTATTTTATTTATCACTACTTTTATTGGACATCTATTTAATGTGTATATCAAACATGCAACTGCTTCGACCAAATACTCATTTGGTAGGTGTTTAGCTTTTATCATACTTCATGTCATTTCCATAATTTTTCTATTCTTTCTCTCAATTACTCCATTTTGTCGAGGAGTATACATTTTTGTAAATTATTTTCTTATGTCATTTGCCTTGAAAAAATTTTAAAAATCATTTGATATGTATTCACTACCTCTATTAGTTCTCAATATTTTGATATATTGTCCACTTTCTTTCTCAAATTTTGCCTTAAACTCTTTAAAAATTGAAAATACATCTGATTTATATTTCAATAAATAAACCCAAACTTTCATGCTAAAATCATCAAGAAATAAAGACTTCCACTTATGGATGGTGTTTGCATTGGTCCACAAAGATCTGAATGGACTATCTCAAGTGGTTGCCTTGCCCTATAATAATTACCAACTAGAAATTTATGCCTATGTTGCTTTGCAAGTATACATTTCTCACATTTTCTCTTAAGTTTCTCTATTGATGGCAATCCATACACCATTCTTTTTCTAAATAACTATTGTATTCCTTTGAAGTTTAAATGTCCAAATCTCAAATTCCATAGCCAAGATTCATTTTTTTATGAACCTTTGAAAGCTAATTCAGTGACCTTTTTCAATCCTTGAGGCTCTAAGAATAGTTCACTTTGGATTCTAAGAGGAAACATCCTATTTTTTATCAACTTTTACAATCAGCCTATTGTTTGGTTTCTTGTCTAAAATTACACACTCACCATTTTCAAAGTATATTCTATACCATTTTTGCAATAATTGCCCAATTCTTATTAGATTATGCTACAATCTAAGAATATAGTACACATCAAGGATACATTTCTTCTCAACTTGCTTAGTTCTTATGTTAATTGACCCTTTTCCCATTAGTAATACTCAGTGATCATTTCCTAATTTTACCTTTGATTTTACTAAATCATCCATTGTTTCCAACATCTCCTTAATTCCACTCATGTGATTGCTACATCCACTATCTGGAAACCATACCTCCTTAGATCTCTCTTTTGTTACATTGCATGTTATCATTATGGTGTTTTGTTCACTAGTGTTGGGTTGATTTTTATTTGTAAAGTTTGTTTTTTGTTTATTCATGTCATATTGCCTTGTTCTACATTCAAATGCAAAGTGCCCAAATCTTTTACAATATTAGCATTGAGTGTTTGTTTTATCATACTTTTCACCTTGATTCTAGATATGAAAATGACTGTTGCTTCTACATCTTGTTGGTGTAGAATGTGTATGTGGACTTGATGTTGGTCTTTTGCTTTCAAATTATGTATTTTCTCTTACTCCTTTTGGTGTAAAATATCATCTACCTTTGTTTTAATTTGTTCTCCCTCTTATTTTACCTAATAAAAGCTAAGTTTTAAATGCATTCTCCAATGATGATGCCCCTAATCGATATAATCTTTGCTCATGTGCTAAGAGTGATCCTATTAATTCATCTATTGATAGTTGAGTAAGATCTTTGGATTCCTCAATAGCTACTACAATTAAATCAAACTTCTTAAGCAAGCTTCTAAGTATTTTTTATACAACTTTTTAATCTTCAATGGTTTCTCCATATGATCTAATTTGATTTACTATTATCAGTGCATGAGTGAAGAATAAATCTATTGAATCTAAATCCTTCATTTGCAATTTTTGAAATCCCTTCTAAGCATTTGTAATTTTGTTGTTTTCACCTTGCTTGTGCCTTGGTATGTTGTTTATAAACTATCCCATGCCTATTTTGATCTTGTGGAAACTGTTACTCTTGGAAAGATCAATTTGTCTATTGCCTTCTCAATTAAAAATAATATTTTTGCATCCTTCTTGTTTTCCTTCAACAAATCCTTCTCTGCTTGTGAAAGAGCTAGATATGCTTGTTGGTCTGCTAGTTCAGGAAATCCATTTTCAACCAAATACCATAAATCTTGGGATCAAAATAGAGGTTTCATTTTATTGCTCTAATAATCATAGTTTTTGCAATTAAAAATTAGAATTTGGGGTTGTAAAATACTTCCACTTACTCCTGCCATGATTTCTCAAAATAACAATCTCCTTCTTTTCTTTGCTTACTACTGTGAGGATTATTTTTCCTTTTTTTTTTAATAACAGACTAAAATATTCTACCTTACCTTTGCTAGAATGCTCCCCCTTTCAAATATCTCTACTACAATTCTTTACCCTTTTTTTGTTTTTGAATTTCTTCCTCTTCCCTGCTCTTTTATTCCAATGATCTACACAGTCCTTTTATGTGCTCTGATACTAGAGCTATGGGGAGTGTGGATGGCTTCACATAGCATACTAAAACTAAAACAAAGTATGTAGCTACAAGAAATAAACATAGAGTTTTAACCAAATCATATTTTATTTACATTATTTTTGCCAAATACATATTAGAACTGTTGTTTGTCCTCTTTTTCCAAAGAGTTGACATGATCAGTAATAATTTATTAATCTATAGCACATATATATCCCAGCATTTAAAATAGATTATTTTCTAGCAATGCATCTATTTCCTAGCAAAAAAATATACAATAGGGTAAATTTGCCTTAAAACAAAAAGAGTTTTCATAAAGCTTCTCCAAGAAGATTCTAGGCATATCTAGAAGGAGAGAGAGAGAGAGAGAGAGAGATATCAAAAGTAAATTAATTAAATACATTAATGCACATAGCAAGAGTCAACAATAAGAATAATAAAGAAGGGAATTAAGAGATTATGTAAAAAAGTGATGCAAAGTATATCTTTCCAAGGGAGATTAGATTATTTGTTGAACTGGAAGTCACATCCTCCAATAGTAATAAGGCATAATAAAGAATAAAAAACAACATAAAACTAAGTTAAAATCATCAATGTCACTCAAAAATTTTGTCAAACAACTCTTGCATCTTGTGCATAGATTTAATTTTCTAAGTTTTCAAATTTGTATGAAAAGAGCAGATCAAGAAGATCTAACATACCCAACATGGTCTTGGTGCATAGACTATCATTGATACCTGAGGTTACCTGATAGGCCTAATTAGGTAAGAATACTTTATTTAAAACTCATTCAAGGATGACATGTGCTTGATAAACTTGATCTTTCCAACAAGATCTTAGAAATTTGTTGAAAGGCTCATAAATGGAATAGAAAAACATGAGAGTGAGACATGTAAAGGATGAAGTGGCCACCGTGACTCTATTTTCAAAAACATTATGTAGCCTTGGTAGATATGACTCAAATTTCAATATTGATGTTCATTAGAGATCATAATTTTTAAATAAAATACTTTTAGAAAAGTAATTTTTAAATATGATTATATAAGTGAATTTTGGTGAAAAAGGAGGATAAAACATAAAACACCAAAAACTAAGTTGTTGGGAGTTTCCCTCCTAGTAACTTATGAACATTGCCAATAAAATAGTGGTTCTAATGGTGCCTTTGCAATTGAAATTGAATAATTAATTTGAAATTGTGTTAATACATATGGAGGGAGCTAATAATTTTGTTGATTTTTGACCCATTAGTTTATCTAATGCAATTTATAAAATCTTTACTAAAATCATTTTGATTATGTTGCATCCTATTAGGGATAAAATAATATACATTCATCAAGGGGGATTTGTTTCAGGAAAATAGATGCAAAATGGAATCATTGTGGTGCATGAGACTCTACACTCAATGGAAAAAAGTAACCAAACAGGTAGGCTGCTCAAGCTTGACATGAACAAATCCTATGACAAATTGGATTAGAAACTTATGGACAAGGCAATGATGTAATTTGGTTTTCAAGAAATATTTAGACAACTAATAAGGATGTGCGTATCTTCAGTCATGTTTTATGTTCTTATCAATGGAGTTTCTAAAGGATATTACAACAATAAAAAGGGAATTAGACAAGGTAATCCCTTGTCTCCATTCTTTTTTTATTTTTATGTTTGAATCTTTCAGTATATTTTTATCGTCAACTCTCTGAGATGGAGTCTTAAAGTAATTTAACCCATCTCAAAACTTTGAAGCATCCTTGCATCAAAAATTTGTAGATGAAAATATAGGTATGGCTCAATCCTCTATAAGAGAGGCTAGAGAATTGAAAAATAATCATTTTGAATTATGAAACAACTTCAAAATAGAAAATCAATTTCAAAAAAATCTCTCTTTTATTATCCAATACACCCATGATTAGACAAAATAAGATTGTTATTATATGGTGTCAAATCAAAGAGTTGCCATCCACTTACCTTGGAATGCCTATATTTGGTAGGAGCATGCCTTCCATGGCATGGAATATTTAGATAGAAACATTTTAGAAAAATTTGGTAGGTTGTAAAGGTTTGATTTTATCTCAGGCAGGGAAGTTGGTACTCATTAAGAGAGCATTATAAAGTCTATTTTTGTACCTGATGTCCTTTTTCAAGATGCCCAAGGTTATAGCAAAAAAAATGAAAAGATTTAGAGAAGAATTTTATGGGAAGGCTCGTAAGAGAGGAATAGGTTCTCTTTGGTGGCTTGGGATAGGGTATGCACCCCTAAGTGCAATGGAGGATTGGCTATAAGGAGATTAACGTGGATGAATAGATCCTTTATTTCAAAATTAACTTGGTAATTCATAATGAAATCCACTCTTTGGACTAGAATTATGTAGGCTAAGTATCTAGATTTGAGAGAAGCCTCATGTTTTTTGAAATAAGACTAGTTTGTTAAAGATTCCATCTTTTAGAACTTCCTTGTTACCAGTAAACAAAATATTATCAATGGATGTAAATGGATAATGGGTAATGGGGAAAGGGTGATATTTTGGGAAGATGCATGGTTATTAGATCAACCTCTTATTATTATTAAACCTTGGAACCAAATTGGTCCTTCCATTCAACATGATCTGCAGTTTAAAGTGTAAAAGTACTTTCAAATATCTAAGGAAGGCAGAAGCTAGAAACATATTAGGAGTGAAAATATTGGAGCTGAAGGTAAGGTTATTCTTGATAATTTAAATGCTCTTCTTAAACCTTTCATATTCCCAACATTATGAAAGAGGATGAATTGGTCTAGAAAAATTCCTTTGATGGGCATTACAATGTGAAATCTAGTTATAGGATGATTTCTCATATGCCTAAAGATGATATTCCTAGGTCTAAGATGTGGAATAAGATTTTTATTCCTAAGATAAATATATTTCTTTCATTTGGTGTGCAAAATAAGATATTAACAATATATAATCTTAGGAAAATAGGGTCTATCCTTATGAACAAATGTCCTTTATGTGAAAATGAGAATGAGATGGGTGATCATCTAATGATTATTTACTCTTATTCCTATGATATTTGTAGTATGATCCTAGATAAATTTCAGATCAGTTGGGTTCATCCTTTATCAGTTTTAGATCTATAGATGGCATGGATTATTCCTCTAAGAAAGATATGGAAATTATCCCTACCTCACATTCTTTGGGGTATTCGGAGGGAGAGAAACAATAGGATTTTCATAGATAAGAAGCTTCCCATGTGAAGGTTGAAAAAAATATTTATGAAAGTATTATGGAAAACTTCAAGGTTAGACCACCTAGCAAATCCAATAGGATAATCGAGGAGGAGATAAGGATTACCAATAATTGGCAGTTGGAGAGACAATATCTAAGAAAAATATAAAGTGGATGGTTCCATCTCTTGGTTGGGTTAAACTTAAATTTGATGGGGATTCTAAGAGAAACCCAAGGGCTTCAAAAGGAGGAAGAATTCTTCATGATGATAAAAGTAATTTTATAACATATTTTGTAGGAAGAATGGGAAATCAAATAAATCATTGGGTACAAGTGTTTGTAGGTTTATGGGGATTGATGTTGGATAAATATTTAGGAATAAATAGGCTTGTAGTTGAGGGAGACTCGCTTAATATAATCAATTACCTACCAAAAAATAATCTGATTAGTTCGAATATTAAACATACTATGGAGAAAGCTACCACTTAGATTAAATCCTTTCAATAATTTTGCATCCAACATATATACAAAAAGGGGAACTATTTTGTAGATTGGTTTGCAAATAACAAGGTCTCTTCTTTAAATTTTAAAAGTTGGTTATGCAAGGAAGATCTACATGAAGCAATTCAATAAAGGATAGAATTGGAAGTGTCATTTTCAAGTTAATAAATTTGTATCTCATGAATGGGACTAATTTAAATGGGTATTATGACATTTTTATCATCATTTGCATTTATGATGAGATCATTATATGGCAATGTTCAAGGCACAAGAAGGAAGGCATAGAGGTGATGATTAATAATAATAGTGTTATGAATAGCTCGTGTGAAGTTCTCAAGTGTCATAAGGAGTCATGTGGGATTAATTTTATCATCCTTTTTTATGTTGAAAGAAGGATTAATCACTTTGATAGATTTGGTTCTAATTACAGGGTTTTGAGGATGGGTGGGCATATTCATAGAATTAAGCCTATTATGTTGGACTGCATAAAAGAGGATGGGGAGCTATGGAAAATTATCCAAGAAGGTGGAATGACCAATTTTATACATTTATTTGAAAGGCATGATGAGCATATTTATGATTTGTTTGTGAAGGGGTGGAATAACAGAGTTATACAATTCAATGGTGTGGAAATATAAATCACTGAAGATCTTATTTCTCAAGTAATTAGTCTTAGAGTGGAGGTCACAAAAGTTATCAAAACTAGTATAAATTTTAAGGACAAGAACAAATTCCTATTAGAATGGGAAGATCTATCCCTCTACAAAATGGTTTCTCTTGTGAAGATATCCCTCGACCATTTGGATAATTTCCTAGATATTTAATGTTGTATATCACTCTTGAAGGTAAATAAAAAGTAATGCACTGGTCCTACTTTATCTTTCTAAATTATTTTCATCATCATATTCACTTAAGTTTACCTTTCTACATTTTGCATTCCCTTGAGAGTTCAGTCATGGATGTTAAGAGAGGGAACAAATTCCAACCTCTTCATCAAGTTGTAAGTTTCATGATAAATAAGTTCTTTAAGGGTGTTAATAAGATCCTTGTTTTCATTCTAGTAAGGGATAAACATAGCTCCATCAATGGAGGGGCCAAACATCCATTAAGGAGTACTTCAAAATTGAATAAGGATGATCTAGGTACTGGGATTTTTCTAGATGGAGAGGAAATTAATAAGCATAAGCCTTTGTGTTTTCATGAGAAATAGACTTCAATAAGGAGGGTTTTAGATGTAATTTGAGGAGTGCTTAAGTTATAATGGTTGGTTTAGGTGTTAGGGTAGATCAAGGTTATGAAGGAACCTCCAAGGAGAATCCCTTAGATATTCAAGAAGACATAGATGTTAGCCAAAATTGGCCACCATGGATGAGTATTATTCAAAAAAATTCCTATCAAGCTTTAACACTATAGATAACCTCATAGGTCTCCTTGTAATACAAGTCTATCAAAGTTTAAGGTTGTTTTAGAAAAGTTAAGGTGATTTGATCCATGGTGAAAACAATGGTGTTATACCCCTCCAAGATGATAATATGCATTGAGATGAGTGATTAGACTCAAGGATCTAGGTAAAAGAGATGGAAAACATGGCCTTTTAATCTTTTGAATAATTAAGGTAAGATTGGAGAAGTTAAGGTAATTATCTATTTTGTCTTGTGTTTGTTATAGCTTCTCCATGTCATGTTCAAGTTGGTTCAAAGAGGGATAAAGGTAAAAGAGCACATGTTAGGTCATGTGGTACATGTCAAAATCATCTTACACTTTTTTCGATCCATACAAATAGTCATAAATATATCAATCTTATTAGTCTAACATTATAAACCATTTGAAGTGTTTTCTTGCTCACTTTGTAACGTTCAAGAGAGAATGTGGTATAAGAAATGGCAAGGAATAACATGATGATGCTATTGGCCATTGCTACACCTTTGTATAGGCATGAGAGGCTCCATTAACATTTTTCTATTAGGTTTTCCAAGCAGAATGTGGTAGTTCATTGGTGAAATAAGGGTCAATCATGAGTTGAGGAAGAAGGTGCTCTAGGCTTAAAATAATCATATACAGGTATGACTGTAAGTTGAAGTAAACTAGAATAAGATATTTAGGTTTTCTATTAAATTAAGGGTTTTAAAAGGTTGAATAATGTGTGTGATACCTCATGATAAGATTTAAAACATTGAGATTCTATGAGAAATAAGTGACTCATGAAGATAGTCAAGAAGGCTTAATTGAGAAGCTAACAGGCTTGTAGAGTTTAAAGGGTGTTTTCTATGCTCTTGGATTTGTAATCCCAAGAAATCAAAGGGATATTTATTTTTTTTGATGATATATAATTCATCTAACTTGAATAAAGACTCTAAACAAGCTTGTCTAAGGTCTTCATGAGAACTCTTAAGAGAGCAAACATGCACTCAACTATATAAATGTAGCTTGGAAAGGCTCAAGACATCTCAATGGGAAATTTAAGATTTAAAAGGAAAAAATGAAGATCTTAAATACCTCATTCCACTTTCCCTAATAAGGATATAGATGTCTAGGTCATATTTCAAGCCTCCATCATCATAAAATAGTGAACTCATGAAAGGATCAAACATTGAGTGGATTGTGTGAACAAGGTGAAGACTAAGTGGGTTGATCAAGTTAGTCTACATGACTTAAATTCATGGAGGATATCATTAATAAGAAATAAACATTATTCACAGTAGTCAACATTATCCAAATAGGCTCAAAGAAGGTAGAACCACAAACAAGAGAGAGATTAGGCCAAATGACCACCTATAGGCCTATTGTAGGCAAAATTGAGAAATGTCAAGTGGAGTGACAAAAGGAGTGAAAATAGATCATTATGATGATGAGATAATCCTTGAGAATGAAATCATAGGTGTCTTAAGTATCAAATCATCCAAAATAGGTAGTTTATTAAGAATCATGCTCAAAAGGTCTATAAGAGACACATACACATCTATGTGAAGAACATAAAGAATTTTACAAGTATTGAGGAGATTTGATGAATCTAGAGCCTTATGGGGTGTTTTATACCTCTAAAAACCATTCCTAAGCAAAAAATTAATAATTGAATGATCTTTTGGCTCAAAGCACTCTCTCAACTTATTAGAACAAGTTGACAAAGTCAAGAATGGTCAATTTTCTCACTTGGAAGTTAAATGAGAAAGTGCATGGGAGCTAATGGTGTTAGGATGTTTTGATGGACCTTATACCCTCAAAATTTATGGTATTAGTCAAAGTATTAGGTTGTTGATCTTTATGAACTATTGTTAGGAAAGGGAGACACCTAAAACCCTCATAAAACCTCTCTAAAGAACTGATGGATTAGGTTATTCTTCCAAGAGACCCTAATGCATTGATATGACTTTAAAACCACTTGGATAGTCTTTATGCCTCTCATAGGCACCAATTTTATTTTATTTTTCTCATGTGTGATGGATAAATGTACGTAAAAGTGGCCTAAAGGGTTTGTTATAGTCTAATTTATAAGTATTTGCACAAGTGCACACCTATAAATACATATGAGGGATACTCCTATATTTGTGTGAAATTATCATGGCCTTATACATGCATTTTTGGGTCCCTTAAAATTTATTAACAAGTTTTCAATGTCATTAAACTAGTCCATAATGAAGACTACATGTTTGCTTGCATAGAAGACTAAGTTGCATATTTATTCAAGGTGATTTAAAACATGAAAATGTTCATGAAACCTATCTAAGCATATCATGCCATCCCTAGAAGGATATGAAAGTTTTAAACAATACATTATAATAAATATATGCAATCTTTAAGTGGAAACTTTCAAGGCAGATTGACCATGGCCATTGAAGACCTTTGAAGGAGAATCCAATGAAGGTCTTATGAGCAGCATTTTGACGTTTGGATTGGTATTACAGGTGAAGAATGAATTTATATATTTTATGGAAGAGATATTATAATCTTAAATTAACATATACCAATGTATCAAACTCTAAAAATCATCCTTGAGATGCATTTGCAGGGGTACAGACCTAAAGGACATCATCTTAGTGTTTGCCAACAAAACTAGGTGTTTGAAGACATTTGAGGGACTCCAAATAGGTTTTTAGCCTTGTAAATTATTATAAAAGGTTAATACAGATAATCATAAGGTTATAAAATAAATAAACACAACATAAATGGCTTTAATTATTAATAATATAGACCTATAAGTCTGCACACATGTAGGTCCATACTCTCAACCTAAGAGAGAAACACTGCATGAAGTATGAGGTGAAGAATGAATGAAGAGTGTTAACGCCATGATGAGATGTTAATAGGGTCTATGTAGGGTATAAAAATTAATATAATTTGTAAAAAAAACCTTTCTTATACCTTAACAAGCATCAAACCCAAAGAGCATCTTCAAGCCTGCTAAAGAACTCCTTCTAGGACCCTATTTTCAAGAATTGGAGAGAATATGTAATGTTTTACATTGGGATGGTGATTTTAATGGAAAAAGGAGTGTGTGAGAAGAATTAATTAACATTTAAGACCTTGTATAATATCATAAAATGATTGAAAATATCTAAGAAAACCTACAACCCACTTGATAGTTATCTTTTACAAATAGTTTTCTACCTTTTTGTTTGTTAGAGAGGTATACAGAGTTTTCATGAAAAACCAATTATTGAAGGAGTTGAATGAATTTGGGGCAGACCCCACACAATTTTTATTTTTCCTTTAATTTTCCTAAAACTCTCTCTATCCATTTTATTTTCTCTCGACCTCCTCAGGACTATGCATGACCAACTAGGGCTAGAAAACTTATAACTTACCCAACTAGAATTCTAACCCATAAAAATTCATGAAATTTTTCCTTCTCACTTTATTTAATGTTCCTAATAATATTTTTAAGGTTTTATACCTGTATTATATGTTCTTGTATGGTCTCTACTTTGATAGGCTTGTTTTAAGCCTAATTGGGAAAGTTGGGTATTGAAAAGGTGAGTTTACATTGGGAGTTGAGCTTTAAAACTTTGGTTTAATTTGAAAGGGGATAAAAGGTACACAAATATGCCTTTATTTTTCCTACAAGTTTTGTGTATCTCTTAAACCAAGGATATTTTTATTCAAATAGGGCTATAAGGAATAGGCCTTCAAACAACAAATGTGAGAATGATGAAGGAAATTGTAGAACAAAGGTGGAGAGATGAATTATTGTAGTCATCCAACAAGTACCTAAGGTATTTAGACTCTAAGAGGATGATTTATCTCTTTCTAATCACTCTAAAGGGTATTTTCAAGAATTCAAGGATGAGTCATCAAGCCAAACATAACTCTTATGCCACCATTAGAGGATTGTCATCAAATGGAGTGCACACATATTGAAGCTAGACTTCATGACTATCTTTTAGAAGATTTGCATGTTTGTAACTTGTTCCATGAGTGCTTGGCATCCATCATTGGCTCTTGACACCTCTCTTATCTCTCTCTCTTATTCCTTCTCCTATATGTATGCCTAGTTTTGGCATTGTAATGCATCCTCCACTTGAGTATTGCAAAGCCGTACTCCTTTTGTAATCCATTGAAGTAATAGACAAGCTAGTTTTACTGTGTTCTAGTGTTTGTGCATGAATTATTGATCTTGTCTAGTGTTGATTTAATTCTCCTTATCATGTTGTCTCATTCTCTCACCTATATGCAATTTTAATTCACTCGTGTAGGTCATGTGGAGTGTTTAAGTAGTTTTGTGAAGGTTAATGACGTAATCTAGCATTAGTGTCTTTTAGACCTCTTGAAAATTAGCCCTCCTTGATAATCATCATCTACCACCTTCATATTGAAATATTTATGTAAGAGGAGTAGATTATGAGTAGTGTATGAATAGGTCAGATTCATACTCATTGTGCATATGCAAATATGTGGTAGTTGTTAACAAATTTGGTGCATCACCTCCCTAGTTTAGTTTATTTTCAGTTATCTCTCCATTTTTCCAAGCAAGTGATGGGTTTATTTATAATGTTTAAGTGATGAATCAATGGAGATATCCCTATCTAGAGGTTCTCTCCAACTATAAAATCACCCATAACCTTTGAAGAGTTCTCATGATATCACTTGAGTGAAAAATCTTGAACAACCTTCTCAAAGATACAACTTTTGCTGATAATAGTTTTGGCATGCCCAATGGGACACAAGACTACATCTATTGAAGATTTCTTGATGTTTCTATTCAATACATCATCCTTTAGAGGCATGAACATGATCATGAATGGAAACTCCAAGTGAACCACAACTGGTGTAAGCAGCCCAAGTGTCTAAAAATCAAAAAACTAGTATGTATCTTCATAATTATTTTTATGAAAATGCATAGTCCTTACCTACATATCATTCACATCAAGGTAATGATCTTTATTTATTCTCCTCAAATAGTCCTTCAACAACATATCAACCTTGTCATAGCACTTACCCACCCCTGGTCATGTTCCCAATCAGCGTTGGCAAAGTCATTCTTTCCCTAGTAAACCTGAAGAAGGTTTTAGAGAGGTAAGACATGAGTTTGAGAGACAAATAAAAGATAATGATAGGATAAGGGAGTATAATAAGTAGAAATAAGATCTTGAATATTAGGCATTTGTCCATGAGCAAGAGTTAAGGTATAATGTGGAGTGTATAGCTAGACAAGTTCAAGCTAGTAAAAATCAAGACTCTCAGCTGCTCATGAGAATTTTAAAGAATGAAATAGTAATGAAAAAGATGGATAAAGGAGTAGAGATTAGCCAAGTTTTCCCTATTCATCTGATTCAAAATCTAAGGGATGATTATAGTTTTCAATGAGTGAATGGGTAGCTTTTGAGGAAGGAAATCAACAAGGCCTAACCAATGAAAAGCTAGAAATAAGAGATTTAACTCAATCAATGGAAGATAGATTAATAATATGGGAGAAGTAAGAAGTCCAATACCATCAACATTAATTACCCTCTCCAACCCCAAGTCAATATTATTATTATCCTAATATTCTCCAACTTGTAATATTTCATCAAAAAATGATTGAGACTATGCAAGATTTATCCATTCTTCCTTAAGATCCTAGAACCATTCCATCTTGGAGGCCTTCTTGGAATATGAATTCTGATTACATCATGCCAATCCTTGAGAATGAGACTCCTCCTATTCCCATCCAAAGTCAAGAAAAATAGAAGTATATGGAGGTCAAGTCAAGAGAGCTCCCAAGTTCCTCAAGTCCTTATCATTCCCTTCAAGTTGAAGTTATTGAAGAAGTTCAAGATATGTCAAACTTTGATAGAGTGATTGAGGAGTGGAAGGATAATAATGTAGCATCCTCAACACAATTCCCTTCTCCATCTATCCAAGAATACTATGATCAACCTAGCCCTCCCAAAATCCTAGGTTGGAAAGACACTCTATCAAGTTTCAAGTAAACCAATTAAGTCTCTTGCCCTCCCAACCTCTCTTTTTGTGTATGATAACCTATTGCATTGAGGGAAAAAGATGGATTTTTTAATTTAAAAAATAACTTGTCAAGAGAATAAAGTGAGATGGAAGTCCTTGAAAGGCTTGAGGATGTTATAGTTGTAAGTGAATATAAAGAAGGTAATCATCATGGTTTGAGACTTGTAAAAGAAAAATTAGGTTTAGAATAAGAGAAACATGATGAACTAGACCTTGGATGGGTATATGATATTCCATTCTTCATAGAAGAATAAGAATACCAATCTAGTTGTGATGGATTGATTCTTGATGAAATAAAGGATGATCATATAGCAGTTAATCAAATTATAGATGAGCATGAGGTATGTCTTGTTTCCATTGAATAGTTTGAAGTGTTTGACCAGCTTACTATCCCTCAAGAGAATGGTAAGCATGAGATTGAATTTGGCATGCTTTCAAGTGATCAATAAGAGGCTTAATTTTGAGAAGAGCTAAAAAATATTTGCTCAAGTTTGGATAGTAAACCTATAGAATAATAAAATGAAGTTGTTGATGAGAAGTAAAAAACTCTTAGCAAGCCAATAAGTCCTATAAGTCATCACCAAGAAGTTTAATCTTGAGATGTAGAAAGCTATGATGAAGATGCTACTCTTCAAGGTGAGCAAGAGATGGAATTTGAAGAACCAATAGAAGATGAGGTTGGTGCTACCCTCATGAATCAAATCATGATCAATTTATAGGTTTCTCACATTTCCAAGGATGGACAATAATATGAGGTAAGTTTTGATTTTCAATATGAAGTTGTCTTTATTGGAGACATGTTTGTTGTTTTTTATCCATTTTAGGTCAATTTAAAGTTAGAGGTGGTCAACAAAATAGCTTCCAAAGAAAAAACAAAGTCTGACTAGCAACTTGTATATAATTTTTGTTCATCACATGAAGGAGACTCAAGGAGATTCCCTTTTGATATAGGAGGATCAGTTATTAAAGGTTAGTTGTATATAGTAGTTACTTTTTTAATCTACCTTAAGTGATTCGTAGCATAGTGTGTGTCTTGTTTGTTTTGGTGTCTTGCTTTGGTGTGTTTGCTTCTTATATTGTTATGTGTATTGATAAAGGCAATCAGTTGTTCCATTTATTTCAAGAGGTTTATAGTCAAGTGTCATGATTTATTTTATTTTGTGTTGATTTGAGGTGACTCCATATCCAAATCAAGGCAAGAAGACAACTAGTCGAGATGCATATTAAGCATGTAATCCCAAGACGTCACCAAAGATGTTATCCAAAATTGTCCACCATGGATGAGTATCATTCAAAAATTTATCTATCAAGATTTAAATGTGTTGATAACCTCATAGGTCTCCTTGTAATACAAGTTTAGTAAAGTTTAAGGTTGTTTTTGAAAGGTTAAGGTAATATGGTCCATAGTGAAAACAATGGTGTTATACTCTTACAAGATGATAATATGCACTAAGATGAGTGAGTAAAACCAAGGAGCTGAGTAAGAGAGATGGAAAACATGGCCTTTTAATATTTTGAATAATTAAGGTAAGTTTGGATAAGTTAAGGTAATTATCTATTTTGTCGTGTGTTTTTTATAGCTTCTCCATGTCATGTTCAAGTTGGCTCAAAGGGGGATAAAGGTAAAAGAGGTGTTGTTAGGTCATGTGGTACATGTCAAAATCATCTTACACTTATTTTGGTCTATATAAATAGACTTAAAGATATCAATCTTATTCTTATAATGTTATAAACCATTTGAAGTGTTCTCTTACTTATTTTATAACGTTCAAGGGAGAATGTTAATGGCGTAAGAAATGGAAGAAAATAACATGATGATGTTATTGGCCATTTCTACACATCTATAAAGGCATGAAAGGATCCATTAACATTGCTCCAATAGGGTTTCCAAGAATAATGTGGTAGTTCCTTGGTGAAATAAGGGTCAATCATGAGTTGAGGAAGAAGTTTCTCTAGGCTTAAAATAGTTATCTACAAGCCCAACTATAAGTTGAAGTAAACTAGAGTAAGATATGTAGGATTTATGATGAATTGAGAATTTGAAAAGGTTTAACAAGGTGTGTGATACCTCATGAGAATATTAAAAATGATGAAATGCTATGAGAAATAAAAGAATCATCAAGATAGTCAAAAAGGCCTAATTGAGAAGCTAACAGGCTTGTAGATTCTAAAGGGAGTTTTATGTGCTCTTGAAGTCATAATCCCAAGAAATAAATGGGATATTAATTTCTCATAATGATAGATAATTCATCTAACTTGAATAAATATTCTAAATAAGCTTGTCCAAGGTCTTCATGAGCACTCTTAAGAGAGCAAACATGCACTCAATTGTACATGGGTAGCTTGGAAAGGCTTGAGACATCTCAATAGGCAATTTGAGATTAAAAATGATAGAATGAACATCTTAAATTCCCTAAGAGGGATAGAGATGTCTAGGTCATAGTTCAAGTCTCCATCATCATAAAATGGTGAACTCATGAAAGGATCAAACACTCAATGGACTGTGTGAACAAGGTGAGGACTAAGTGGGTTGATCAAGTTAGTCTACATGACTAAAAGGCATGGAGGTGATAATGAAGAAGAAATAAACATTATTCACAGTGTTAACATTGGCCAAATAGGCTTAGAGAAGGTAGAACCACAAACAAGAGAGAGCTTAGGCCAAATGACCACCTACATGCATGTTCTAGGTAGAACTGAGAAAAGGCATACTTGTGATGTCAAGTGGAGTGAAAAAAGGAGTGAAAATAGATCATGAATATCATGAAATAAATCTTGATAATGATATCATAAGTGTCATAAGCATCAAACCATCCAAAATAGGTAGTTTATTAAGAACCAAGCTCAAAAGGTCTAAAAGAGACACCCACAAGCCTGTGTGAAGAACATGAAGAAATTTGCAAGTCTAGAAAATATTTGATGAATCCAAAGTCTTAAGAGGTGTTTCAAACCTCTTAGAAACATTCCCAAGTAGAAAATTAATATTTAATGACATTTTGTCTTAAATCACTCTCTCGACTGATTAGAACAAGCTGACAAAGTTAAGAATGGTTAATTTCCTCATGTTGAAAGTTGAATGAGCAAGTGCATGGTATCCAATGATGTTAGGAGTTGTTTATAAAATAGTTGTATCCAAAATCACTGGATCAATGAATGCACATGATGGAGTGATCTCATGATTTGAACAAGTGCACATCACAATGAATTTGTTAGTAAATGAAATCATACATAAAAGAATATTGCAAAGGAATGAGAGCAAATAAAATACTCCATATCATCCTAAATTGCTTATACAAAGGCTTGAATTTCATATCTCTCAAAGATATCACATCTCAAAACTAAGTAGCTCAAAAAATCCACAATATACTACCATAGACTGCATTGCATTAGATATATGGAGAGAGGTGCATATATAGATTGCAGAAAGGAATAAACCACACATTCTAGTGAATGTGAGATTAATCTTTCAAAGTAACTTAAATGATCTATAGATCCTTAAGCAAGATAATACAAATGTGTAAGCAAAATTCAGTGAAAAAAAAGCCTACACCAACACCCCCCCCCATAAGCACAGCTTAGGTGGTCGATGATACAAAAAATGAGTCCTGACAACAAGGCCTAATAAGTTACCCATGTACAATGTAATTCCCCCACAAAAGAGAATTATCCCCCCTCCCCAAAAAAATAGTTCACCCCCTATAATAGAGAGAAAAGGAAATAAGGAGCTAAGAATATCCCTCAAAAGAAGAGATCCTCCTGCAGTGATAGTAGATTCCTGACATTGAATGCTAAAGATGATCCAATTACGTTGAAAAAAATTCCTCCCCTTAGGAAAAAAATAAAACTATAGAAGAGTGAAAATAATCTCCCCATTTTGAAAAGGAATATGATGGAAGAAAGATCATCAAATGTGCCTCTGAAAACTTCTCAAATGTCACCATGTCTATAAGTGAAGATGCCATAATCCAAACAGGTACATGCCTAATCAAAGAATAAGGTGACAAACCAAGACCATGTATAAATGGCTAATGAACAAGATCTACAGATGATTATGATGAGACAATAGTTGTGATGAGATTATCATCAAAAAAGAGAGACAAACCCTCAAATTTGTGTTCCACATCTGCAATATGATTCTCCACAAACAAGTCTAAAACACCTATCAAGAGATCATCACTTAATGTTGAAACTGAAAGACTATGTATGTCTTGTTGTAATCAATGAAAGCTCTTGATGAAGCAACTGTGACCTCTGAAGTAGAAACAAATGAAAGAGGATGCAAAGTGTCCTAAACAATAGATGGGGTGTGAATGTATGTCAACCATATAAACGGATCATCCAATGAGGATGTGTCCACACAAGAAGAGGCATCATGAATCTTAGTAGGTGCTTGGTCATCTAAAGAATCATCACTTTCAGATGAAGATCCATTGTTTCTATACAACTGTTGGATGATGGTCCATGTAGTGAAAGAGCACTCAGTATGCTTACTATGATGCATAATATATTTAGATATAATTAGATATATTAGGCCATAAACCATGTCATTATTGTTAAACCATGCATTCTTATATTCATAGGTAGTTGGTTTAGGAACAAGTCCTAAGAGATAAGGAAGAAGATCTTGCTCTAGGCAATGATTCTTTATCCCTTGCTTCCAAGACAAATAGTTCTCTAAAGTTAACCTTACAATAGATTTATGGAATTCATTACTAATATCCATGATGAAACCCCAAAAATGAAACTTTATATCAATCATGATTACAATTAACCCCATTAAATGTGTTAACCATGATGCAGAAAGCATGTGTGAAAAAGAGAAGATGTACAGACAAGAACCAACACAATGACAACCCCCCTTTTCACTATGTCAGGTAGCCCCCCTAAATTTTGGCACTTTATAAAATAATTTTTTTTACAATAAAAATTTTCCTAATGCATGGAAAATTAAAAAACAAACACTTTTGCAAAATATGGTACTCAATTTCAAATTACCTTTTATAAGATATTAACTATACAATTTATCATAAATAGGGTTTTTAACTAAAAACTTGCACTTTTGAATTTAAAAATTATCCTTGGGTGAGGTAAAATATTTCTTCCAACCATTCATTAGAACTAGCACTGAATGAGGAATGCAATGGTTTTGTTTGTGAGGGGGAATTGGCCTCTTTCCAACCTGGGCCTCACCCTTCATCTTCATCGAGCAAAAATACAAGGTAAATTATCAATGCAATAATCCTTCACACTGTATTGTTTTTGAATAAAAAATAATCAAAATTTATCATGCCCCACCCGTAATAAATAGCTTCCAACTCATCAAAAAAATACTATTGATAGAAAACATGTTTAGCCAACTAGATAGCTGGGATTTGGACCAATGATCTCCCCAACAATAATACCAAGTCTTAAACAACCAAACTATGCAATCACATGTGCATTATGATAAAGAAAAACATATTTACCATTTATTTTAATTGAGCTATTTTAAAAAAGAATTAAATATGCAAGATTTATTAAATGTTTAGGGTAGAAACATATTTGTTTTGACTTAGCATTAGAAGTGAGATGTACAACATTGCCATGGGAGAGACTCAAAACTACCAGGGCAGGTCACCATAATAAACATAAATTCTAGATCTATAAATAGAGGGGTGGATGATCTTTGCAAGTTGTATGAGCGGCCACATGACCTTGGTCTTCCAAAATTTGTAGATACACAGCAAACAGGATGGAAGGTTGTTAGACTACATGTCAGCCTCAGACAGGCCATGAAACTCCATGTAGGCCTCTAATAGGTCATTAAAGACCCTAAGTGTTTTTTTCGAAGAGCCTTCACCACTCCCAACACCTGTAAACCCTTTCCATACTCATAGCTATTCAAGGTAGCCTGCCCTAGGGCTTATAACTATGCCTAGGATGATGACTCCAACACCTTCACATGTACCGATGTGAATGGTGGAGAGGTAAGGCAAAAATTAACTTAGCAAGCTATGGAACTATAGAACCCATCGAGGCAAGGACAACTAGAGGAGCCATGTATGTGTCTTTGGTAAATACATGCATAAATCTGCAGATCAAAAAACCATGTTTGGCAAGGAGCAATTGTTGAAATTCCATGTGTTAAGGTGACATCTTATAAAGGCTATTGAACATGCGAGTAGATACAAGTATGGGCCTACATATCCTACCCAAAACTAGTAAATTATAAAGGTTGTATCCTCTGAGCTACCTTAGATAGCATGAGGCAATGAACAAGGTGAGTCGATGGTGAGCTATAATGGTGAATACTGAGATCCACCTTCAGATGTGATTTCCTTGACTCAACATAGAATGGAGAGCTAAGAGGGAGGGGAAAAAAATGTATATCTAATCCTTGAACATATGTCCAGGTTGAAGATGCCATGATTAGGCAACTATGCATTGAATAAGATGGATCAGATCTAATCGTAGCTGTCAAAAATGGTGTAAGGGTTTGTGAAGGTTGTCGGTGATTTGCGTAAGCATAAATGAGATCATTAATGGTCTTATTCCCATATAAATCCTATAAAAAACACATGGCTAAGATATGGATTGATGCCAATGGTAGCATTTATGACTCCATGCAGATCTCTAAGCAATTATTGACTCATTAAATGTGAAGCAAGCAAAAGCCAAGGATAATTATTAAGACAATCATAGATGAATCATTTAGATCTAAAAATGTTATCTCAATAAATTACAGAGAATATAAAATAGAATATCTACTTAGGATTTCAATAAAAAAATAATAGCAAATAACCAATCAACTAGACAATTGTGAACACAGATTGGTTCTCTAATACTATAAAAGAGTTGTAGCCAAGATCACCAGATCAATGAATGCACATGATGGAGTGATCTCATGAGTTGATCAAGTGCACATCATATTGAAGCTACTAGTAAATAAAATCATGCCTAGAAGAATATTGTAAAGGAATGAGAGCAAGTAAAATACTCTATATCACCTTGAATTGCTTATACAAAGGCTTGAAGCTCACAGCTCTCAAAGTTGTCATAGCTCACAAATAAGTAGCTCAAACAATCCAAAATATACTACCATAGACTCATTGCATTAAACATATGAATGGAGAGAGGTGCATATAGAGTTTATAGAGAGGAATAAACCATACATTCCAGTGAATGTGGAACTAATCTTCCCAAGTAACCCAAATGATCTCTAGAGCCCTAGACAAACTAATACAACCATATAGGCAAAACCCAGTGAGAAAAAGGCCTACACCAACAATTTATGGAACCTATGCCCTCCCAATTTGTGGTATTAGTCAATGAATTAGGGTCATGATCTTTATGAACTATCGTTAAGAAAGGGAGACACCTTAAGCCCTCCTAAAACCTCTCTAAAGCCCTGATGGAGTAGATTGTTCTTCCAAGTGGCCCTAATGCATTAATATGAATTTAAAACCACATGGATAGTCTCTATGCCTCTCCTAGGCACTTGGTGGAGTTTATTTTTATCATGTGTGAGGAAGAAAAGTATAGAAAACTGGCCTAAAGCGCTGGTTGTGTTGGGTGAATATTTTGTCTCCAGCTAACTGATGGGCAAAATAGGTGATTTCAACCACAGCATAGGGAGATTGGTCGACCAGATGTGCAAGTTTACCACATCAAAAGGGGAAAAATCTCTCCTCTCATTAAGAGGAGGTTCCCTTATAACTATGAGGAGCTATATACTATATATATGAAGAAAATAACACTCAGGGGTAGGACAACACCATCCATCTCTTTTTTTTCAGAGATGATGTTCAAAAATAAAAAAAATTAGGTGGAAACACTAAAGGCACTTCTCTTCTTTCAGAAGTGGTCTTACAGTAAACAGTCAGAGTTTTTTCTGGTAGGTAACAAGTAACTGGTAATAAAGGGCATAGTAATGAGTAGACTGAGATGTAGCATAAAGTTTCCACCTCGACTGACCAAAAGTGAAATACAAAGGACAATGAGGGCACAAAGTCATCCCAAGGCCCTTTACACAGGGATAAAAAATAGACAAACACACTAAAGGCAATTGTGGTAGCACAAAGTCTCTCCACAGTTGGCTTCAGAACTCCTTCCTGATTACTTTTACTGATTCTGCTTATTTCATTAACTGGGCAAGAATGCATTCAGAAGATAGACATAAGAACAATCTCCTAAAATGACACAAGCTATAACAGCACAAAGTCTGAAAGTAACTTATTTTCTCATTCAAACAAAGAAATATGATTAACAATCTGAGCTCAAAGTCTCAGTAATCGCCTCTCAATTTTGGCAGAGTTTTGCTTCTATAATCAAAAAGATCTCTTTTACATAAAATAAGAGAATACAATATATAGTAGCCAAAAAAGGCTTGGTGCTTTGTTTCATGGAATGGCCCATGCTGCATTCAATGCCTTTAATATATTTTTAGTTTTGTCAAAGAGGACCATGCTGAAATAGGGCATCTACCTTAACTATGGCATGTCGATTCATCTCAAATGTCTTCTCCTTAGCATGACTTGTCTGGTCTTTTTCCTGATATCTACGTAGCTATCCACTTCACCTTTACTCCAAGGGAGAAAAATAGGCCGCACTTTTAATGCTTGCAAGCTCAAATATCTACTTGGTGGACTGTTCCACCTACTAAAAATAACTCCTACGTAGACATTTCTAGTCTTTCCCTCTTTTTTGTTGCAATTTGAGCTCTTGGGATATCTTTTACCATTTTGTTGGCTTCTTCGGCTCCTTCTTCAGTTGGTCGCTAAATTTGATTTTAAGTTCTACGCCACATTTGAAAATCAATGGATATTTTATTACCCTAAATTTGATGTCCACGAGGACATCATTGGTTCACTATTTCAATGGTTTAGGTGGCCTTCTTAGCTCCTTGGTTCCATCGCTTCTTTGGTTCATTCACTTGAACCTTCTCCTTGAACTGGTCTCTGGAATCTTTCGCTTCTTTCCTTTGCTCAAAGCTTTCTTTGAACCATTGAACCTGTTGAACCTGTGAACCATTTTGGTTCAAGGTTCAAAGATTCATCTTCTTCCTTAGAAGCCTTTGTTTTCTCTAAGTCTCTCGATCTTTGAAAGAGTTCATAGAAATAAGTTCATAGAAATCAACCTGTGGAGTCCGTAGAAACCAGGCTGCAAAGTCCATAGAATCAACATGTGGATTTTGTATAAACCAACCTGCAGAGTCCATAGAAATCAAGCCTACAGAGTCCATAAAAACCAACCTGCAGAGTCTGTAGAAATCAAGCCTGTAGAGTCTATAGAAATGAGTCTGTAGAAACCAGCCTGTAGAGTCCATAAAAATAGGTTTGCAGAGTCCATAGAAACATGTCTTCAGCTTAATGTCTTTGGAACCTCCCGAAGGGAAGGTTTCCCTTTGGGCCTTGAGCAAGGTCCATTTCTTGGTCTCTAAGAGCCCCCCCCCCACAAGGGTACCTAGCCTTTGGGGTCCTTTGGGGTCCTTTGGGGTCCTTCGGGCGGTCTTCATCTTCAATTCCTTCAAACAAAATGTTTGAAGGAATTCTTTCAGACATTTTGTCTGAAAGAAATCTTCCCTTACCTTAGCTGCTTTCTGTCAGGCTTTTGATCATTCCTTCGAATAAAATGTCTGAAAAAATTCCTTTAGATATTTTGTCTAAAGGATTTCACTTGTAAGATTTGGCCATGGAAATTTTTTCTGAAAGATATCTCTTTGTCCGCTTTTGCTCACTGCCCTCCACAAGGGCACTCGCCTTTGGTTCACTACCCTCTGCAAGGAAACTTTGGCTTTGGTTCACTACCCTCCGCAAGGGCATTTGGCCTTTGGGCTTTGGGGGACTCCTTTGAACCTTCCAATTAAACCAACTGATTAAACTGACCAATGGTTCAATGGTTCAACGGTTCAATCTTGTGTTCTGCTCATTTAATTGACCACTTGAACCAACCGCATTGAACCTTTAAACTTTTGAACCTTTTTGGTTCAAGATTCAATGATTCAATGGTTTAATCTTCTTTCTTTTCACTAAGTCTTTTGAAGCTATTGAACTTGCTGAAGCGATTGAACTTTGAACTTTTGTCGAAGTGCTTAACTCTTTAAGATTACCGATGTCATTAAACCTTTGAACCCATTAAACCATTTTGGTTCAAGGTTCAATGGTTCAATGGTTTATTCCTTTGTTTGAAGCTTGTCAATGAACCTTTTGGTTGAACCTCAGCGTTGAACCAACCTTGAAATTGCCTAAGTGTTAGAAACTTATTTCTTTGAGAGAGCTCGCCTGTTGAAGCCATTAAACTTCTTAACCCTGCTAGTCCTTTAACTAAAAAAGCTTGAATAATGAAGAATCTGAATGCTCAGAACAATTTTTGAGAAAAAACGAAAGAATTTTGGCCTACAGGACCAGAAATGATTTATATGTTGTCTCAAAAATGAGTGACAGATTTTGGGAACAACAACTGACTCCAGTTGGGGAACTTCTTTCAGTTGAAATTTAAAATAGCTGAGGGGAGTAGAAACTAGAATCTCTAGTGCCTCCTAATATGCCATTTAGCTATGGAGTCATGCTACCCAAAAAAGAAAGGTGCCAAAAATAAAAATAAAAATCACAAAATAGAACTAAAGACTACACAAATATATATATGTATAGGTGATCTTATCTGATGCTTCAAGAATTTAAGCACTTCAGATGCCGTTCACTGTGAGACAATGAAAATAGCGTTCCATCCTGATAAACTAGCAAGAAACTATTTTCTCCCCAGAATCGGTGATGGACGAATGAAAATCTCCATCAGGAATCACATTTTCTATGCACTCCTTTTGGTTCTCTCTTCTTGCCCCATGGCAAGACGTGGTCTCTAATCTGAAAACTATAAATCTTTGCTCTCTTAGCGAAGAGTTTCTTTTCCTTACTTTGGCATGCGGCAGTATGGTCCACTACCATAGCTTGTTGCTCTTCTGGTCTAGTCTAGCACATAATTTGATTGTCCCCATCAGATACCTGCCAATGATTGGCATTGTCAGGCACACTTAATCGCAAGACTAGCTCGATAGTGTACTACTCTTCAAAGTCTTTGTGAGGAACCAACAGGGTCATAGAGACAGCCAATGAATCTGCATGACTATGAAGCTATTTGGGCATTACAGATATATTGAAAGCATCAAAACTTTAAATATAATCCCATATCAGATTATAGTAATAGTGCAATCTTTTGTTCTTGATTTGACACAGGCTCTTCACCTAACAAACCTCAGTTCAGCATCTCCTTTGGTGTGAAGGAGTTTGACACCTTTGTTTTGAGCAGCCTTCAACCTAAGTAACAGAGATTCATACTCAGCAGTGTTGTTGGTGTTGTTGAACTACAACTTGTATGAAGAAGAAAAAATATCTCCTTGAGAAGATATCAACACAGTCCTAGCTTAAGCATAGGAGGAGAATTGCAACCATCAAATTTTAGGATCCAAACATCATCAAAAATTGATCTTTTATCAAATTTTTCTTCATTAGAGAGGGAAGATTTTTTTCATCTGTATTGCACCCTACCAATTCTTCTAATATCTTATTTGAATAAATTTTTGGATCACCACCTACAAGACTTTCATCTGCTGTAACAGGAATGTCTTCAGTAGACAAAAAATAATTACCCCTATCTGAAGACTCAAATAGAATTTGAGATTCAGGGACTGACGTTTGGGTGACAACATATTTTGCCTCCTTCTCAAAGAGTAGCCTCTGCATAACACCTTTGACTAGAATCATTGCTTTAGATAGGTCCATGTTCAACTCGCCACCAACATCTTTGCAAAAATTTTACCTAAAAAAAATGTCGTATGAGGCTGGAACGTCAGCCACCAAGACTGTCATCTTGATTCTCTTTTCTGGAAAGGCAGTAAATGCAAATTAGGCATCCTTGATTTGCTCTAATAGTGGCACTTATTTGTTCTTCATGGAAAAACATCTCCCAAATGTCTTGATCAGTGTGAGACTAAGAGATTCTGCCACTTTGGTAGGCATGACATTGTCTGAAGCTCTAGAATCAATGATGTAGTTGCTCAGCTTGTGACAGTTTATCAACAGGGAAACATAGAAAGGCTCTATTTTCTTAGGGGTAGTAGGAGGAGTAATGACAAGATTGTTTGAGATGGACATGTTCCTTGGGGGATCATGAGTTACCTTCTTAACATCTTGTTCTGCAGGGACGGCTTTATTCTTTACACACTCAAACAACCTGTCCAACTGCTCAGGATTAGCTTGTAGGAATTCGAATTCAAACATTTAAATTTTGGTTTTCTTAGCATGGTCGATTATGTCAAATGTCTGAAATGAATTAGAAACAGGAGAAGGTAGTTCATTCTTTTGGTTTTTAGGAGGGGGGTACTGGTCTATAAAATGGAAGTTGAAGATGAAAGAGTGCTTGATGTATTTAACTTTTTTGCGATCACCAGGTCCTTTACTTGAAAAGGTAGAGTGGTTCTTCGCTTAGCAATTGAAATTGCAAGCTGAGATCTTTCTCTTATTTTGTCCTTATCAGCTTGCTAGGCTAACTGGTTCTGAGACTGGGTGAATATAGTGTATGATCCATCAAATGTTTTACCTTTACTTCTGGGTTCATCTTGGTAATTCAAAAAATTAATGTTGGAGTCGCCAGCTGATTCTTCTTAGTCTACTACAAAGAGATCAACATCATTTTCTGAGTTCAACTCAGGTTGGAAAGAGAAATTTGATTATGTTTCAAGGTATCCAACTGCTGAGTTGGTTGGCGCTACTTCAATAGCAAGTTTCCCCTGAGGGGGAGGAAGATGATTTGGTTGCCTTTGACTTCTAGCAGCATTACCTTAATATGACTGGTTTTGAAATGTCTTCATTGGCATATCTCGATAAGGAGGAGTAGACATACCTTTAGCCACTTGTTTTTTTAAGGCTAGCAATTTATTTTCTAGCTTTTGCACCATTTGATCAGTGGTGCCTATAGATGAATTCTCAGAAGATGAAGAAGATTTGCCTCTGTTAGGATCTCTTCTTATCTTTTCTACCAAGATGAGATCATCTTCCACCTCAGTGGCCAAATCCTGAGCAGTATCAAGGTCCATGTGGCTAGCACATCTCAGCAGAAAACACACTTTAGGGAGCTATGAGTTGATGAAAAAACATTTAAGGTTCTCAGGTGTTAGCTGAGCAATGGTAGGAATCATGTTCCTTAGCTTATCAAATTTGACAATGAAGTCCCTCGTAGTTTTATGAGGTTATTTTTTCATCTCTGTGAGCTGGGCTAGCAATGCATGTGCATCTTTTGCAGGCTTAAACCTTGCTTCGAACTTAGCTTTAAAAGTGTTCCATTCAGTCACTGACCGAGCTTATAGATGGTAGAACTAGTCTGCAGTAGCACCTTGCAATGTTTTTATGAACAGCCTGACTGCTACATCCTCATACTCCACACCTATCACACCACAGGCTATACTGAAAGCTGCAATGTGTTTATCATGATGAATTATCCTATCACCAAAGAATTTGAAGAAATTCTTCCTTGAATTGTGTGGTAGCTCATGTAGAGGTGGAGTTAAATTAAGTGGGCTAAAAAATTTACCCTAGGGGCCTTGAACTACCATGATTTAATTATGAAAAGTGGGGATAACAAATATGGGTGAAGTATGTATAGACAAAGCTCTACTAAAAATAGAAAAAGAAGCTCTACCTTGTATTGGTGATTTGGTGTTGATAGGAGAAAGACTCCTAGTTCATTGAACTTGAAGTTGTGGAGGGAACAAATCAAAATTATCCAACGGCACCAACTCAAAAATAAGGTTAACAACACCTTGGGCTCTCTGACTTCTATTATAGTGTGGAGTTTCCAGATTGTAGAATAAAAATAGAAAATGATTGGCCCTGCTTTAGCTTGAAGCTTAAGGCTTCAAACTACGCGTTCTTCTCCAGCGACTCTGGTTTTGTAGCTCAGAGTATATAATAGAAATAGATAAGGCTATAATGATAATGGATAAGACACAGGTGATGCTTTAATCTAAAGCTTGAGGCTTTAAATTATGCAAAATTACTGTTCCTAGCGGAGAAAATGGATATTAGAAAAGAATTGAAACTACTTGTTCTTTCCCAGTGGAGTTGCCAAAAAATTATTGGCATGAAGTTGATAGTGTTCTTTCCTACTTCACGTCGTTCCCTAGTGATATGAAATGCTTCAATTTGAATAGACTAAAAAATGATTGAAAATGCTCGCTCTTCCCCAGTAGAGTCACCAAAAATTGTTGCACGAGGCTGGGAGGAAAATTAACAATGGGAAAGAACTGAAACTGCACGTTTAATCCCTAGCGGAGTCACCAAAAACTGTTGGGTGAATATTTTGTCACCAGCTAATTTATGGGAAAAATAGGTGATTTCAACCACAGCATAGGGATATTGGTCAGCTAGATGTGCAGGTTTATCACATCAAAAGGGGACAAATCTTTCTTCTCATCAAAAAAAGGTTCCCTTATAACTATGAGGAGATATATACTATATATATATATGCAGAAAATAACACTCAAGTGTAGGACAACACCATCCATCTCTCTTTTTTTAGAGATTATTTTCACAAACAAAAGAGAAATCTAAGTGAAAACACTGAAGGCACTTCTCTTCTTTCAAAATTGGTCTTATAGTAAACAACCAGAGTTCTTTCTGGTAGGTAACAAGTAACTGGTAACAGAGGCTGTAGTAACCAGCACAGTGAGATGTAGCACAAAGTCTCCACCTCAACTGCCCAAGAGTGAAATACGAAGGACAATGAGGGCACAAATTCATCTCAAGGCCCTTTACACAGGAACAAAAAATAGACAAACACACTAAAGGTAATTATGGCAGCACAAAGTCTCTCCACAGTTGGCTTCAAGACACCTTTCTGATTACTTTTACTGATTCTACTTATTTCATTAACTAGACAAGAATGCATTCAAAAAATAGACATAAGAACAATCTCTTAAAATGACACAAGCTATAACAATACAAAGTCTGAAAGTAACTTGATTTCTCATTCAAACAAAGAAATATGATTAACAATCTGAGCTCAAAGTCTCAGTAATCGCCTCTTAATTTTGGCAAAGTTTTGCTTCTATAATCAAAAATATCTCTTTTACATAAAATAAGAGAATACAATATATAGTAGCCAAGAAAGGCTTGGCACTTTATTTCATGGAATAGCCCATGCTGGATTCAATGCCTTGAATGCATTTTCAATTTTGTCAAAGAGGGCCATGATAGAACAGGTCGTCTACTTTAACTATGGCATGTCGATTCATCTCAAATGTCTTCTCCTTAGCATGGGTTGTCTAGTCCTTTCCCTGATATTTGTGCAACTGTCCACTTTGTCTTTACTCCAAGGGAGAAAAATAGGCCACACTTTTAATACTTGCAAGCTCAAATATCTACTTGGTGGACTGTTTCACCTATTGGAAATAACTCCTACATAGATATTTTTGGTCTTTCCCTCTTTCCTATTGCAATTTGAGCTCTCGGGCTATCTTTTACCTTTCTGTTGGCTCCTTCGGCTCCTTCAGTTGGTCACTGAATTTGTTTTTAAGTTCCGTGCCATATTTAAAAATTAATAGATATTTCATTACCCTAAATTTGACGTCCATGGGAACGTCATTGTTTCACTATTTCAACAGTTTGGGTGGCCTTCTCGGCTCCTTGGTTCCATCACTTCTTTGGTTCATTCGCTTGAACCTTCTCCTTGAACTAGTCTCTGAAATATTTCGCTTCTTTCCTTTGCTCAGAGCTTTCTTTGAACTATTGAACCCATTAAACTTATGAACTATTTTGGTTCAAAGTTCAATAGTTCATCTTCTTCCTTAGAAGCCTTTGTTTTCTTTAAGTCTCTCAAGCTTTGAAAGAGTTCATAGAAATAAGTCCGCAGAAATCAACATACAGAGTCCATAGAAATCAACCTCCAGAGTCCGTATAAATCAACCTATAGAGTCCGTAGAAACCAACCTGCAGAGTCCGTAGAAATCAAGCCTACAAATTCTATAGAAACCAACTTGCAAAGTTCGTAGAAATCAAGCCTGCAGAGTCCGTAGAAATGAGTCCATAGAAACCAACCTGTAGAGTCCATAAAAATGGGTCTGCAGAGTCCATAGAAACATGTCTTCGGCTTAATGACCTTGGAACCTCTCGAAGGGAAGGTGTCTCTTCGAGCCTTGAGAAAGGTCCATTTTTTGGTCGCTAAGAGCCCCCCCACAAGGGTACCTGCCCTTCAGGGTCCTTCGGACTGTCTTCGTCTTCAATTCCTTCAGACAAAATGTCTGAAGGAATTCCTTCAGACATTTTGTCCAAAGGAAATCTTCCCTTGCCTTATCCACTTTCTGTCAGGCTTTTGATCATTCCTTTAGACAAAATATCTGAAGGAATTCCATCAAAGATTTTGTCTAAAAAATTTCCCTTGTAAGATTTAGCCATGGAAAATCTTTTCAAAATATATCTCTTTATCCGCTTTTTCTCACTACCCTCTACAAGGGCACTCACCTTTGGTTCACTGCCCTCCGCAAGGGCACTTGGCCTTTGGGCTTTGGGGACTCCTTTGAACCTTCCAATTGAACTAACCGATTGAACCGACCAATGGTTCAATAGTTCAATCTTGTGTTCCACTCATTCAATTGACCACTTGAACCAACCACTTTGAACCAACCGCGTTGAACCTTTAAACCTTTTTGGTTCAAGGTTCAATGGTTAAACGGTTCAATCTTATTTCTTTTCACTAAGTCTTTTGAAGCTGTTGAACTTGCTGAAGTGGTTAAACTTTGAACTTTTGCCGAAGCGCTTAACTCTTTAAACTTGCCAATGTCATTCAACCTTTGAACACGTTGAACCATTTTGATTCAAAGTTCAATGGTTCAACGGTTCATTCCTTTGTTTGAAGCTTGCTGATGAACCTTTTGGTTGAACCTCGCTGTTGAACCAGCCTTGAAATTGCCTAAGTGTTGGAAACTTATTTCTTTGAGAGAGCTCACCTATTGAAGCCGTTGAACTTATTGAACCTGCTAGTCCCTTAACTAAAAAAGCTTGAATAATGAAAAATTTGAATGCTCAGAACAATTTTTGAGAAGGGAAGAAATAATTTTGGCCTGCATGACCAAAAATGGTTCATATGTTGTCCCAAAAATGAGTGACAAATTTTGGGAACAACAGGTTGCAGGCTAGTTTACAGGTATTTGCACAAGTGCAAACCTTTAAATACATTTGAGGGACACTCCTAGACTTGTTTGGAATCCTTATGGACTCTTACATACCTTTTTCAAGGCCCTTCAAAGTGATGAATAGGTTCTCAAGGCCATTAAACTAGTCCATATTGAAGAGTGCTTGTTTTCTTGCATAGAAGACTAAGTTGCAAACCTATTCAAGGTGAATTGAAACATGAAAATGTTCATGAAACCTATATAAGCATCTCATGCCATCCCTAGAAGGTTTTTCAATTTGTAAAATTTTATTATAATTAATATATGCAATCTTGAATTGGAAACTTTCAAGGTAGATTGAGCATGGCCATTTAATACCTTTGAAGGAGACTCTGATGAAGAAGGTCTTATGAACAACATTTTGAGGTTTGGATTGGCAGTACAGGTGAAGTATGAATTGATAAAGTTCAAGTTAGAGATAGGATAATATTCAGTGAACATATACCAATGTATCAAACTCTCAAAATCATCCTTGAGATGCATTTGCAAGGTTACAGACCTAAAGGACAGCATCTTAGTGTTTGCCAATAAAACTAGGTGTTTAAAGGCATTTGAGGGACTCCAAAGAGGTTTTTGGCCTTGAAATTTGTTGTAAAATGTTCTTAAGGGTGATTTTAACAATTTAAATACAAAAGTGTTATAACTACTTAAGGTTACATAAGACAAATAGTCAACTTGACGATGGAAACCATTTGCTTCATAGAGGCAAGGAAGACATGTTTTGAATGTAAGAACGAAGTCCATACATCAAAGAAATCTTGAAACTAAAATATTTCAAAACAACTATGTGTTTCTTAGGGGAACCAAATACAAATTCATTTCTTTACTCTCACTTAAGTTTCCTAATTTTAAATCCTCTATATAAATTCTAACATAATTTATATGAAGAATGTCAAATCATTCAACGATTCAACAATGTTCTAGCATATTTGAAAGAAAGGAATCAAAGAAAATGAATAAAATCATACATATTATTCATCCATAAAAACCCATAGCACAAATTCTAAAAAGTGCTTATATTGATTCTTCATTGAGTTGTACATACAAAACTCCTCTATCTCATTTGCTAAAATTTCTCTGTGTCAAAAAGCCCTTATAGAATGAATGGAACTCGTATTTATAGGCTATGAAGGCATAAGAATCTTGTAATCAACTCATAACCACATTTTTCATAAGAATTTTCTATTTTACAATTCATTTTTCCTTAGTGACTTAAAGAAATGAAATACAACCTTTTTAAATGATTTCAAAAAGTACAATAGAGAAATAGAAAGATAAAAATGTAATTTGAGTGATTATGAAGAGAGAGGACTCATTTTGATGAGAGGAATGTTGACCTACTGCTGCAAATAGATTTGACTCCTCTTTCTGAGTGGATTTGGATTTGACTCCTCTTTCTGAGTGGATTTGATCTTGTAAACTCTGAATTTATGAATGGCCGAAATGATTCATTCTCTCACATCAATAATTGTATGAGTCAAGTGGACAATCCAATCATATGATGTGTTGGTTGATTAATCAATCATTTTGAAAAGACTTGGAATAATCAAAGTGAAGTCTCTATTGGCTTAATGAATATCAATTAACTTATTCATGGGTTCCTTGTTGAATGTATCTACTCCAAACAATTTGTCTTTGACTATTTTCTTAAATTGTTCCTTCGATATTGAAATTGCACATTCCTTTGACTCGTCTTTATTCAAAAAATTGCAATGAATGGCCCAATCATTACCATAGAATTTTGATTTCATTTTCAACAAAACTTTTTCTATGATGTTGAAGATCTTTCAACACCTCATCTAGATTATGGATATTCCAATCCATGCATTGAGCCCAAAAGTGTGAATAAATATTATCAACTTTGTCAAAAATACCTTCAAAAACCAAAGCATTCCCATCCATGGTAGCCATGTCTTGCAAGTCTTTGATCAGGGTTTTCCATATTCCAAACTCTTTCTTAACAGTTACAAGTTTTTATTCAATCTTCTCTTGACCAAAAATGATCAAGTCATAAGCTCTCCGATTTTCATCGAGAAATTTCATGTCATCAAGAAGTAGATTTTCTACCCAAGATTCCATGAATTTACCATGGTTACTATATTTTTTGATTTTTGGCAATAGTTTCTTTATTAATTCTTAATTCAAAAGTTAATACTAATGTCATCATAGGTGAAGTCTATGCAGATACAGTGATCACATTTTGAGAAGTTTTTCCTATATTCAAATTTTGTTTGATGTATCTTAAAATCACACTACTTTTTCTTTCAACTGCTCTTGAGTTTGCATCCCTTCATTTGCAATCTTAATTAACTTGGTCATAGTCACCTTTAAATTTTGAATGTTTCCCTTGAGAGTAGACCCATCGAGATCAATCTTGCTAATGTTATTATCATCCAATGTCATCTTATCTTGATTCTTCTCTACAATTAGTTGACAAATTTCCATAAATTGTGCACTTGAGAAAAAAATCATCAGTCTTGAAGTATTTTTTGTTTTTATTTTCTTTAGTGGGCCTTTTAAGAGAATGAAAACCACATCAAAATCAATCTCTATGGGTTTTATTGTATCATTCTTCTTAATCACTATTTATTGTATCCATGAAGAAGACATATCTCCTTTTGGTGTCACTGAGTTCTTGAGAAAACAAAATGAGCCAATGAAGAAGATGGTTGCAAGGGTCATACAATATTGGATCTAGGTTTAATAGGTTGTTGAGGAGCAAAAACTTGTTGAGCAGGGGGAAAAGGAGGTGGAGATGGAGGTGGAGGTAAAATTGGGAATGAAGATGGTGGAAGTGGAGGATAAAATGGAAGTGGAGAAAGCACTAGTGATTCAATGGAAGAAAGGGTAACAGGGAAAGGCATTGAACCTAAATCAGAGGCCAATAATTTTGAGTAGTGTTATCAATCAACAATTAAGGATCAATATCTTATGTGACATTTGTAGTGATATATATAGTAGGCCTCTTTATTTTTAGATTTTGCCTTACTGGATCACACTCACATGTATGTTTAGGAAGCTTGTCTTTGTTAGGATCTTCATCATCTTCTCCTCCACTCATAGCTAGGATAGAACTTTTATGAATATCTTAGTGCCAGAATATTGAGTGGTCGGGACAGAATACGTTTGTTGCTACCCTCTCAAACTTCCTTCACCCTTTGAATAATTTACCGAAGCATATTCCTTTTAAGTTTCTATTATATCAATCTTTTGATCTAAATAGGATGGTTTGTGTGCATTCTAAAATGTCTATGATTTAACCATTTAGGGTTTAGAAATGTAAATCCTAAGTTAAGTTAAAGGGATGGGTTTGAAGTATATTTGGAATAAAATTGAAATTAATTGATTTTATGTATCTATCCAAAAATAGTAAATACAAGGAAAAGATGGAATTATTTGGATATGTAAAAAGTTTCTCACATATTTAAATACTGGAGATGACTGAGTAGATAGAGAGGAATATTTCATTTGTAGACTATTTTTCAAGATCTAGCTCCCCCCTTAGAACAATAGTGCCATGTGGTACTAATGTCCAAACCTAGTGCTAGTGTCCCTCCTGTAGTGACTATTTTCAACTTTCAAAGAAGTTGTGGGAGTTCTTGAGGGTCCTGTAGGTGATTTACTGTCATGCAAGGGATCGTCTTTGTCATTATTTCAACTTATTCTTCTGCAAACCCCTAATTAATACCTACACACATGAAACAATGAAATAATCAAATGCAAAAGGAAAGAAAAAACTATGTTGTGAGATGTTACAATTGCATGGAGTAGAACCCCTATTGCCCTGACCGCTACCTACATTAACCTAAATGATAGGGATCTTAGATCGCATGTAGTTCTCCCTTAGGGAAGGAAAAATAATATTTACAAGATATGCTAGGATGAATTTCACCTAGGCCTGTGTTTGATCAAGAATGCAAATGTCTAGGTGTGAATGTTGAGTAGTATGCCAAGTATTTGAGTTGTACTATTAATTTATTTTATGTAATAAGTGCCAAAACAGTAATTGCTAGATGTAAAATGCCTAGTGAATCTATTTATATAGGAGGATCTTTGTTATGAATATAATACATTGTTCATTGTCAACATGTCATGAAAAATATATAAAAAATATAATATAAGGGTCATGAAGGGGTTGGGACTCAAACACAGGTGAAAGGGCTTGTCGAACACTGAAGGCAAAAGTGGATAGTAGCACCATGTGGTGTTACTATCCACAAAATGGTGTTAATGTTCAAGGGCTTAGAATAGAGCAAAAATCAAGGATGATAGGCTAGGGGGGCTTAGGACTAGGAAAAGGTTACCAGTGACTACTGGAAGTGTCAAAACAGTGATAAAAAGGCATAAAAAATATCAAAATACTCAAGGTAACCATACGAATAAATATTGTAACCATCACTAAGACCCTTTGTGTGAAAGAGCAACAAAAGGCATAGTACTTGTGGTTACTTGACTAAATTATGGTGTTTACATTTGCCTCCCTTTTATTCTAGTAATGCAATGAAATGGAAGTACTAGAGTAAAATAAAATAGAAATGTGTACCTAAACTTATCTATGTGAATGTAATCTAGATTTTTCCCACTTCTTGCCCAGAGAAGTGGATGAGAACTAGAGTGAGATATATGAAAGGAACCATATGTTGTAAATGTCCCCTATACTGAAACTAAGTGTGTAAGCTAAATGCATGAAGAAACAAGGCTCGTTTTTCTCCACTTTGAATCTAAGTGCCGTAAGCTAAATGTGTGGAGAAATAAGGCTCACTTGCCCCCACTCTGAATCTAAGTAATGTGAATTGAATGTGTGGAGAAATAAGGCTCACTTTCTCCCACACTAAATTTGAGTAATGTGAACTAAAGGTCTGGAAAAACAAGGCTCACTTGTCCCCATTTTGAATTTGAGTAATGTGAACTGAAGGTGTGGAGAAACAAGGCTCCCTTTCCCCCACTCTAAATCTGAGTAATGTAAACAGAGTCTAGTGTGTTACTATGGATCAACTGTTGTAGATGGCCCTGTGATCCAAACTAGTGAAAACCCGGTGACAATACTGGTGAATCTAAAAATGAGAACCAAGAACATGCGGTATGCATTATGCCTCCTAATCCTAATATCTGAGTGATGTAGCTATGTATATGAATATATGAATGAACTGGTATACCTCTGTCCAAGTTGTATATTTGCATGGAGTGTTATCTAAATACTTGTGTAGACCTATGTATCTGGAAATATGTAACTCTAGATGCATGTGTAAACCTATGTATACATGTGCATCTGTATCTCTAAAAATATGTAACTTTGGATATCTATGTAAACTTGTATGGACCTATATGTTTGTATAACCTATGCAACTGAATGCTTATGTAAACATGTGTAGACTTGTATGTTTGTATCTCTAAATAAGTTGTGCAACTGAATGCTTATGTAAACTTGCATAGACCTGTATGTTTGTATCTCTGAATAAGGTATGCAATTGAATGCCTGTGTAAACTTGTGTAAACCTCTATGTCTGTATATCTAAAAATATGTAACTCTACATGACCATATGTCTGAAAATCTAAGTGTAACTCTCTGTGTCTAAAGTAATCTATGTATATCCCCCCCTCTTTTGGTGAGATATCTAAGACTATGATGAGGATATGTGACCAAAAGTGGTAAGGATTGATTGTGTTTCTCATTACTTGGTAATTTTATAGTGTATTAGGTTTGAATAATGTATTGATTGTGTTAGAGTTTGGTAATTTAGTGTGTAGTTGTATATGTACTTGGTCTATTGTGTAGGTAATAGATTGTAATTAGTTTTTCCATTTTTATGTTTTAAATTAATGAGAGGATTGTTTTTACCAATATGGGGTAGGGTATATTGGTATCAATTATGATGTGCAAGAAACGGTCTGTGAATCGGAGCTACGGTTCTCAAGATATGGCAATAACAAAATATTTGTATTAATTGGCCAAATTGGCATGTAGGGACAGCGTTAATAGGGTGGAATTGAGTAAGTTATGACTTTAATAGGTCATTTTCAATCACTATCAATTCATTTGCATCATTTGAGTTAGAAGAAGTTTGAGTCTAAGAGAGAAAAACATGTCGAGGAGACGGAATGCTAGGTTCTCGCACTATGAGGAGGTCGAGGCACTTATTCAGGTCGAGGAGGAGGTTCACCAGGTAAGGGACCCTAAATTTTCTTATTTTTTATCATTTTAATTATCTATATTAGTGATTTTTCCAATGAAAGGTTGTTTTTGGCTAGTTTTACAATAGGTAGCGTTATTGTCCTGTTCTGGGCACTGGTGTCCAATTTTTGGTGCTAGTGTCCAGCACCACTATCCTCTAGGCAGTGTTAGTGTCTTATAGGCCCCAGATATGGTGCTTAGCATTGTTGGCTAGTTTTTTAATTATGTTTTTTTGTTTTTGGTATTAGTTTTTTATTTCACTAGTGTCAAATTTGGTTGAAATGTTTGCAAGTTCATGCCTATATGAGGGAGTTATGTGTTGGTCAGATGATGGAGACTATCCAGGGTTTGCCCTTGTCTGAGGTAGAGATGTGCTTGATAGAGTAGGGTTACGACATGTGGATTTCCTGGAGCCTATGCTCTAGGATAAGCATGTGATCACTACATTGTGCAAAATATGGAATGTAGATACATCTACATTTTGGATGCCCACAAGCGAGATGACCATGACATTGGAGGATGTATATAGGATCTTACAGCTGTCAATTTATAGGTAGCAGTCTATGTTACATGAGGTGACTGGTGTGAAAATGATACATAGATAATTTAGGTACTTTTCTTTTATGGCAATGGGTACACATCGTATAAGTAGTTAGAGTGACATATTGTTGACCAATTTTGGTCCTGCAGGCCAAAAATTGGGCTCCTTTTTCTTTCCTTATTGTCCTGATTAACCAGTCTCTGATGTCTTCACCTTATTGCAACTAGGGTTTTCCCTTTATAATAGGCCTTTTTTTAATAAAAAACCAAGTGATTTGAGTCTTGTAGGTATTTCAAGTTGATCTAGTGCTTATTTTTCTTCAAGCAAATTACCTCAGACAAGCCTTTTATCAGCAAAAGAATGGGCCAGTTTCAAAGAAATACAAGTCTTTTACAAAACTCTGAACGTCAAGTTCCCTTGTGAAGGGTAGGAAGGTAAAAAATGGGACCCTTCAAGAAAGCTCCGAAGGACAACTCTGGACCCAAAGTGCCCTTGTGGAGGGCAGAATGTGCATTTGTAAGAGATCAAGGTAGAAAGCCAGAAAGGGAAGTTTCCTTTGGAAAAGAGACAAGTCAAACAAAGGATTTCTTTGGACTTTTTTCCTAAATAAAATCCATAAGGAAACCAAGGGGAAAATTCCTTTGAAGAAAATACTTGCAGGAATTCCGTTGAACTTTTGTTCGAAGAGATTTACCAAAGGAAGGCCGAGACATTGAAGGCACGATTTCCATCGGGTAAAATGTTCAAGGGAATTCCTTCGAACATTTTGTCTGAAGGAATTTGGAAGACAAAGGAACCTGAAAGGTAGGTGCCTTTACGAAGGGCTCGAGGATATCAAAAAGGGGATCTTTACTTTTTTTTTGAAGGGTCATTTTCCCTTTAGAAAGGTTCATTTTACAAAAGCTGAAGGAATTGCTAAAGGATGATGACAGGCCTGAGAAAGATAACATCAACATGGTGAACTAGCCGTTGAAGGTTCAAACATTTTGTGATGGGGTCGTGAACGTCAAATTCAAGGCAACAAAAGAGTTATTAATTTTCAAATGGTGATGGGCCCGTGTACATCAATTTTATGGTGATGTGATAGCCGTTGTTTTTTTAAATATTTAAGGACAAGCCCACGTATGTCAAATTCAAGAAGATGGGTCGATTGTCAGAGGAAAAGGCTAGAGGAGATTTCCTCCAGACATTTTGTCCAAACAAATTCAAAGGTCAAGCGACCCGCCAAGAAAGGAGTTGAGAGGAGACAAATAATAGCCTCGAGAGCCCGAATTGCTAGGAAAAGACAAGTAGCAAGGAAAGAGAGAGCAGAACAGTAAATCCAAAATGTGGCTATGCACACATAAGACAACACTTGAAACATTCCAAAAGACACATCCATCCAAGCATAAACATGAACAAGATCAGTGCAGGTGGCAAAAGAGGCGTCGACAGGGGAAGTTATTGCTTGTAGATGGAATAGTCTCCACCAAACAACCATCAAAGGGAGCGTGAGCATTCAATAGAGCCACCCATTTTTCTTTGTTTGGCATTAATCAGCAGAGAGTTGCATGATTTTTCAAGGGAGGAGGCCTTGTCATTCAAAGGATAAGGTGACCCATGCTTTAACAGTAATATTAAACATAGTTTGAGCAACGAAAGTCAATGTCTGTGATATATACAACATGGTTCTTCCAGGAGTATTAGTGGAAAGATGACAGTAGCATGAGTGAATTCCTCTTACCAAGGTGTGTAATACAATATGGGTCATTTGTTCCTTGAAAGGACTAAGGATCTTTCTCTAAGTTCTATATATTGTAACCTCTCAACTAAAAAAGAGATCTCTCACTAGTGTATGGCGAAGCCCTGGACAATTTTTACCTTTTAATCAAAAGAAGCATATTTTACCTCAATCTGATTTGTTATACATATGAATATATCTTTGTATCGACATTGTGTTTAGTCATTTTATCTTAATGCTTTCATAGGTCAACACTAGCATATCTAGTATATCCAAGACCATTTTTGTAGGTTAATAGGAAGTGCCCAAGTTGGAGCATAGAAGCAGAAGAGCAATTATCTGACGATGTGCTTTTGGAGGACCTATGGTAGGTTATTTTTCTTTGTATCTCCATTAAGCCCCTTTGCCCATGCAGTCTGGTCTTTTGTTCAAATGAAGTGTATGTTCGCTCCTTTGATGTAAAGTGTTGACGAGCTGAGTAGATTGAATCATTTGGTGCATCACCATTTTTAGTTAGGTTCTACTTTTGTGATATCCTTCTCTTTTTTCATCCCCCCCCCATTATTAACAGCAGTAGTTAAGGACCTCAAAGGTGCATCAAGGGGAGCTAGCCCTTATCTAGAGATCCATTCCTCAATTTTGCCAAGTCCAAATCAAGATGAATGTCTCCATTGTGTCGCTTGGAAGAAAGAGGCTGAGCCTTCTTTTAAAGGGTGCAATCCATAGCGTCAATAATTTTTGGCATGCCCAGTGGGACCTTTTTTTAATGCTCTGAGAAGTTTTAGGATTGGTGTTGGTCTTGTTATTGCAAGACAAATGTCTCCATTATGCCACATGGAAGAAAAAGGTTGAGCCTTCTTTTAAAGGTTGCAATCCACAATGTCAATAGTTTTTGGCACGTCCGATGGGACCTTTTTTTAATGCTCTAAGAAGTTTCAAGATTGGTGATGGTCCTTTTACTACAAGAGTGAGTAAACTAACACAGCATCTGGTGACTCTATTTTTAAGAACTCAGTCTCTGGTCAGAGATCATCCTAGCATCCCATGCCTAAGGTCACCACAAGATCTTCCAAGGATGTCCCTTTCAAATTCATTGAGCTTCCCATAAACTCAACAAAGTCGCTAAGGTTTACAAAGACTCATCCTTACACAAAAAATCAATTTCCCAGACCTACCATAAGATATACCTACACGAGAAGACCCAGGTTGAACCTTGTCATCGCCATGGCTTTACCTTTTGTAGTTTTCAATGGTCAGAGCCCTTTAAACCTTCTGTAGTGTTGGGTGAATATTTTGTCAGCCAACTAACTGGTGACCAAAATAGTTCCTATCACCACAGCATAGGGAGATGGGTCATCTAATGTTGCAGGTTTACCACATCCAAAAGGGACAAATCTCTCCTCTCATCAAGGGGAGGTTCCCTATTAAATATGCAGAGGCTATATACTATATATATAAGTAGAAATTAAGACACAAGGGTAGAATACATCATCTATCTCTCTTATTTCAAAGATGATGCTCACAGATAGAGGAGAACTATTGGGTGATTGGTGAAAGTACTTCTCTTCTTTCAGAAGTAACATTCATCCAAGAGCCAGATCCCTTCTTAGATAGTAGAAATCCTGGTGAAGTGACAGAAGGCACTTCTCTTCTTTCAGAAGTGCTTGTTCTTGTAGGCAACAGGAATCTTTCTGGTAACAGGTGACAAAAGGGCATAGAGTAACCAGTAGCCTGAAATGTAGCACAAAGTCTCCACCTCGACTGCCCAAGAGTGAAATACAAAGAACAATGGGGGCATAAAGTCATCCCAAGGTCCTTTACATAGAAACATAAAAAAAAAATACACACTGAAGATGATTATGACAGCACAAAGTCTGAAAGTAGTTGGCTTCAGGACACCTTCCTTATCACCTCCACTAGTCCTGCTTGTTAAATCAAATAAATAATAATGCTTTCTGAAGACAGACATAAGAACAATCTCCTAAAGTAGCACAAGCTATAACAACACAAAGTCTGCAAGTAACTTGATTTCTCCTTCAATCAAAGAAATATGAATTACAATCTGAACTCAAAGTCTCAGTAATGCCTTTCAATTCGGGCAGAGTTTCACTTCTGGTAAGGGGAAGGTCTCCTTTGAAATGATACAAGAGATTACATTATATAGAGCCCTGAGGGAGGCTTGGAACTTTGTCCCATGGAGTGACCCATTCGGTGCATTCAATGCCTTGGATGCATTCCGGTCTTGTCAGAAAGGGCCATGCTGGAGCAGGGTGGTTGCCTTGACTGTGGCATGTCGATTCATCTCTAGTGCCTCCTCTCGAGCCTGAATCTCTAATTCCATCACCTAATTAGCCATGCAATTGTCTATTCTTTCTTTATCTCATAGGGGACAAACAGATGGCGCTTTCAATGTTTACAGGCCCCAAATATCTACTTGGTGAACTACTCCACCTACTGAAAATAACTCCCACTGAGTTTCCCTCTTTGTCTCTTCCTTCTCTTGGTGTAGCCTTAGGCTTTTCGAATGCATTCAGGTCTGCGCCTCGAGTCTGCTAGAATCAATAAACACTTCATTGTGACAAATTTGACATTTCAAGCCCGTCATGCTTCCTAGCAACTCCTTTATGTCTTTCTCGCTTGCCATGGTCGCTTTCCGCTGTGACACGGGTGAGGACACATGGCGGCATTCATAGATTTGAAATAGGCTTATCGAAATAAACTTTGAAACTAGTTAATGGTTGGGGGGCGCAGATGCAAACACGTGGCAGCTTCTGCTACATTGGGTTGGGACACGCGACAGGTTCCGCTCTATGAAGCTTCATTCGAAACTGTGTCTCAGCTTGTGACACTTGGTAGCTTTCATAGCCCTCTGAGGCTCAAACCCTTTTCCAAAGGGAACATGCCCTTCGGTGTCTTCTAAGTGGCCTTCGGGCTTTGATTCTTAAGTGGGTTGTCATCCCTTTCATTTCCTTCAGGCAAAATGTCTGAAAGAATTCCTTCGAACAATTCGTCTGAAGGAAAACTTTCCTTGGCTCCATATGTTCCTTTGTATTGCGAGTGCCCCTTTCCTTTGACACGTGGTGCCTTCCGCTCTTTGAACAAGTGCCACGTGGCATATTTTTTAGGAACAGGTGAGGACATGTGGCATCTTCTGCAGTTGACACTTGGTAGCATCCACCTTCTCAGGCCTTTGCGACATCGTAGAAATATTTGGGGGGCTTAGTCGGGCTCTCACGAATGATGACACTTGTCGGCCTCTACTGATCTCTGCAAAGGACACGTGGCGCGGTCTGAATACATTTGTTAGTCATGCAGATGTAGACACTTGGCACATTCTGCTTCATTTAGTCACTCATTCCCAGGGCCACCATGGTCTTTACTCAAAATAGTGAAGCTAAGGGAAGAGACTGCATATATTGACACTTGGAGGCTCCCAAAAATCTTCAAGAGGGACACATGGCAATATCTGCCAATTTGTAGAAACAAAGTTTAGTGGGGCTCGGTCGTCGACACTTGGTATCATCTGCTTGACTCTTTCTTTTGCGCGTGCTTATTTTCTTAACTAAGGCAGCCTTTGAACCTTTGAACCCGACGTGTTGAACCTATTGAACATTGAATCCATTGAACCGATGAACCAAAATGGTTCAAGGTTCAACGGTTCAATGGTTCAAGCTTTTGTTTTGATGCTTGTCGACAGATTCTTTGATGAACCGGTTGAACCTGCTACCTTTTACCAAAAAGTTGAGAAAATGACAAAATTGAATGTTCAGGACAAATTTTTGGAAAGGGGAGGGACAATTTTGGCCATGCAGAACCAAAATAGTCATATGTTGTCTAAAAAAATGAGGAGTCATTTTTTAGGGACAACAGCTGGCTCTTATTAGGGAACTTCCTTCAAATAACAACTCGAAATAGCTGAGGGGAGTAGAAACCAAAATCTCTGGTGCCTTGAAGTGTGTTATTGGGCTACGAAGTCATGCTACCCAAAAATAAAAGTGACAAAAATGAAGATGAAAGGCACAAAATAGAACTAAAGACTATACAAATATACATATGTACAAATGAACTTATCTGATGCCTCAAAATTTGAAGTGCTTCAGATGCCACCCATTGTGAGACAATGATAATGACATCTCATTCTAATAAACCAGCAAGAAACCATTTTGTCTCCAGAATCAGTGATGGGCGAATGGAACTCTCCAACAGGTAACCACTTTTCTATGTCTTTCCCTTGGTTTTCTTCTCTTCTTGCCCCAAAGCAAGACTTGACTTTTGGTCCAAAAACCACGATTCTTTGCTCTCCTGGCAAAGAGTTCATTTTCCTAATTTTGATGGGCAGCAGCACAGCGTAGTACCATAATTTGTTATTCTGATAGCTCAGCCCAGCACATGTCTTGATTGTCCCCCTCAGATATCTCAAATTCTTCTTCGTTTGGAGGGGAGGGTTCTTCTGCACTTATGTTGCACTCCACCAATTCTTCTGCTATTTCATCCCTGCCTGAAGACTCAAACAAAATTTGGGTTGCAGGGGCTGCTATTTGAGTCTTGACACATTTGACATGATCAATTATGTCAAATGGCTGGGTTGGACTAGGCACAGGGGATGAGAGTTCTTCCTTTTGATTTATAAGAGGGGTGGGAGGACTGATCTGTGAATTTGAAGTAAAAAGTGCAGAGATGTTCGATGTACTTCTTTTGCAATCACTGGCTCCTTTGACTGAAAAGGAAGAGGGGTTCTCTGCTCAGCAATTGAAATTGTTGGTTGGGGTCGCTCCTCTGTCTTCTCTTTGTTGACCTACTGGGCTGACTAATTCTCAGACCTGGTGAATACTGTGTATGATCATTTGACTGTTTCACCTTCACTTCTGGGTTCATCCTAAAAATTCAAGAAACCAATGTGGGAGTCACTAGCTGATTCTTCTAGATCCTCCCTGAAGAGATCAATGCCATTTTCTTGCTCGAACTTAGGTTGGAAATAGGAAACATGTTTTGTTTCCAGATATCCAACTACTGAGTTGGTTGGAGGTGTTTCAAGGGCAAGGTTCCTTTGTGGGAGAGGAAGACGATTTGGTTTCCCTTGACTTCTGGCAGTGTTGCCTTGATATGGCTGATTAGGGAATGTCCTCCTTAGCATATCCTGATTAGGAAGAGCAGACATACTTTGGGCCATTTGCCTTTTCAAGGCTAGCAGTTCATTTTCCAGCGTTTACACCATTTGATCAGTGGTGGCTGAAGGTGGATACTCAGAAGATGAAGAGGATATACCTCTATTAGGATCTCTCCTTATCTTTTCTACTAAGATAAGGTCATCTTATAGCTCAATAGCCAAGTCTTGAGCAGCCTCAAGGTCTATGTGTCTAATCCGTCTCAACAAAAAACTCACTTCATGTAGCTGTGAGTTGAAGAAGCACATGAGATTCTGAGGTGTCAGCTGGGTGCCCATGGGAATCTTATGCCTCAGCTTGTTGAACCTGGCAATAAAATCTCTCATAGACTCATGAGATTCCTTCTTCATCTGAGTGAGCTGGGTCAGCAAAGCATACGCATCTTTTGCAGGCTCGAACCTAGCTTCAAATTTGTCTTTGAATGTATCCCAGTCAATCACTGATCTAGCTTGAAGATGTTAGAACCAGTCTATAGTAGCGCCTTGTAGTGTTTCCATGAATATCCTGACTGCCACGTCTTCAAATTCCACCCCTATAACACCATAGGCTATGTTGAAGACTGCAATGTGTTCATCATGGTGAACTATTCCATCACCAAAGAATTTGAGAAAATTTTTCCTTGAACTGCATGGAAGCTCATGCAGGGGTGAAATCAAATTAAGTGGACCAAAAGAATTACCCCAGGGGCCTCAAACTGCCATGATTTAATTATGTAAAATAGGGATAACAAATCTAGGTGGAATGGCCAGATTGCAAAACAAAAATGAAAAAGAACTGGTCCTGCTTGAGCTTGAGGCTTCAAACTATGCACTCTTTCCCAGCAGCTCTGGTTTTGTAGACCAGATAAAATAATAGAAGTGAAGGAAGATGGTAAGGCTATAATGATAATGGGTAAGACATGAAACGGAGTTGCCAGAGTCTGTAATGGATAAGAGTTATAATGATTATGGGTAAGACACAGGTGATGTTTCAATCTAAAACTTGAGGTTCCAAATTACACAAAATTATTGTCCCCAGTGGAATCGCCAAAAACTGTTAGTTGAATATTTTATTGGCCAGTTAACTGGTGACCAAAATAGTTCCTATCACCATAGCATAGGGAGATGGGTCATCCAATGTTGCAGGTTTACCACATCCAAAGGGGACAAATCTTTCCTCTCATCAAGAGGCATTTCCTATTAAATATGTGGAGGCTATATACTATATATATAGCAAAAAGTAAGACACGGGGGTAGAATACATCATCCATCTCTCTTCTTTCAGAGATGATGCTCACAAACAGAGGAAAAATCTTGGGTGATTGGTGAAAGTACTTCTCTTCTTTCAGAAGTATCATTCAGCCAAGAGCCAGATCCCTTCTTGGATAGTAAAAATCTTGGTGAAGCGACAGAAAGCACTTCTCTTCTTTCAAAAGTGCTTGTTCTTGCAGGCAACATGAATCTTTTTGGTAACAGGTGACAAAAGGGCGCAGATTAACCAGCAGTCTAAAATGTAGCACAAAGTCTCCACCTCGACTACCCAAGAGTGAAATACGAAGAACAATGAGGGCATAAATTCATCCCAAAGTCCTTTACATAGAAACATAAAATAAAAACACACACTGAAGACAACTATGACAGCATAAAGTCTAAAAGTAGTTGGCTTCAGGGCATCTTCTTTATCACCTCCACTAGTCTTGCTTGTTAAATTAAATAAATAAGAATGCTTTCAGAAGATAGACATAAGAATAATCTCCTAAAGTAGCACAAGCTATAACAACACAAAGTCTACAAGCAACTTGCTTTCTCCTTCAATCAAAGAAATATGAATTACAATATGAGCTCAAAGTCTCAGTAATGCCTTTCAATTCAGGTAGAGTTTCATTTTTGATAGGGGGAAGGTCTCCTTTGAAATGATACAAGAGATTACATTATATAGAGGCCTAAGGGAGGCTTGGCACTTTGTCCCATGGAGTGACCCATTTGGTGCATTCAATGCTTTGGATGCATTCTGGTCTTGTCAAGAAAGGCCATGTTGGAGCAGGGTGGCTGCCTTGACTGTGGCGTGTTGATTCATCTCTAGTGCCTCCTCCCGACTTTGAATCTCTAATTTCATCACCTGCTTAGCCACGCAACTGTCTATTCTGCCTTTATCTCATAGGGGACAAACAGACGATGCTTTCAATGTTTGCAGGCTCCAAATATCTACCTGGTGAACTGCTTCACCTACTAGAAATAACTCCCGATGAGTTTCCCTCTTTGTCTCTTCCTTCTCTTGGTTTGGCCTTAGGCTTTTCGAATGCATTCAGGTCTGCGCCTTGAGTCTGCTGGAATCAACAGACACTTCATTGCGACAAATTTGACGTTTGCAGGTCCGTCATGCTTCCTAGCAACTCCTTTGTGTCTTTCTCATTTGCCATGTCACTTTTCACTGTGACGCAAGTGAGGACATGTGGCGGCATCCGTAGCTTCGAAATAGGCTTATCAAAATAAGCTTTGAAACTGATTAGCGGCTGGGGGGCGCAGATGAAGACATGTGGCAGCTTCCACTGCATTGGGTCGGGACACACGATGGTTTTCGCTTTATGAAGCTTAATTCAAAACTGTGTCTCAGCTTGTGACACTTGGCAACTTCCACAGCCCTCTGAGGCTCAAACCCTTTTCCAAATGGAACATGCCCTTTGGTGTCTTCTAAGTGGCCTTCGGGCTTTGATTCTTAGGCAGGATGTCATCCCTTTTATTTTCTTTGAGCAAAATGTCTAAAGGAATTCCTTCAGACAATTCATCTGAAGGAAACCTTTCTTTGGATCCATATGTGCCTTTATATTACGAGTGCCCCTTTCCTTTGACACGTGGCACCTTTCGCTCTTTGAACAAGTGCCATGTGGCGTCTTTTGTAAGAACAGGGGAGGACACATGGCATCTTCTGTTGTTGACACTTGGTAGCATCTGCCTTCTCAAGCCTTTGTGACATCGTAGAAATTTTTGGGGCTCAGTCGGGCTCTCGTAGACGATGACACTTGTCAGCCTCGGCTGATCTCTGCAAGGGACATGTGGCGCAGTCCGAATACATTTTTAAGTCATGCAAATGCAGACACTTGGCACGTTTCACTTCATTTAGTCACTCGTCCTCGGGCCCACCATGGTCTTTGCTCAAAATAGTGAAGCTAAGGGAAGAGACTGCGGATATTGACACTTGAAGGCTCCCAACAAGCTTCAAGAGGGACACATGGCAATATCTTCCAATTCGCAGAAACAAAGTTTAGTGGGGCTCGACCGTCGACACTTGGCAGCATCCGCTTGACTCTTTCTTTTGCGCGCGCTTTTTTTCTTAACTAAGACAGCGTTTGAACCTTTGAACCCAGCGTGTTGAACTGATTGAACATTGAACCTGTTGAACCGATGAACCAAAATGGTTCAAGATTCAACGGTTTAACGGTTCAAGCTTTTGTTTTGATGCTTGTCGACAGACCCTTTGATGAACCAGTTGAACCTGCTAATCCTTTTACCAAAAAGTTGAGAAAATGACAAAATTGAATGTTCAGAACAAATTTTTGGAAAGGGGAGGGACAATTTTGGCCATGCAGGACCAAAATAGTCATATGTTGTCTAAAAAAATGAGGAGTCATTTTTCAGGGACATGTAGTATGACCCAATCTCAGGGACAACCCTTAAGAGTGTTCCTCATTTTAATGGAGAGGGGCCTATTACTGCTATTGAGCATATCAAAAATATAGCCAACCTCTACAATATTCATAATGTCATTGAAGAGAACATAGCCATTAGGTTATTGGTGTTGTCTTTTAAGGGTAAATTTTTGCACTGGTATGGGACCTTGCCTATGAATTTAGTTGGCTCATGAAATGAATTAGGCACCTTCTTGACAAATATATTTAAAGAGGAGTGACCATCTCTCTCTAGCTGAGCAATTAACCACTATGAAAAGAGCTTTGCATGAATTTATGTAAGATTTTAATACCAGGTTCTAAAAGACTTAGCACAGAATCGCCATTTTAGTGAGCCAACCCCAAGCTATGTTTTCCTTTACTATTTAAAGGCTTTGAAAAGTGATCTTGCTATCATGATCCAGTCCATGGGAGGACAAGTGTTACCCATTGCCTATGAAATAGACATAGCCACCGAAAATTATTTGGTGCAAGTAGGAAAGATAGCCCCTAGACCTCATATGCTGCTCTTTCCTAAATTCCAACCCTCAGTTCAGACTGCTGAACCCACTTTAGCTCCTCTGCCTAGTGTAAAAAAGCCGACTACTACCTCTCCAAATGACTTCCATGAAGTTAAGAGTTTGTTACAAAGTGTTACAAATGAATTAGTGGCTCTCAAGAGGCAACAAGCTCAAAACTATCTATTGAATCAAGGATACTAGCAGTTAGAACAAATAAATAGACCTCTTTTCCAAAATTATAACCAAGGATAGGGTCAGATTACCCAAGTCAGACCATATCAAAGTTATAATCTAAGTGCCCCTTCATCTTCCAAAGCTCTTATTCCCATTCAAAACAATTTGGTATAAGAACAGTCTAATTGCCCACCCCCGAGGTATGGTCAAGAACATGTTGTTTATACTAATGAGTTATCAAATCAATGTATGAACACTCAAGACAATCAAACAACCCAATTCCTAAGTTTTGAGATGTCAGCACAATCTAGGATGGACAACAGGCAAACTCAGTCTGATTTCACTCTTATGAACCACTTGGAAGGAGAATTTTATGAAATCAATTATGTGGAGAGTATGAATAAATAGGATGATTGTGTTGCAGCCAATACCAAGTATAAAAAGAGAGCTATGGAGGAAGCTCAAGTAGCTACTCAAGCATCTGTAGCATCTTTTCATCACAAGTGAACCATAAGTTTCCAAATTACAAGCTGCCAGTTGTAACCTCAACTCCTCAGCTTGCACCTCAAGTTGTAAATGCTCCCAAAGAAAATTCAAAAAGGAGCAACCCTCAAATCAATGTGGTGGACCAAATGAAAAAGCTTCACATGAATATCTCATTGTGGGATTCCTTAGCAATGCCAAGATAAAAGGATATACTCCAAAAGGAATTGCACAGGTTGATTGAACAAGTTGTCCCAGCAAAGGCTGATAATGTGTTGATTATGATTAGGCCCCCTTCCATGGTAGGTCAAACAAAGAAGGATAAAAAAAATCTTCCTTTCTATCTCTCCTTATTCATTAGATATTTCTTGGTTCACAATTGCATTATTGATAGTGGAGTAAGCACCTCAGTAATGCCCAAATACATAGTTGACAAGCTAGAACTCAAATATGAGAAAATGACCAAGGGAGTCCTGCAATTAGATGGATCATTAGCCAAAACATTAGGAGTGGTAAGAGGCTTGAATCTAATAATTCACACCTGTCTAACCTTCTCCGTTTCCCATGATGTGGTAGTGGTGGATGTTCCCCCTTACTTTACTCTTTACTTATCCAGAGATTTCACGTTTAAGATAGGTGGGTACTTAGCAACAAATTGGTCTTACATGGTTTATACAACTAAATATAAAACTAAAGTAAAGATTGAGTCAGAGCCCATCCATAGAGATCATCTAGAGCCATACTCACTCAAGGCAGCGAACGTTAGCTACGCCATCATTGACGAAGAAGAATTCTAAATAGACCAATCCCCACCCTTTTCCCTTGAAAGAGTTGCTGACCTACTCTTAGATAAATGGAGAAATGACAATTTTGAACATGACCCATACAAGTTCATCAAAGAGGTAGGTCTTAGAGTTTATTGCATGCATGAAGAAGTTACTTTCATGCCAAATTTGATGAAGGCAAACCAAAAGAGTTATGGTTTGTGACAACTCTTCTTCGATGGATCAAGAAGTAAATTGGGAGCTAGTGGTGGAGTAATGCTAGTTTCACCCTCAAAATAAAGATACTTCTCAACTTTTAGATTCCAATTCTCTTGCACTTGCAATATTGTAGAATATGAGTCTCTCATTCATGGTTTAGAGTAGGCAAAAAAATAGGAATAAAAGAATTGCAAGTTTTTGGAGACAGTGAGTTAATTGTAAACCAGGTGAGAGGTCAAAACTCGACCAAGAATTCCTTGCTTAAGTCTTACAAGCATATGGTGTGGGACTTAATAAAAAGTTTTATAGCTTCCAACATTATTTTTATTTCAAGAGAACAAAATAAGCAAGTAGACAGACTAGTAGTAGTTGGTGTTCAGTTTGACATTCTCAAGGGAATAGGTTGAGATAGCAATCAACGTCATTTAAAAGTGATAATAAGACCCTCCATACCTGATAATGTCACCAATTGGCAGGTGTTTGATATTGACCAGCAGATAGCACTCTTCTTACAAGAGGAGGCTGAACTTGCTTTTAGAAATCAATCCAAACTGCAACAGCAGTACGATGGCCAAATTGTTCATCTGAAGAATAACAAACTTCCTAAAGGTTTAGTCACTTTCAAAAGCATCTTCAATGAGGATGACCAACTCAAAAATTACAAAGCATCACAACCATGAAAGAAAATTATGAAAGAGTTGAAATATTCAAAGATAGGTTGCTTGCACTTGGGAAGGTATGTACAAATGATGAAAGGCATTCTTTCATTTTGTTATGCCAAGAGTTTGCCAATGTCTTTGCTTGGGCGTATAGTGACCTGAAGGGTTTTGACCTAAGCTTGTCTCAACACACCATTGAGCTGGAGGAGGGTGTCAAACTCATCAAAAAAAAACAAAGGCCCATGAATCCAAAGATTGAGCCTCTCATGCGGAAGGAACTCACCAAGCTAATTGAGTCTAGAATCATTTTTTCTATCAAACACTCTTCTTGGCTAGCCAATCTAGTCCATGTTATGAAGAAGAACGGGAAGATTAGATTATGTGTCGATTTTAGAGACCTCAATAGAGTCTCATTAAGAGATCACTATCCCCTCCTAAGTATGGAGCAAATCTACCAAATGATGACAGACAGTGAACACTTCTCCCTCCTAGATGGGTATTCAGGGTATAATCAAATTCTAGTGCAAGACTGTGATCAGTGCAAGACAGCCTTCACTACCAAGTGGAGAACTTTTTCCTACAATAAGATGCCTTTCAGACTATCAAATGCTAGAGCTACCTTTCAGTGAGCCATGGAAATGAATTTTTAGGGTCTGATAAATAGTATTGTATTGGTCTATCTTGACGATGTGATAGTCTTCTCTAAAGATGCAGGACAATATCTGAAACCCCTGAGGCAAATCTTTAAGAGGTGTAGAGAGTTTGGTATCTATCTCAACCCAAAGAAATGCATGTTTGTATCCATGAAGGCAAACTCCTTGGTCATGTCATTTCAAAAAGGGGCTTGACCATTGATCTAGAAAGAGTACATGCCATCCTATCGTTGTCCTTATCTAAACACAAAAAAGGTCTGCAGAGCTTCTTTGGTAGAATAAATTTTATTAAGAGATTTATCCCTAATTTTGTTGAAATAGTCAAGCCACTAATTTCTATGCTGAAGAAGGATGAGAAGTTTACATGGACAGCATAAAAAATATATAGTTTTGAAGGGATTAAGCAAGCTATTGCCTAGGCTCCAACCTTGATCAATCCTAATTTCTCTAAAGATTTCAATCTTTACACCTTCAAAAATGAAGAGGTAATCTCTACAATGCTCACTCAAGCAAATGATAAAAAACTTGAACAACCTCTCGCATTCTTTAGCCAAGGTCTAAAAGGTTTTGAAATTAGGCACACATATGTTGAAAAGCAAGCACTTGTAGTTATACAAAGCCTAAATAAATTCAGACATGTCAAATAGCAAGATTCATATCATGGTACCACATCCTAGTGTCAAGGATTTCTTGATTAGTCGTGATTTAAATGAAAAGAGGGCAGGGTGGATCACCAAAGTAATGGAATATGATGTGGAGATCAAAACTACCAAGCTAGTAAGAGGAAGAGGTCTATGTGAACACCTCACTACAGACCTTAAATAATAGAAAGAGGGCATTTTGCTACTCTATGATGAAGCTACAGTAAAGGAACCTGTAGTCGTAAAAGACTAGGCACAAGACATGACTCATTTCCTTCTCACTGGTGAGTGCCCTCAAGGCCTTGATAGGACTAAGAGGAGGTATTTCAGGCTTCAATCCCTTCTTTATGTCCTGGTTGATGGGGTGTTGTTTAAAATAAAAAATTAGGGGTACTCTTGAAATGCATAGACTCAAATTAGGTCAACAGGGTACTATCTGAATTTTATGATGGACCAATTAGTGGTCACTTTGCTTCTAAGCCTACAACTGCAAGGATTATGAGCACTGGTTACTTTTGGCCCACTTTATTCAAAGACACTCATGCCTAGGTACGAAAGTGCCAAAAATGTGCTCTTTTTGATAGAAAATAATGACTAGCTACAATGCCTCTGCAACCTATTCAATTAGAATAGTCATTCATGTAATGGGGTTTGGATTCATAGGGATGATCAACCCTCCTAGTGCTGGCCACAAGTGGGTCTTGACTGCTACAAATTATTTCAAGAGATGGGTAGAAGTTGTTGCTTTGAAGGAAGCCAATGAAAATACAGTCCTAAACTTCTATGAAGTCCTGGTAACAAGATTTAGAATCCCAACTACCATCATCTCAGATAACGCATTGGCTTTCTTGGGAACCAAAACAAGCGAGTGGATGTTAGGATACGATATTTATCTTAGTACTTCTTCCAACTACTACCCATAAGGAAATGGGTTGGCTAAGTCCATTAATAAGAATCTGATCAGGATCATTAGAAGGACCATGGAAGAAAATCAAAGGACTTGGCATGCCAAACTGAAAATAGCATTGTAGGCAGACATGGTCACTCCAAAAAGAGTAGTTGATAATTCACCATACACACTTGTGTATGGAAAGCAAGCTAGAATTCCTATTTCACTTGAATTGTCAACCTTGGATCTTGCCCACCAACTACAATTAGAAGAAAGCGACAGCATGGAGGTCAGATTTTGAGAGTTAATAGAGCTTCAAGAGGTAAGAGACCAGGCCATAATTTCTATGACCAGCCATCAGCAGCAGACAAAAAAGCATTTTGATAAAAAAATACTCATCAAAAGGTTTTTCAGAAGGTGACATTGTCTTGAAATGGGATGAAGACTGAGCTAAACCTAGGAAGCACACGAAGTTCGATGCCTTATGGAGTGGTCCATATGTCATCACTCAATGCAAGCAACATAACACTTTCCAACTCTTCAGATTAGATGGTAGAGAACTACATATCCTAGTTAATGGGATATTTCTTAAACATTATCACTAGGCCCTCTCTTGTTATGTATATATTCTCTCTATTTTTCCCCTATTTTCCCTAAGCGCTTTTGTGCATGTTTGTAGTTTTTTTAGCCTTGTTTATGTTTTCTTTACCTTTTGGGGTAAAAGCTTCATGTTGATTCTTAAGTTTCTTAAGGTTATTGCCAGCCTTTCAAGCTGTATCCTGACTCCATGCCCAATGGACTTATAGGCCACTACTTTTTTTAAGCATAGCAAGCATGCTTCCCCTGTGAATCACCAAATATGTTGACCAATTTTGGTCCTACAGGCCAAAAATCATGTTCCTTATTCTTTTCTTGCTACCCTGATTAGCAAGTCTCTGATGTCTTCACCTTACTGTAACTATGGGTTTTGCCTTTGTAATCGGCCTTTTTTTTATAAAGAACCAAGTGATTTGAGTCTTGTAGGTATTTCAATTTGATCTGGAGCTTATTTTGCTTCAAGCAAATTACCTCGGACAAGCCTTTTATTGGCAAAAGAATGGGCCAGTTTCAAACAAATACAAGTCTTTTACAAAACTTCGAAGGTCAATTGCCCTTGCGATGGTAGGAAGGTAACAAATGGGACCCTTCAAGAAAGCTATGAAAGACAACTTTGGACCCAAAGTGCCCTTGTAGAGAGCAGAAAGCGCGTTTGTAAGAGATCAAGGCAGAAAGCCCGAAAGGGAAGTTTCCTTCAGAAAAGAGACAAGTCAAACAAAAGATTTCTTCAGACTTTTTGCTTGAAGAAAATCCATAAGGAAACCAAGCGGCAAATTCCTTCAGACAAAATGCCCAAAGAAATTCCTTCAGACTTTTGTCCGAAGAGATTTACCAAAGGAAGCCCAAGACATTGAAGGCACGATTTCCTTCGGGCAAATGTCTGAGGGAATTCCTTCAAACATTTTGTCTAGAGGAATTTGGAAGACAAAGGAACCCAAAAGTTAGATGCCTTTGCGAAGGGATCTTAGCTATCAGAAAGGGGATCTTTACCTTTTTTTTGAAGGGTCATTTTCCCTTCGAAAAGGTTCATTTTGCAAAAGCTGAAGGAATTGCTAAAGGATGATGACGGGGCCGAGAACGTCACCTTCAACAAGGTGAAATAGTCGTTGAAGGTTCAAACATCTGGTGACAGGCCTGCGAATGTCAAATTCAAGGGAGTAAAAGAGCTATTAATTTTCAAATGGTGATGGGCATGTGGATGTCAAATTTATGGTGATGAGATAGCCGTTGTTTTTTCATATAGTTAAGGACGGGCCCACGCATGTCAAATTCAAGATGGTTCGATCGTCAGAAGAAAAAGCTAAAGGAAATTTCCTTCAGACATTTTGTCTGAAGGAATTCAAAGCTCAAGTGACCCGCCAAGAAAGGAGCTGAGAGGAGACAAACAATAGCCCTGAGAGCCTGAATTGCCAGGAAAAGATAAGAAGTGGCAAGGAAAGAGAGATCAGAACAGTAAATCTAAAATGTGGCTATGCACACATAAGACAACACTTGAAACATTCTAGAAGACACATCCAGCCAAGTGCAAACATGAACTAGATATGCCCAGGTGGCAAAAGAGGCATCGATAGGAGAAGTTATTACTTGTAGATGAAATAGTCTCCACCAAACATCCATCAAAGGGAGCACGAGCATTCAATAGAGCGACCTATTTTTATTTGTTTGCCATTAATCAACAGAGAGTTGCATGAGTTTTCAAGGGAGGCGGCCTTGTCGTTCAAAGGATAAGGTGACCCATACTTTAACAGGAATATTAAATGCAATTTGAGCAATGAAATTCAATGTCTGTGACATATACATCATGGTTCTTCCAGGAGTATTGGTGGAAAGATGACAACAGCATGAGCAGATTCCTCTTACCAAGGTGTTTAATGCAGTATGGGTCGTTGGTTCCTTGAAAGGACTAAGGATCTTTCTCTAAGTTATATATATTGTAACCTCTCAGCTAAAAGAGAGATCTCTCATTGGTGTATGGTGAAGCCCTAGATAATTTTTACCTTATAATAAAAAAAAGCATGTTTTACCTCCATCTGATTTGTTATACTTATGAATATGCTTGTGTATCGACATTGTGTTTAGTCATTTTATCTTAATGTTTTCATAGGTCGACACCAGTATATCTAGTATATCCAAGACCATTTCTACAGGTTAAAAGGAAGTGCCCAAGTTGGAGCATAGAGGTAGAAGAGAAATTATCTGACGGTGTGCTTCTGGAGCACCTATGGTGGGTTCTTTTTCTTTGTATCTCCATTAAGCCCCTTGTTAAAATGCCCATGCAGTCCGGTATTTTGCTCAAATGAAGTGTTTGTTCACTCCTTTGATCTAAAGTGTTGATGAGCTGAGTAGATCGAATCATTTGGTGCATCACCATTTTTAGTTAGGTTCTGCTTTTGTGATATCCTTCTTTTTTTTCATCCCCCTCCATTATTAACAGCAATAGTTAAGGACCTCAAAGGTGCATCAAGGGGAGCTAGCCCTTATCTAAAGATTCATTCCTCAATTTTTCCAATCCCATAGCAAGAGGAATGTCTCCATTGTGCCGCATGAAAGAAAGAGGCTGAGCCTTCTTTTAAAGGGTGCAATCCACAATGTCAACAATTTTTGGCATACTTGATGGGACTTTTTTTTTAATGCTCTGGGAAGTTTCAGGATTGATGTTGGTCATATTACTACAAGAGGAATGTCTCCATTGTGTCGTGTGGAAGAAAGAGGTTGAGCCTTCTTTTAAAGGGTGCAATCCACAGTGTCAACACATACTATGGACTCTGATTATTATGAATGATGTTCTATGATTATAAAAGTTTCTAGCATTGTTATTTTCATCTTTTATTGTCGTAGATGGGAGTGGTGTGTCCATTTCATACAGAATACACAATATAGTGTATGACATTGAGCATCGTGGCATAGTATATTCTCAGGGTTGGACTATGTTGGCTCATCTAAACAAGGACATGTACTATTTTACTCAAGAGATGAGTGGTGGAGGTATCAATGCATCAACACTATTGCATTATTGGGCATACAAGCACATAGCAGTGAGCAAGTCAGTGGCACATTCATGGGATGAATAGTCTCACCCACATGTATTTATAGCTAGATGGATTGGGATAGGGCATGTTTCGAAGAGGAGTACTACCTACTATCAGTAGTTATTAGATAATCTGAGAGCAGAGGATATTGCCTAGAGACCTTACAAGGGCTATCAGGGATGGGTTGAGGATAGCATTTAGTTAAGGTGGATTAGAGTGAGTTTTTGGATACATTATAGGTGGGATAATGTATACAAGTGGTTCCAATATGAGAGGGTTACCTGCCAGTTTGGTTTCGTACAGGATATTCCCCTAGCACTGGTAGTGTGGTTGAAGAGTTCTCAAGCTCCTACAACGCTGGGGATTAGACATAGGCCATTGATTGCAAAGCTAGCTCCTATGCCAATGACATAATGGGATCCAAAGATTGAGGTAGCAGATGTGGATGATGTTGGGTTGATTGAGGCCTATTTAACCTAGTGGAGTAAGCATAGGTGGGCACCTCTATTCTTGAGAGATGGCATGGTCTCAAAGGAGGTATTGGATGTAGAGCCCTTGAGGGATGTACATGGTAAGGTAGATATTATGTTTGTATGTTTTATGTAATGTTCAATCATGTGTTTTGAGTTAAAAATGATTCTTATTAATTGTAAGGAAACTTGCAAGTGCAAGAGAGGATGATTATTGGGAGGTTACCATCGAGTTAGTGTTATGTGAGTTGACACAACATATTCTAGATGATTTCATGGATGGATTGGTGAAGCAGGCCACCAATGTAGCTGGAGTGCATGTGCATTTGTTTGATCATGCAGCATAACGAATGTGGCATACAGGGGACTAGCAGCAGATAGAGATGAGTTATGTTCAGAGCTGTAGAGGCGGACTATGCCATCTCATAATGCTCTAGGTGGGGCAAGTAATCGTATAGTATACGACTATATATGAGTTTATCAAGAGTATGTTGAGTGTAGGGTTGAGTTAGCTATGTACTAAGAGAGAGAGAGAGTAAGTGTAGTCGGAGATCGAGGTCTCGTGGAGATAGTGGGGCCTCTAGTTCTAGTGATGATGTGTCTGAGAATGAGAGTGAGGGAGATAGTCCTAGCAGTTGTGTTCGCATCATTGAGTGATGCATCACATTTGTATTTGAAATGATGTTATGAGTTTTATATATGGATATGGTTGTTATGTAATTTGGCATTATTTATTGGTATCTAGATGTGGTTTATATTATGTAATTTGTTATGTGTTTAAATTTGGTTATTTGTTTGAAATGTTTGATGTTTCCAATTTTGTTTCTGTTAGATTAATGTTAATTGTTTTGTATGTGTTATGAATGTTTTAGGCATATGTGCAGGAGATCTAAGTTTTTGTATTGGTATATGATGTTTGTTTCTTAATTGTTTATATCTCATAAAATGCTAGCATCTATATCCTATGATGGCGAGATGCTCTATCTAAACCTTGATGGCATGGAGAACGAATGACCATACTGCTCATGTTGTGTTGGTGTAGATGTAGATTGTGAAAGTGGAGTTGTCTATGATGCACTGCTAGTGGACAACTGTGTAGACTTTGATGCAAAAATCTTGATTGATTGTCACTCTGAAACTGCACTATGAGTTGCTTGATTTATTGCAAATATTTTAATCAATGTTTGAACTGAAGTTGGATTTTGATCTTTGTATTGATTGCCATAAATATTTATCGATTGTTGAACTGAAATTGTAGCCTTGGGTTGATATTTATTCCCAAATATCTTAATCAATTGATGTACGGGAGGTGCATGTTAAGCTCTGTAATTGTTTCCAAATATTTTGATTGGTGTCTGTACCAAAATTATGCCTTTGGGTATGTAATTGTTCCCAAATATCTTAATCGGTGTGTGCATTGGAGGTGCATTCTGAACTCTACGAACTGGTTGCCATCATTGTTGAAGTTGTGATGTGGGAGACTATTGATAAATAGTTGTCATAAAAGTCATAGGGCTCGTATGATGAGTAACCAATGGTTCCATAAAAGGAACACCCTGGGATAACTATGTCTTAGAGGAGTGTGATCTAGGGGAATATGATGAATGAAGGCCTAATGCCCCCTGTGTGAACTCTATGATGCCCCTACTAACATATTGATTCATATGGCTCTAAGTGCATAACAATGATCATCTAAATGTCCATTAATTTAATGAAAATGACAATAATGCTAGTGTGGTACCTAGTGTAAACAATGAGGTGGATGATGAGTAGTTGAAGTGTAATCATCCCCTTATCTAGTAGTGTAAGCAAAATGTCATGAGGCCTAGATTTATTTGAAAATTGTATAACCCCTCTATGTATATCATGTGCACTACTCACTATAGGTTGTGTTGTATAGAGTGGCTCTTTGCCCTTACTGAGTATTTTTATTGATTTTTTGATTCCCACTGATTTCTGAGTTGGAAGTGTAGTAGGCTCTTGTACCAAATTTGATGACTTAGGTTATGAAGGATCTAAAGTGCCTCTAACTATGTAATAACTAATCCCAATTTTGCCTCTAATGAGATAGTTGCATTGCATAGATATCTGAATGATTTAGATGTTCGATATAGCAATTTGTCCTTGAGAGGATAAATTAACCCTCTAACAAAGATGTATTGCACTTTTGAATCCGTTGGTTGATAAATTAACTAATGCAAACAAGATTTGAATCATAAAATGTACTATGAGGTAGGCTCTATCTCACCCTGATATAGTGAAGGTAATCTCTCATGTGCGACTAGAGGTCCCTTATTCTGTATATAATGCCTAAAGAATACCACCTCTAGCTCCTCATATATATGTAAGCATGCACTAGGGAGTGTATCGTGGAACCAATCTAGTGCTTTGTCCTTTAGTGACTTTAGAAACACTTGTAGTAGGATTAACTTGTTTGTAACATGAGCCATGGCTTTCTCATAAGTCTAAAGTTTTAAATATGGATCGCCTTGTCCATCAAAGATAGGTAACACTAGTATTTAAAAGTTATGTGGCAACCTCATAGTTGCAATTCTACGTGGAATAGGATTATGATGAATAACATTGGCATCACCCTAAGATCTGTATGCCTTGTTCTCCAAAATGAGATGATGTACTTCATGCATTAAATAAATTAACACTCATGAAGGTATATAATTATTATCTAGGGGTTCATCTAATGCTTGAATTTTATTGTTTATTGTGGCCGTTGGTATATAAGATTGGAAATCTTGTTTAGGAAGGGTCAATGTGCTCTCAATAACCTTTGAAGGTGTGACAGCTTACACCTAGTTAGAGGGAAATAAGTTATTACCTTAGTTTGGGTTTGTTTGAGAACTATTTTCTACTGTAGTAAGGGGGTTGAGGGGGATTCATTGGTATCTATTGTATTGTTAGTTTGAATAGAAGGTACATTATTTTCTAGTGAATGAAAATTATGCACATAAGAATAAGTAAGTGTGTGTGTGTGTGTGTGTGTGTGTGTCTTTTAACATGTGATCTAATGTTTGGTTAAACAAGAGAAATATGTGAAGTAAGAGAAGAAGTAGAAGTTGTAGATTCTATGTCATCCTCATTATAATCACAATAATCATCAAAATCCCATTGTTCCTCAAAATCAAAATTTAATTCATTTGAAGAGGTAAGAGTAAAAGAAGTATCATTCACATGCTCATTAAGAGAAGGAGAAGGGGAAGATTTTAACTTTTGACTACTATGCAATGTATCATCTTGTGTATGTGTAATGCAAGGTATTCGTGCACTAGTAATTTTTGAAATGCAAGAATGATTTTCACTTTCTATTTAAGAATCAAGGGAAGAAAGAGTAACACTCATGTTTTTTTTTGTATATTATGACATATAGGGGAAGAGTTAGAAACATATGCATTATCTATTTGTAGGAAAGAATCATTACATTGAGCTTGAAATGTGAATGAAGGTGATAAAAGTTTGACATTATTTGTATTTACATTTTGAAATGTAATTGAGAAGTGTAAAGAAGATGCATTATTTTGATCTACTTTCTTTGAAGCATGTAAAAGTGATTGTCATGTAGTGCACTTATATTGATTTATTTTGAACAATGAAGTAGCAAAAGTAGTTGAAAAACTAGGATCACATTGTAATAAAACACTACCAACAAGAGGTTCTTTTGGCATTATGTTGTTAATTTGAGTTTTAGAAATAAGAGAAGAGGAAGAGGAAAGAGAAGATGATTTATCTAATATATCCTCATGTTCGTTTGTATTATCATGTGCATAATAATCCTCATATCCATCATTGTAACAATAGTCATCACCATCATTATAAATGAAATATTTATCATGCTCTAATGTAGAATCTTTAAAATTAGTCCATGCATTGTTATAATCATGAGAAAAAATCAAAATTGCATCAAGTGGATAAGGAGTAGAAGACTTTGTAGATGTCATTTTAAACTTGCCAAAGAAGATGATGTAAAGAATGAATAATAAACACACGAGAGGTAGAATATAGTCTAACATAAGTATGTGTGCAATATGTAAATTTGTTGAATAGAGATTGTAACAAAAAATAGAGTTGTTTTGAGAACCTAATTGCTAATGTTTGTGTGCATAGGAACCTAATATGTGGATCTAGGGTTTGAAATGAGGGTTATGTTGTAAGTATTTAATCTGAATTAAATAAATAAAACCTTAGTATTGAATGAATTAAATTAGCTAGGTTAATCTAAAAAATCAAAAAATTAGATTTTTGTAACCCTAATTTAATGTGCAATTTTTAGAAGATAAACCCTAAGAAAAATTAGGGTTTTTGAAGCTATCTCTAAAGAAAGACAGGTTCACCATATGATTTAACCATTTAGGGTTTATAAATGTAAATCCTAAGTTTAGTTAAAGGGTTGGGTCTATAGTATATTTGGAATAAAATTGAAATTAATTGATTCTATGTATCTTTCCAAAAATAGTAAATACAAGGAGAAGATGGACTTATCTAGATATGTACAAAGTTTCTCGTAGATCTGAATACTGGAGACCACTAAGCAGTCAAAGAGGAATCTTTCATCTGTAGATTATTTTTCAAAATTTGGCTTAGGATAGTAGTGCCCCCCTTAGGATAGTAGCACCATGTAGCGCTAATGTCCAAACTTGGGACGAGTGTCCCTCCTGTAGTGACTGACTTCAACTTTCAGATAAGTTGCGTGAGTTCCTGAGGGTCCTGTAGGTGATTTACTATCGCACGGGGGCTCGTCTGTGTCACTATTTCTACTAATTCTTCTTCAAAACTCTAATGAATACCTACAAACATGAAATAATGAAATAATCAAATGCAAAAGAAAAAGAAAAACTGGGTTGTGAGATGTTACAATCACATGGAGAAGAACCCCTATTGTCTTGATCGTTGCCTACATTAACCCCAATGATAGGGGTCTCATATCACATGTAGTTCTCCCTTAGGGAATGTGTGCCATCAACTTGCATGATATGCTGGATGAATTTTGCCTAGGCCCTTCTTTGATCAAGCATGCAAATGTCTAGATGTGAATGTTGAGTAGTATACAGAGTATTTGAGTTGTACTATTGATTGATTTTATGTATTAAGTGCCAAATGGTAAGTGTTAGATGTAAAATGCCTTGTGAAGCTCTTTATATAGGAGGATCTTTGTTATAAATATAATACCTTGTTCATTGGCCGACATGTCGTGAAAAAGATATAAAAAACATACGAGAAGGGTCACGAAGGGGTTGAGACTCAAACACGGGTGAAAGGGTTCGTTGGACACTAAAGGCAAAAATGGACAGTAGCGCCATGTGACGCTACTGTCCTCAAAATGACGCTAATGTCCAAAGGCTCAAAACATAGCAAAAATCAAGGATAACAAGCTAGGGGCCCCTAGGATTGGGAAAAGGTGACCAGCGACTGTTGGAAGTGTCAAAACAGTCAGAAAAAGGCATGAGAAAGATCAAAAGATTCAAAGTGACCATGTGAATAAGGAGTATAATTATCACTGAGACCCTTTGTGTGAAAAAACAACAAAATACATAGTACTTGTGGTTGCTTGACCAAATTAGGGTGTTTACAGTCTATTAACTCCCTTATTGACCAATTAATTCAGAGAATTGTTGTGATATGTACTTTCTCATTGAAAATTTATTTCACAACATGAATGCCATCATCTTCAAAGTCTATTGTAAACCATTCAAACCTGAAGGCTTTCATCTGTTCCAAGGTTATTCTCGACCAATCTCTTTTCCTAACTTCAAAATCATCTTCACAGTCTTCCAAATAGTCTTCAATCTTGGGAATAAGAGGATAGTTGGGACCCATCATGGGATTGTTTTTCACAAACCCCTTGCTATCAAAAGCAAATCTTCTTGTGTGTGATTGCATTGGAAAATCTATCGATGACTTCTCAATGTTTGACATCCTTGACTGATTTGAAAATGAAATAACCAAAGCCAATACAAAAAGTTATTCCTCTGATGTGTTGATTGATACATTTCATGTACACCTCACTTAGTTGTTTGTAAAGTTCAATCAAAATTATTTTATCACTGAGATATCTTGACAACCCAAGAGGACCTTCAAATTTCTCAACATGAATATAAGTTAACTTTGAAAACTACATGAAATAGCTCTCGTAATCAATACAATTGCTCTATTAAATATCCTCGTTGCAATATTACCATCCATGGGTCTAACAAACATCATATTGAATGCATCATTCACCCTTTTGAAATGATTTCCATTTTTCGTTAGTTGTGGAAACATGTCATACACCAATGCACGAGGGATAGTTGTATTTTCTTCATTTAAGCATGGCCAAGATCTGAAGGCTACAATGGAATAAACCAAATATGAGGTCATTTAGAATTCATGTGAATTTTAATTTCAATAATTGTTCATGAATGTTATTACTGGTTATCTGAGCCCAATCAATGAATTGATTCATGGAGTAGATGATATTAATGAACATGCACATCCACTTATGAAATACATTTGTTATTTCATTTCATAAGACCCTGTTTAGAAGAGTGGTCATATCTGACAATTCCTCCTTGAAATCAAATCTATAAGGAGTTTTGACAAGTTTGACATTTATCCTTTTTCTGTTGATCAACTAGGTTTGACTTGTCTTTTCACATTTATGCCTATTGTTAACCCAAAACTATTGAGCAATGTCTTTATTTATTTCCACGGTTTCATCATGAGGCTCAATGCCAAATATTATGTCTACAAAGGTTCCATCCAAATTAATAATTAGTTGATCATCTACATATCTTATCTCCCTCTTCTTTGGATTGTAGTACTTGGTGCATGAAATTACTAAGTCTGCACATTGAATGGATGTTAGAAATGTCGTGACATGTGCATGTCCACTATCCAGAATTCGTTGTTCCATTGTAGTTCTTTTCATAGCATCCATCCTCTACCAAAACTCATTAATGTCAATGTGATTCATATTACTATCATTCACATTTGAAATGTTTGTATCCTAAACAGAGATGGGCTCATAGCCCATACATTTGAATTTCATTTGTGATGAGGAAGCTAAAAGGATAGCAACTTGAGCAAGAAATTTCAGATTGTTGTAGACAAGATCAAGGGGGGAAATGCTTTCATAGGAGAACTAGGTTGAGCAAAGTGGACCTAAAGTTATGCACAAGTTCTTGAAGGCTCGTACAAAGTTTTCTTGTTGTGAGATGGACTTACGATCTGACTGTTTGAAGTTATCGGTTCTTACAATTGACTTAGCAACACTGTTCAAAACACATCCGAAGAGGAATTGAATGAGTTTCCGTTTTTGGGAAAATTTTGCCAAAGTTTCTCCTTGTTTTTGTACAAATATGAGATAATACCCAACTCAAAATGAAGCATAAAAATCGAAAGGAAAAGAAAAGGAACTAGAAACTAACCGTTGATATAGAGAAGAAAATAACTGAGGGAGAAATCAATTTTCAAGATCAAAACCAATTTGAAATGAATTAAGTGTTGTTGAGAGCACTCTAGCTATGGAAGAGACAATTTTCAAGCTCAAAATGAACTTCACCAAGTTTCAACAAGTTCTATATTGGGTTTCAATCATTTGTGAATGATTTTTGCTTTTCTTTCACCAATTCAGGGTTTCAAAACCTACTTTGCATTATTTTGATTCACACAATTTTGCACAAAGATTCTCATTTTTAGATTAAAGTTTGAATCTCATTTTCAGCTATTGTGAAAGCTTTCAATATATGTGTGAGAAGAATTTCAAGTCTCAATGAATAGTTTGAGCTCATAAATTTTTGATGTTCCATGCAAACTTAAATACCTTTACCTTTATCAACCTATCTAAATCTGCAATGATTTTTATAACTATAGAAGAAAGCTTGTTCTAGAAAAAAAACATAGAAATATCCAAGTTTTCAAACGTTGTATACCACAATACGAAATGGAATCACCTTGAAGTGCACAGACCTATTCTTACATGTAATCGTTGTCTTCGACTATGAGAAATCTTTGAACAATGTTCAGACTTGACTAAACTTGAGAGAGTGATTAACATTATTTGAAGAATTCAAGATATGACTACATATTTGTATGAGCTTCAAAGGTGGTTTGGCATTGTGCACATGTACCTTCGATTTTGGTTGAGAATGCAAAGGCCAATCATAACTGTGAAGATCTCGTTAACAATATTCAGGGTTGTCGGTTTTGGAGCTTCATTTACATACAAAATTTGCATAAGTGAAAAATTCAAAACTCCACTAATAACTGTAATTTTTATATTTCTCAAAGTCTATTTCCCTGCTTTGCAGGTTTTGGAAACTTCCTTTACATGAAAAATGGATTGGAGAAGTCTACATAGATGAAATAGAGTTCAAAACTCTGCAAAAACTAGACTAGATACTTTTATTAAGTTCGTTATATATGTTTGTGAGGTTTTGAACCTTGTTTTACAATGTAAAATGTTCTCATGAAGTCTACAAATGTAAAATAGAAAGTCAAAACTCTACAATACACTGTAGCTTATACTCTTTTTGAAGTCCATGTTTGGCTTGCAAGATTTAGGAATCTTTTTTCAATGTAGAATAGGATGGCAAAATCCGCAATACAAAATTGTCTTGAGAAAGTCGCACAATGCCATGTCAATTAATCCTATCATCATGAAAAATTGGTTGCAATCAACTTGAAACTGCTCATTGAGAATGTGAAAATTGTTTGGATACTCGATCCGCTTGATGTCAATGTATGACACTTTCTTACCAAAAATTGTTAAAGTTGTTTGTAACGAGCTTTTGAAATCAGCAAAAAGCCATGTGCACGTTTACTTGAGCCATTGAACAGTGTGGAAAAACACTTTGAAATGAAGACTTCAAAAATATGCATGCAAACACTTTGATAACTAATTGAGAAACTATGTAGGGAGATGGTGGTTTGAGAGGCTCTTATTGCATGCAAAATGTTCTCTTGAAAGGCACAATCAATAGAGTTTTGAAACCTCTACATCAAAACAATATTTAATATACTTGAAGTTCAATGTTTACCTCTACGAGTGTTGGAAACTTTTATTACATGCAAAGCATTGTGGTGGAAAACTCATCAGTGAAATGATGCAATGAGAGCTGCATGGAACAGTCAGCATACTTTTGGTGTCCACAAAGCAACCTACGAGTTTAGAAGAGCTATTTTGCAATGCAAAAGACTTTCTCAAAGTCTACCCTTGTAAAATAACAATAGAAATGTCCCACAAAATAGTTGATAAATTAGTTATTTGCATGTGTTATGCCGCACAAGAGGACTGAGAAATTTGCATGTGTTATGGAAGGAGTTGTTTTTAGAATTGTTTGAAACTTGGAGAGAGATGGATTTCAAGAGATGTCTAACATGAAATGAAGTATTTTCAAACAAAACATACACTTGTCCTTGGCAACCATGCCACTTGGAAGGCCGTTATAACCAATTGGAAGCTTGAAGAGGCATGACGGGCTTTTGACATGAGTTATGCATGCAAAAAGTTCTTATTAAGTTCACATATGTAAACAAGGTCATAAAAAGCTACACAACATTTTAGAAACTATTTTAGCTTTTTAATTTTTTTTCTATATTTGGCCAGTCCTAACAAGGCCATTTAGAATTATTTATTAACTCCTAAGCCACGTTGTAGGGTCCGAAGCTTATACAATTTTTTTAAGGATGATGACAACAATTCAAGACTTTACAAAATTCTTATACTCACATGGATATCCAAAAGCCAATCAGGGCTACATCGAGAATGTCCTCCCGCTAATAATGTTTAGTAATACTTGGGTTTTGTGGACACAAACTTGAAAAAGCTTTTTGAAAACATTGGTACACTTGTTCAACCTTTTTTTTTTGTTTTTTTTTGTTTTTTTTGTTTTATGTCAAATACAACAGTCATTTTTTTAGAATTTCAAATGAGGCAAGGTTATTTTCTTAGAATCTAGTCGGCTTTAAGAAAACTAGAAACATTTGCAAATGCAAATTTTTGAGACATGGAGCTTTGACCAAATATTGACAACCACCTAACATTACGAAACCTCATTCTAAAAACTTTTGACTTGCTAGATTAAAGTGACTTGGTTAGGACTTGATTAGGAATCAGTTATTTACGACTTAGCAAATTTGCTCAACAAAAACACTAAAGGCTTGCAATTGCTTATGACAAAACTTGATTTGCACCTCCTCACAAAAAAAATAGTGTAACAAATTAAATGTTTTGAAACTTCAATTTGGGCGATAAGAGGTATGTAGCACGATGGGTAATGAAGAGACTCAATAATCCCAATAGGGTCTACTTCAGTGGGTACCATTAGTACCTAACATGACCAATATTCTTGGTAGTCTATCAAAAGACAAATAGAAAAAGTACAACATATTTTGGTCATATCTTTTGCATTTGGACTCTGTTGTGGCTCCTATTTGAAGCGTTGGAAATATATTTTGATGAGGCTCACTTTTTATTCGATCTTGGGGTCCCAAACTTCATAGATTTTATGTCAAGTGATTTCAAAGGTTTCATGTAGGATTCATCCCTCAAGTTATCGACAGGGAATAAAAATCCAAAATCTCATAGCTTTTATGTTTAATCTTTATTTTGACTCTCGTTTGAAGCGTTGAAAGGATATTTCGATGAGAATTACTTTTCCTTAAGACTTCAAAGTTCCAAACTCGACAAGTTTTGAGTAAAATCATTTAGGATATTTTAGGTATGACTTGTACTTGAAAGTTCCTAAATGGTTTGAGGTCTTACGAAGTTCCACAAAAGTCATCTCGATAGCTTTCAAAAAGGAATTACCCAGAATAAATAAAAGAAAAGAAAAATAAGTGCAAATTCAAGTAAATGTTAAGTCTCAAGTCAAGTCAAAATGGTAGTTATGTAACTACCTTATGAGGACGTGAAGTATAAAAGCACTAGAAAGGCATTTGTAAAGGTCAGATTTTTCAATCTCCCAACTCATGGAGAGAACATGCTGCAAAATATTGTTTTCTTGTAAAGCTTTCAAAAAGGAATTACCAAGAATAAATAAAAGTAGATAAAAAGAAATGCAAATTCAAGTTAACGTTAAGTCTCAAGTCAAGTCAAAACGGTAGTTATGTAACTACCTTATGAGGACATTAAGTAGAAAAGCACTAGAAAGGCATTTGTAAAGGTCAGATTTTTCAATCTCCCAACTCATGGAGAGAACATGCTACAACTTTGTGTACAACCAATTGTTTTCAAGAAAATTGTGAATGAAATGCATCATAATGTGTAAGGTAAATATAATGTTTTATGGGTATTTGATATTCTCTATTAATAAAATGTGATTTGTTGTTCATGAATAAAGATATATTTCAGATTCTTGTATTGTCTTGATCATATGTAAACCTTTGGCTTTTGTAAATTGTGTTGAAAACCCTTGAAGATGGACTTTATATCATATGTGTGTAATCCAATTTGAAAGACTTTGGGCTTTCAAGCAATCTTTGCTCTCACCATATTTATTGCTTCTGATTTTCACTCACACATCAAGGAAAGATTTCAACCCATTTCATCTAAATCTAGATTATTTGTGGTTTTCGACGTTTACTCCATTGTAAGTTTCTCATTCTCTCTTCCATATCTCCTCATTCTCACTTTATTTCCACTTTTCCCCTCCTATTTTTGTTGCATTTTCATACTTTCTAGTTAAAAGTACAAAAAAATAGAAAAACCTCCATCATACGAGGGTGTTGCCCCTCTTAAACACAGGAAAATCATTAATAAATTGGTAATTTCTCCAATGTTGAAAGTTTTATGCTCTATCTAGTTGGGCGAGTCAATGAAATAATCTGAAAAAACACAACATAAAATCTTGCCAACTAGTAAACAGGATTTGCGACCCTAATACTTTAAAATTGATAAATATCATAAAGAGTATGATTTTAAAAGAAGTGATTAAAATCTACTCTATGTTAAATCAATTGGTGATGGCATGGTAGTTCTAATAATCTATATTGATGATTTTGTCATCACGAGAAGCAATTCTGTTTTGATGCAACAGGGAAATGCTAACATTTGTTATGACCGATCTAAACTTGCTTCAATATTGTCTAAGTGTATAATTTCGATAAAATCGTTATATTATTTTTGTATCTGAGAACAAATATGTTAGATATTTGCTACACAAATTTGGAATGCATGATTGTAATCCAACAACTACATTTATGGATTTTGGAACAAAACTTTCAACTAGCATTAATTCACTGCCGATCAATGAAACAGTGTATCGGCAACTAGTAAGTAGTTTGATTTATCTTACTACTACTAGACCATATTTGTGTTTGGTAGTAAATTATTTTTCTCACTTCATATATAAACCACACAAAGAACATTAACAAGCTGCAAAATAAATTCTTAGATATGTCAAAGGTACTCTTGACTTTGGCATTTTATATCAAAAATCTGTTGATTTTGAGCTAACATTGTACACTAATTCAAATTGGACAACTTCAAAGGATCCAAGAAGGTTTACAACAAGAGGTGTTTTCACTCTTGATTCAGGGCTATTTTCATGGTAGAGTAAGCTGCAGAATACAGTTGTCATGTCCTCCATTGAAGTTGAGTACGAAGCAGTTGTTAGTGCAAGTCGCGAGTCAATGTGGATTCAAACAATACTGGAGGATCTTCAACTTGATTCATCTACACACACACCTATCTTCTGCGACAACTAGAGTGTTCTGAAGTTGGTGAAAATTTTAATTTTTCATACTAAAACAAAGCACATTAAAGTTCGTCACCACTTTATTTAGCAGCAGATTAATAATGAAGACTCGTCTTTATTATTGTTTCACCACAAAGTACCCTGCTAATATAATGACTAAACATGTGAAAAAAGATAAATTTGTAAAGTTTCAAGATAAAACTTGGAATTGTTTTTGGTTTAGTCGTTATGGAAAGGTGTTAGAATAGTTTGTAAAATAACTATAACATTGTGTGTTATACTAGGTTGATTAGGTTGTTACTAGTTTGTTAAGGTTTCGCCTATCTTCGTAGATTTACCATAAAGCTTATGGTTACTACTTTGTCATTTATTACCTTCATATATTGTAGCATTCTCCAAGCTATTTAAATGGCTCATACATTGAAATAAAACTAATGGCTTGTGGCTTCTAATAAATATTATAGGAGGCAAAAACATTGACGATGGATGTTGAGGATGCGATTAGGAAAGGCACACAATGGACGATGGAGGCTCTCTTCTCCCGAAAAGGGAGAAGGGTGGGTTCAGCCCACAGAGAGTTTCTCCTCTCCACAAGAGAGGTCCCTTCCTTGTTTGTCTGTCTAAATTTTTTGATTAGGCTATTTTCAAGTTCTTACATCATTCCAGTAGCTTTTGAATTTATCGGTATCTTTTTGTATGATGATGGTAAAGTTTTTTCTGCCTTCAGAAGGATGTTTTTCAGTTCTTTCTCATGAATGACAGCCCCAGTTGATTCCCTCTTTTACTTATCAGAAAACATATCACAATGCATCTGTGAATTTGGTCACTTTTAAGTCTCAAGTGAAGCCAAAGAGGAATGAAGGATTGAGGGCTGAGGGCATCATCCATGCCCACTAACACAATTTTAAATGTTTATTCTATTTTGCCCCACCAGTTTTGCTGCACCGGTTTTCCCACATGCACAAAAAAATTCTGAAAAATAAAATAAAGCTACTTCCCTGTTGCCGATGTTTACTATAACCCTTCTGATCGTTTCAGAAAATATTAAATACTGTTTAAAAGAGATTATAAGAGAAATACTTGGTGTCATATCACATCCTACCAGCTCCATGTCTGAGAACCAAAGCTGCCAATGCCATGGTTCAAGAAACAATTATCCAAAATAATTAACAATTTCTTACTGAGTGCAAACAAAGAAGAAAGTGATGTCCAGAAAGAATCACAAAGTGCGTTACGTCAATTCTGACTTGGAACAAGGGTTATCTTAAGGAAGAGCCATGACATGCAACAGTTCTCAATGTTTAGAATAGCGTCCACTTCTTGGGACAAAACTTGTTCAAAATGAGGCGTATGTTCTAGCTACATCATATTGTTGGCTTGCTCAAGATTTTCATTAGGCTCAATAAATTGTTGGTGTTAGGGCTATATCTGTTGCCACACTACTAGGAATTGTAGTTGTTGGCATGTGGCCAGTTCTTGTTACAGAGCTTGAGTCTTTGCCAAGGTGATGTTCTTGGAATATTCAATCTCCTGTCAAACTCATTCAACAAAATTATTTGCTTGGAAAGTAAATTGCTTATAATATTAATAAGAAGCGAACATGACCACATTCAAAACCAAATAAAATATGCAGACATTAATAAGCAAAGCTAACTGCAAACTTCTATAACCTGTTCTTCAAAACCATAATGAAATCTGCTTTTCAAAACTTAAAAAAAGATGCAACAAAACATAAGCTGCATAAAAGCAAGATTTAACTCAGCTTTCCCATGTAGCTTTTATCTTTCCGTCAAAAATACAGATGATGACTTCAAACTTAGGAGATTTTGGCAGCAAGATGATTTGATCTATGGATTATTACTATTAGTAATACTAATCCAACAGATAAGGATGTCAAAAGTACCAAACCAGAAGATATTTTTTATAGCTAAACTAAGGGACCATATTTTCCAGCTGTTTTATCTATATATTTAAAAGATAATAGATAACTCATCTGGCCATATGGACTGGAGGCGAATATCAAGGAAGTCAAAAAGAATGTTAGTGTAAGGCTTTATATTGAAATAATGCAACCAAATTCAATAACTTTGGATATTGCTCATATACAGGAAAAACTCATCTGATCTGATTGGAAAAAGTATAAACTGTGGAGGCTATTCATCGCTATTGGATTGCAATCTTTAACAGAATATTTGCATCGTGCATCATCCAGAATTCATCACTCTTGAATGCCAAACATCATCAGATGCTAATATCCAGCTAGACCAGAAAAGTGTTTCTTCATTGCTCGATCTTTTCTGTGATGATTGTCACCTTGAACCCCACCCTTTCCATAACCCCCCCTTCCCCTTTGGCCACCTCCCCGAGTTGCTCTGTTACCATTTATATTATGATCATTTGCAGCAGCAGCTGAAGATTCAATTTGTTTCAAAGGCACATTCCCTCCAGGTCCCAAGCCATGAATCGTTTCCTCCTCTACTTTTCTTAGAGCTTCTGCCTCTTCTACACTAGAAACAGCAACTGCTCCTGCCACTTTGTAGCTATAATTTTTTCCATCTTTCACATAAAATTGTGGTTTCTGCTGCTCCTTATATTTTCCTTTACCATAAGAACCATGACCGGTTCTTTGAACAGAAGGTGCAGATTCTTTTACATTGACATGAGATACCTCAGAAACAAGATTTTTGTTGGAAACATTAACTGAGTTTTCTCTCCATGTGCTGTCATCCAAAGAATCATTAAGCTTTCTTGATGACCCAGCCTCATCTACAGTAGAATCTGTACTCCACCTTTGAGCTCGCTGTGAAGGAAGACTATAATCCAAGCTCTCTATTTCCTCAATCCCTGAATCTACAACACCCATACCCAACTCGTCGAAAGAGTCATCATACTCATCCTCGTATTGTGTTGCAAGTATAGCAGAGCGAAAGGAATCTTTAACATCTTTCTGATCAAGAATAGTGACAGTATTTACATCATCCTTTGAGCGGCGAACATACCGTCCAGCTGCACTAAATTTTGTATCAGGTGGCAATGAAGACTTCATTAACACGCTTGAAGAAGATGAAGCAACAATTGTGTTCTTTGAATTCAAACCATCCAGTTTAGATTTCTCTTGAATCAAATATGCAGATTCATCCAACCTTTCTTTTCCTTTGACATTTTTGTTTGAAGAGGATTGTTTACAATTGGGCTTCAAATGAATGGTGTCCAAAGATGACAAATCCGGATGAAGCGTCCCTTCTAAGATGTGTTGAATGACTTCTTCAGGATTATCATTATAAACATCCAAACAAGCAGATAAGAATTCATCGCCATAATCAGGAAAAATATCCTTAATTTGACTGATTGTTGACTCAAAAATGGCAGTCTCTTCCTGGTGATTAACCTCATCCTTCAATGTCAAGGTAGAAATTTCAGGAGCTCTCTCATCCATCCTATACTCTCTCAATACTTTGGGATCAGAGTAGCCTGCTAATTGGGATATATAACCATATTGTGCCTCATCCAAGCGCATCCATCCTGGGACAAGAATACAGATATTTTAGTTTTATTGCCTTTAATCTATTGACAAGAATTCAAAACACAATGATGAACTTCTGCTCTTGCAATCTTACCTAGCCGAATTACATAGCTTGTATTTTGGAAAGTTTCAATTTTTGTTAGAAAGATGACATTTTCGAAGTCTATTAAAATGAAACACACTTCTGGAAAACCTGTGTAATAGTTTCATTTTATTAACAAAAGATTTATTGCCCATTCCAACCGCATGATAACCATGAAAGGGAACCTACTCAAAACTGCATGGAACTCTACAACTGCTCACCTGCAACTGGAACTTACAAGTTATAATACACGTAAAATTTATGACTAGCATGTAACATTAATGAGCAGAAATATCAATTTTCAAAGTAAAATAAGGAGCTTGGACTGCAATCATGAATGGATAAAAAAACTTTATAATAAAGATACAACAAAACTGCATTCATTTGCATGTCGATCACTTTACAAATCATTTGTCTTGCAACAAATAAAAGTGTGTTATCAAATAAATTTGAACATATTATTGAAATCATTGGAATGATAACAACAGGGAATCAAAAGCACTCACCCTTCTGACAAAGCTCACCAATCTTACTCATAAGTTTGTGTCTTCTGTCAAGATTCCAGAGAAATGCTCCACTGGTATTAGGCCCATCAACGCTACAAGATCTTCCCATTATGTCTCCAATTATATGGACTATAATATCACCCCTGACTACTGGATCCTCAACTTGAGATGGAAAGATCTTTGAACTTGGACAATGAGAGTTCTCCTTACTAAAGGTTTGACTAAGATAACATGTGTAGAGTAGCTGCCAAGCAAACCTTATGATCCTTGCACGCAATGTCTTCAAGCACAGTTGCAGAGCAAGCTCTAAGTCATCAAAAGCATCTTTATTGGCATTTTCGGTTGTAAAATCCAAGCCTTTTTCTAATGCTGGTAGCAGTGTATCGTGCATATATGCGAGCATAGGAAGCAATTCTTGATTACCTTCACTGAGCCAATGTAGTCATATTTCAGAAAATCGCTATCTGTGCTTTGCTAGATTTAACCATATCCACAATAAGGTTATAATGATAAGCAAAGAAAGTAAAATAATGCAATAATGAAAAGTAAGTTATGGTACTTTGAAACCCCCGAAGATATGAAAAGGGCTGCAGCAGGAGCATAAGCTTCCACAAAGGCATCCAAATTAACAACTGCATCATTTATGAAGTCCAATACCTGCAATCAAATGCAATCAAAAAACTTTAAATTAATTCACATAACCTCACAAGTTGATTTGACCTAGACTTTACAATGAATGGGCTAGAGCTTGCCTCCCATAAATCTTCATGAAGTTGTCTAACCAACGAAGACCCATCATTGTCTCCTGTGGAAGGCAGGCCCTGCACATCACAGAACAAAAGAACTCAGATGTCCTGTGACTCACAATCTGAGTTCTTCCAAGATCCAGCATGGGCAGTGGAACACAATATACTTGGATTCATAGGCACAACACCATCATAGTCACAAATATGGAGCAAGAACTAGACATAAAACAGATAAACAAAAAAAATAACAAAGGAAAGAAGAAAGTCAGCAAGTTCAGAGTGCTGATCAGAAATGGTTAACTTTTAATTTCGAGAGATTTTAGAAGCAATTATGTATGTTATTAATAAATAAAAACAAAAGCAATCACAACTAAAGAGTCGTTTTATCTCCATTAAAAAGAATAATAAGCTTCTAATTCTATACTTAAAATAGCTAACCGCATCTTCCTTGCTAGTGTTGTCAATTTGTATAATTATATTAGTTGCTTTTGATTTCAAACCATGTCTATGCGGTCTGAACTGCATGGAATAACTGGGACACCTTTTTCACAGCACAAAAATGGGCATTGGGTAGAGAGCAAGGACACAAAGAACCAAAAAATAGCATATAATTAATCATAAATATAAGGAGGATCCCATTTTTGTGATGGGTTATCTCCAAATCTCCTTGTAGGATCATAGGTCTATACCTGCAAATAAGATATTAAACTAATTGTTATGATGAATTTTGAGGCACGCATATTTATTCATACTTCTTCCTCAGTTGTTATGACCCATAGTTACCAAGAGACGGGTACAGGTACAACGAGACGGAAGGGTACACCATTTTTCGAAAAAATAAGACGGGTAGTCAGAGATGGCAAAAAGATATAGTAAAAATATATGTAAATTTTAGAGAAAAAAATATTTAACAGCCTAATGTAGCCTAAGAAACACATTAATAACTCTTGAAAGTAAAGAAATTGCATGTCGACAAAAGACGAGTAATTGCATTGAATTTTTTTTTTGATATCTCATTGTATATAAGGTCAAGAATACAAAGTATATTAAAAAAATGCTGAAATATAAGACTCCAAGACAAGTACCAGTCTCAGGGGCTGAGTACCAGTCTTCAAGACGCATCTTTGGTGGTAGGAGACGAGTCTTCGTACAACACTATTATTACCTTTCATTTGTGCTTAATCTTTACCAAAATTCATTCCAGTTACTATAAGAACTACTATTGTTAAGCCCTAACTACAAACTTACGGCAGTGACTGAAATTCATACATATGTTCCAACTAATTGACACAATATTTGGAGCTTCCATACTTTGTAAGTCCTGCTACCATGTTAACCGCTAAACATTCCATGATCCCTATGAGCATTCCTAGCTACTGGTCCCCTCCAATCAATTAAGAATCCCAAAAGAGTACTTACCCATCCATGCAAAATAATCTACATGATATAGTACTTGGTATATGTACACCCCTTGGGCAAAATGTTGAACCCTTCTATCCTCTGCCCTCTATGAGTAGCCATTACACTAATGGCATTTTTCCTCAAGTATGTTGGCAATAATTACAAGGCAAGGGGAAGCACTTAGCACACAAGCACCTTTAAGCATTAGTTAGTAAGGGGGAGGAATGATAAATCAAATCCACCGCTTTGGGAAAAAGGCTAGAAGGGGGAAAGCTTAAAACAGCGAATTGCACTTACTGCCCCTTCCCCCTAACAAATGTTAGAGGTGTTTGGGTGCTAAGTGGTCCCTTTGCCTTGTAATCATTACCAAAATACACAAGGAAAAATGTCATTAGTGTAATGACTACTCATTAAGGTCATTTTGAGATGACTTAAAAATACACGGGTCAAATCATTACCAAAATACACGAGGAAAAATGTCATCAGCGTAATAACTATTCATGAAGGTCATCTTGAGATGACTTAAAAATACACAGGTCAAATCCCACAAAAACTGAAAACTCTAAATACATACACTTGATTATGAAAACAAACATATAAATCAATTTACAGGGGTTTGAACTTGCATTCCATTGTATAGCACAACTAACTCTATTTCCCTATAGCAATTTTAGTTTAAAAATGAACAAGCAAAACATACTTATAAGCAGAGCAAAGTCTCTTTGGATGGTGGAATAAATTGTTATATTGAAATTTGAATCTACTTATTGGCCACTTCAAACAATACTCCAATTAGTAAAATAACAATTTACTACTTGGAGTATTAGTAAATTGTAATTTTACTAATTGGAAGGAACAGTAAGTGCCATTCGTTACCAAAATACACAAGGAAAAATGTCATTAGTGTAATGACTACTCATGAAGGTCATCTTGAGATGACTTAAAAATACACGGGTCAAATCATTGCCAAAATACACGAGGAAAAATGTCATCAGTGTAATAACTATTCATGAAGGTCATCTTGAGATGACTTAAAATACACGGGTCAAATCCCACAGAAACTAGAAACTCTAAATACATACACTTGATTATGAAAACAAAGATATAATATCAATTTACAAGGGTTTGAACTTGCATTCCAGTGTATAGCACAACTAACTCTATTTCCCTATAGCAATTTTAGTTTAAAACTGAACAAGCAAAACATACTTATAAGCAGAGTAATAGCTCTTTGGATGGTGGAATAAATTGTTATATTGAAATTTGAATCTGCGTATTGGCCACTTCAAACAGACTTAAAGCAACATCTGACATTTTCAAACTGACTGATGTGTAAATATTATAATACTACGTTACTGATACGGATACGAGTATACGTGGATACAAGGATTTTTTATTTTGAGTTTGGATACATTTTGGATACAGCCGTATATATATATATATATATGGCTATATATATATATATATATCCATATAAGCAAAATTAACCACATAATATGCATAGCAGGAAAAAAATAAGTTAAATAACCACAAAATATACTAATAATGTTACCATAAAGTTATTCACAAATCCTTAATGTTACTATAAAGTTAATTATATAACCATATAAGCAAAATTAACCACATAATATGGATAAAGGAAACAAAATAAATTAAATAACCACAAAACATACTAATTAATATATATATATTTTTAAAAAATATATAAATAATATTAAATAAATTTAAAACTATATATATATATATATATATATTATAAACTATAAAAATAATTATAAATTTGTTATATTATATTAATATTTTATAAATTATAAATATGATATATTATATTATATTAATATTAATATTTAATAAACTATAAAATATAAATATAAAATATTATAGTGGATAAAATAAAATAACGCCTCCTCAAACAAAGGAGTAATGTATAAACAAGACTCGTTTTGACTTGTAAAATAGACAAAAATAGATACTTTGACTCAAAACGATGCAAGAAAGGATAAAATGACGCAAACACCTAAGTGTAACGTCCTAAAATCCTAAAACTAACAAGGTTGCATAATACTGTCAAATTCCATCAATATACTCGCTCTTGAGAGGATTTTAATTGTTAATCCAAAAAGCAAAAGCATATGAAAAGTAGGGTTTTTAGGCCCCCTCTTCTCTCAAGAGTTTGTACTGTGACATGGCACTTCGAGTTACTCGCCCTCCATCAACAATATGTCCGCGGCAAGTGGGGTTGTTTTAAACTATCAATTTTCGCTCATTTCTAGATGGTCCCAAGTGTGGCTAACACAAGAGATGCTCACGTCAATTGGATCCGCATCAACCATTTTGTTGTAAAAAGTCTTGTCCTTTTCACAACCACTATATTCGTCACTTGCTCAGTGTAGTGCAATGTCCGAGTTGATCATACATTTTGAATGCAGCAGTCTCTAACAAAGGTAGTTTAATCACTCAAACTATTGTCACAGTGATTCACCAACTCAATTTATATACCCCACCATGGAGTGGGGTTGAAACGATGCCAGGAGATGAATTCCTGGGTCAACGCTTCCCTAGATAACCTGTGAAAAGGCGATGAAATCTGCTCACAAACCAAAATGCATAAAAAATAAAGACAAGTGAAAAGACTTTAGGGTCATTTTGGAGTCACCCAAACCATACGGATTTGGGGAGAGCCTTTAGTGACTTTTTTTTCACGCTTTTGGACTAAAGCGACCAAGGTAAAGAATGGGCATTTTTAATCATCCAAGCTCCCTAAAGGGGACGGGGGAAGAGAATATACGTGTCACTCGTTTTGCTAAAACAAACAACTTTCAACAAACAAGCATAAAACAAACAACTCTTAAGAGTATGCAACAAAGTGTGAAAGTTCATTTTATTGCACCAAAACAGAGTATGTGTTGTGAAAGTTGAGCCCCTTGGCATTTGTTGTTTGGAAAAAACTTTTACAAAAAACTTCAGAAACAACTAATGCATGAAATAACTAAGTTTGTTTTAAGCACCAAAAACAAAGCGTGTAAGATTTAACCATGTTCAAACTTTGTTTTTTCCACCTTAGGACCTACAATTTGTTAGAGGGTCGGCCTGCTTAGAAGCCCAAAATCAAGTGAGAAAACAACATTTTGAAATGAACTCTTGAGTTTTTTTGTTTTTCTGCCTCAGAGACGGATCAATGTCGATCCACAAAGATTGATGTCGGTCGAGAAGCTCGACAACGTTTCCTACAAAAACACAAAATAGGCACTGGTTGTTTTTCACAAAAAGATTGTTAGTAAAATGAGCTTAAAACCAACAATTATCACTAGATCCTACAAGGAAATGGTCAGACAAAGCAATATGCAAGTTCTTAGACAGAATAAAACCAGAAAGCTCAAGAAAACCCTCATTAGTCACATTTATGTCATGATCTGTTTGTTTTTTTTGCACAGGGATCGATGTCGGTTCTAGTAATCGACGTCGGTCTGGGAGAATCGGCATCGATCCCTACCAATGTTGAAATAAAATGGTATTGATCACCTGTGAGTTGCAAAAAAAAAAAACGTGAAAAACAAAATTAAAACTCGAATTTTGAAGATTTTTAAGCATCCATTAGCAAAACTAAAAGTAGCATATCATCCCCCTTGTATATATGGGATCACTAAGAGTCCCATCAGGCGTGCCAAATTGTGAACTAGGAATTTGACATAGAGGGAAGGTTAGTCTTATGTTAGTCTCATAAAACAAGTGAAATGAACACACTAAGATCTTAACACCTCTAGCCTAGACACTAGGGAGAGCTTAGGTAACAAAAACTAAATGAAAGCACAACAAAAACATAAAAGACATCTCTCTTTTACCTTCCTTGGGAGCTCCAAATGGCTTTGTTGAATGGCTTGCTCGGCTTGTGCATCAAGAAGTCTTTGACAATAGAGGTTGTTTGGCTCTTCTCGTTGGCACCTTGGCTTTGATGTTGCTTGGCTTAAGATTTGGGCATGGTAACACTATTTTCAAGAGTCTTATGGAGCAAATCCTACATAATAACTCTACAATATCCAAGCTCTCTTATGAAGAGGTATGGCCTTGTATTTATAGCCTTAGGAATTAACTCTCACCCAAGGTGAGTCAAGGTTGAGTTTAGGCTTGGAATGGGTTCAAAATAACCCTTGATGAGTTAAAACTAACTCCAGTAGAGTTAATAGTTGTCAAGTAATTTTGATTTGCAATTACTAGGCATGGCTCTCAAAATAGATATTTTAAGATATTTTCAAAGAGCTTGACAACTAATTAAGGCAATGATGAAAGAATTGGGTATTTTGATTTTTGGAGTTTCCATTTTTAGATATTCATTAATTTCAAATGGTTAATTCAACTAGGCATTTAATCCTATTTAATTTGATAATTGATTCTGATTAGCCTTTTGGCTCTTTCAAAATTTAATTAAGTGTACAAGTGCCCCACCTTAATAGATACATAGGCCAAATTGATAGTTGTGATGTCGTAAGGTGATTAGAGATGAATCCATGAGAGTAATAGTTGCATACGATAGAATACCTCAATTAGGGATGTCTAAACATGATTCTGAACTTTGATGAATGATGCGCAAGCAAATTTGGGACATTCAGTGATTCCTAGGCTTAATTTGCAATGATTGATAGGAATTGGTCTGAAGTCCAGTTGGAAGCTAGTTGTAGCCAGTTTTAGGTGTCTACAATATATTATATTATACCAATATTAATATTTAATAAACTATAAAATATAAATATAAAATATTATAGTGATATTAATATTTAATAAACTATAAAATAAAAATATAAAATATTACAATGATATTAATATTTAATAAACTATAAAATATAAATATTAATATCCATTTACTATTTAATAATAAATCTCAAAATATAATGAAAAATAAGGCTCCCTGTGTCAATGCAAGTGTATCGCGTTTGTTATTTGTTGAGGGACATTTATATATTGATCAGAGCCAGCCTCCCAAACCGAAGCTCATTTTTACATGTTCGAAGACAGCCCACTTGTTCAACCCTAATTTCAAAACCGATTCTCATGCTTTTGATAGAACAAAAGGGACATGCAGCGTTCAGCGCAGCAGTATGATAAGGGAAATGACATGGAGTAGATGCCATACCCTCACGATCCATACAAAATACAGGGTTTGCAGTCAAGGCCACTCCCATGATCCACACCAAACTTCTTTGTTTGCCATTAGTGATAGTAGTACTTAGATCAAGATTTGGGTGAGATCGCCAATGCTTCTTTCCATAGCTGCAAATTTGGAGAACCATTCCACCAACTTACAATAAAATGTAGATTCGATTATAACAGTGGGTTTTGGGGAAAACATTGCAGCAAAAATCTTTAGGACCCACGTCAGTTTTAACCACGATTGTTTTGGATTTGCAACAGTTTTGGGATTTTTTTCGTTTTTAATCTTTTTAAATTGAAAAAAAAATTAAAAATGCCTTTTTACCAAGGATTCACTGCGGATTCGTCCATGGTATGTCCCTGGCCTTGCGGATATGCCTAGATACATCTCCTAAACGTATCTGGGCGCGCCTGGATACATCTCCTAGACGTATCTAGGCGTATCTGCAAGGCCAGGGACATACCCTGAACGAATCCCCAATGAATCCCCTAAGTACTCGTATTTACAGGGGTTTCGTATCGTATCCACAAGGTGTTTATGCAGTATCCGGTAACATAGTTATAATAGGACATATCACGGCGTATCCACAAGGCCAAGGACATACCTTGGCCAAATCTGCGGCGAATCCCCTACATACCCGTATCCACAAGTATTTCGTATCGTATCCACAAGGCATATATGCAATATCTGGTAACGTATTTATAATAATATCAATTAAGGGTATTAACATATTGGAGATGTGGAGTTATACTTTGAACCGGACAAATCGTGAGCAAAGTTCAACCAATCTTACACCCAATTGATTTCTTATCCCTCTGTAACAACACTGTTGTGCACATATTTCGTTACGAAAATACATACATGAATATGTGTGCACATATATCGCAAGTATAATCTTGGAATCAATACATTAAATAGTGTGTTGGATTTACACAGCATTTGCATGCTTTTCTTGTGACGGGTTTCTTGACCACAAGTGTCATAAATAGAGATACAAACTATAACATACATCTCAATTAATAACCAATGGAAAGTAGTGCCAAACATATATTATTCACATACACGGTGATGTAATCAAGCCATAAAAACCAAGTTAGTTTTATATATATGTATGTTTTAACATGCAAAGGCTACATACAGGCCATGGGATGGTTGAAATCTCAATCACATGAATCAAAAGCAGGTATTAGTATTTACAAAAAATAAAATCAATGGATACAATCCGACTACTATAAAATACCAGAATATAGCCCAAACAGCTTCTAAAAACTACTAGCTATTTCAGGTCATTTGGAACTGCTTATCCAGCCATCCAAAAGATATGTACTTTATCTATTTATTAAATAGGCACTTGAAATTCTCAAGATTATATGAGACATTTGTTTAAGGGTGCCTAAATAGGCACCCATGCCGATTTTTGAAAGGACTTACAAGACCTATCGTACTTTCTTAAGGCCATAAGCATGTCAAAAGTAATATCTTGTTGAAGAGTGAACAGCCACCCATGTAGATATTTGTATGAAAAAAGATCTATCACGCTTTCTAGAGGCCATAATTCCAAAACATATTCAAAGCAGTACCTTCAAACTTGATCTGTTTATCCAGCCATCCAAAAGATATGTACTTTATCTACTTATTTAACAGGCACTTGAAATTCTCAAGATTATATGAGACATTCGTTTAAGGGTGCCTAAACAGGCACCCATGCCAAGTTTTGAAAGGACTTACAAGACCTATCGTATTTTCTAAAGGCCATAAGCATGTCAAAAGTAGTAACTTGTTGAAGAGTGAACAGCCACCCATGCAGATATTTGTATTAAAAAAGATCTATCACGCTTTCTAGAGGCCATAATTCCAAAACACATTCAAAGAAGTAACTTCAAACTTGAACCCTCATGTCTACAAACTATCATAAGCTTCTTTTTAGACCCAATTAAGCAGAATAAGGCACTCCTATAAGAAGATATACACACTGTGAAGTAACGCTCATAGTTTAATCCTTTAGTTACTAGTATCAAATAGTGAGTCCATAGTTCAGCAAAAATTTTGGGCCAAAGATTGTTGCATCCCAAATTCTAAATTGGGATTTACCATATAGTTCAGTAACGCAAAATCTTCAAGTCACCTTGAGATGATATTCTTAAGTGAACCAGTTTTTCCACATGAAATTCTAGCTTTCAAACATCAAGCTCTGCAAGGGTCTTTAAGGCTCATCAAATAAATACTTCCTTTTTTATCCCATTTCATCTATTGGGGGTGTCAAGTGCCCAAACAGATGGTGATAGATATGTGAGACGATGTTAACCCTTACAAGCAATCACCAACACACCTCAAACTTATATTTCTCACAATTAACAGAGAGCCAATGGGAAGTGCAACTTGCTTCCTCCTAGGATTGTTAAGACAATGCCTCTCAGTCCAAACCCTTCTCGTGTTAACACCATCAGACTCAGCATTGGCTATTTCGGAGTCAATGGATGAGGATGCTGGCCCTTTAGTTCCCAACTCTGACACTGACTACAGCCTGCTTCTCCATTGGCTCCCTTCTCTAAGCCCTGTTGGTGATCCATTTTGACAAAAGGCCTGTCTTTCACAGAATTATTTCTTATTGAATGCCTTTTATATATATACTTTGTCTAGGGTTTACCCATTTGTGTTCACCCTCATTTTCTAGTTTGGTCTTATTTCTTCTTAGGTTCATTTTATACACTTCATTTTTGGTTTTTGGAATTCATTTTGCACTCAAAATTCGCTATTGTAGCTTCTTGCACCATTCTCCTGATAACATCATCAGCCTCGGCACTGGCTCTTTCAGAGCTGATGGATGAGAGTGCTGGCTGTTCTTCTGTTCCTTGGATTTCCTTTTGCACTTGGGACTAGCTATTGTGACTTCTTGAACTTTTAAGTCCCATTTACATACTCAGTCATCTATGGACATTAGAATAATTTCTTTCTTTCATCCTAATATACACAAGAAATGACAATTGATTCATTTCCTAAATCATGTTCATGTTCCTGCACAATTTTAGATATAAAAGCCAAACACCAAATATAGACAATGATAATATAATTCATGTCAGAAAAGTGCAGAATCCGACAGCAGTATTAAGATGTTTTCCTGTCTGCATTTGTACCAATGTGTATTGCAGCATATATTTTTTGGCATTGTAATTTGTATTCTTATTTGTTTTCTAAACAAGTACAGCCTATTATTTTTAGGGAGATTATTTATAATTAAGAATTTCTACTCTATACCATGTAGTGCTTGTCAAACCAATCGAGTTTCACATCAGATGCTTTTTTATAGAAATAAATAGCGAGTTATCACATTTTAAAAATGGCAAAATCAGGTTTTAGCAGAGGCGTAAATAAAGGTGAGTTAGCAAGTGAGCACAATGCCAATCAAAAGGAGAAAGTCAACAATATTATCATTTCTGTCTATAGTACATAGGCATATTCAAACACTGAAAGAATAAATACGTACAACCACACACTCCTAAATCAATAAAATTTCAACATGCATTCAAGCATGGCTGCTTACAAGCCCATATCGCTGCTTGCATGTTTTTTTATCATGTTTTTGGCTTTTATATAATGTGTAAATTAAAGCAACCAAAACTAAAATATATTGATAGAGATTCACGGTTAGTTTTTGAAGGCTAGTTTGCTGTGATTAATTTTTTAACTATTAATTGAGTATTTAATAATTTCCTGTGGTGGATCCTACTTAGCATCGTGTACTTAATAAGAGTTATCCATGTAAGGAATTCTTACACATTCATCCTAATGATGGATCACGAAGCTTGATCCAAAAAGTGGATGGTGGAAACTCTTTTCAATTATCGACTGTGGATGGCTGATATCTCTAAAAGATATTCCCGTTAGTTTTGATATATATACTTCATAAAAAATATTAGCATGACCTATCTATCCAACTTAATGATCTTTGCTCACTTGCTCACAAGCTTCTTTGAATTCCACAGTTAAATAAAAATGATTATCCATCGAAACGCATTTAACCACATAGTTTTGATGCTTGAATATTTGGCCAATTGATTGCAAATGCATTTTATTTCTGTATAAAAATAGTGTGTCCTTTCATCCAAAGCCTCCCTCTCTTGTTTCCTAGCTTGTGTCTAAATGCTTACATGTGTGGATTATCAATAACACTGTTTTCTCTATGCAACTAATATATACCACTATTTATAAGATTCAAGAACTTTAAGTGCCCTTCTTATTATCTAGCATGGTTAGCTATTACCAGACCTTAGAAATTAGTTTCAACTTCCCATCCACAACCATGATCTGCGATAGACTTGATGTAGCTCTCATAACAATAGTTTCTGAAACTAAAGGAGTATGCTTTAAGAAAGTATAACCATTGGTTCATTTCATTGTCCATTTAGAAGAACTCCAGACTCCCATAGAAACTGATAAATTGAGGATAGATTAAGCTTCATACCTCTAACAGAAATTGAGTATTAAAAATATATTGTTCATTCTGATCAAGCTTCGTACCTCCAAATTTGATAATGCCTTTCATAGTTATTACGAGGTCTACAAAATAAGTTACACTGTCCAGCTGAAAAGAGGTGCCAGCAATGACAAACATAACTTAGAGAAACCCAATTTTCTGTTAGAAGGAATGGCATAGGACTTAGAAGGAATTCAAGGCCGTGTTTGATAGTCAGAATAAGAGAACTTCGGCACTAATTCCTTTTGAGGGATACTTTTTGTTATTTTACACCGAGTCTGAAGCATTATTTTCATATTAGTAAAGGTTTTGTTTAATGTTTCTAAATATTTTCAGTTTTATTCTTCTTTATTTAGATTTCAATTTCCAAAAGATCATATTTCAGTTTTTAAAAGATTCTGATATCGGCTTTATGCTTTTCCATTATAATAGCAGAGATCCTATATGAGGAACATTTAAGTGGTATCAAAGCACTTTATTGGTATCATGGGGGGACAAAAACAATGGCTTCATTGTCCTACATTCATGTTGAAAATAATTGGAAATAAAAAACTGCATGGATGTAGAAAGCAATAGGAATCTTTTTGGGGGGGTAGGAGAAACAGTGGATGACATGGGCCAAGCCCTATGATCATTGATTATGACCATGAAAAGAAGGATACATGTAACTGAAAAGAAGCAGAAAGGAAGAAGGGTGTTGGATACCTCAAAATGGGAGAAGGGAGGTCGGTTGTCATGAACCTAACCAGAAACCATTTGCAAGAAAGATGAATAAAAGAAGAGGAAGCCATTAGAATCAGGGTAGCTAAGTGAACCCATAATGTTATCACATCAATCAAAGGTTATTGAGGGAATTCCCATTCCCAAGATCATGTATTCAATAATATTAAGCCAAGGGATTCAATAGGCAAATTGTCTCTTGTTCTGATTAAATCCTATGGAAGATTACCAAAATAATTGGTCCATAACATTAAAACTTGATGGGCCAACATTTAACAGGTGGCAAGCAACTGTACGTGATTGTGACTATAAGCTTTAGGTCAAGTATCTATGGCATTCCTTGTTTATTTATCTTTTGTACTTTGATTATTAATATAAAGCTGATTATTTTTTAAAAAGCAGGAACTTTATCGTCTGTAGGTATTTCACATGGTTAAAAGAAATAGTCTACTGACATGAGCCATTTTTTATATGTCACGTTACCATTGGGTAAATGTCTGGTAGGTTGACCTTTCAGATATTTTTGCAAGGGGTTGTATGAGAATTTCTGTTCCTTCGTTTGTATCCCCTTTGGTAATTCTCTAGTTTTCTTGATCTTTGTCCCATCCCTTTCCGTATCTCTCTAGTTTCCTTAATATCTATCCCATGTACTCAAACTGATTATGGGGTTATCTTTGTATGGCATCTTCATTGTATCTTTGCATGTTGTTTGATTGTCTTAGTAATGTTTGGAATATTTGTGTGGTAGTATATACCCAGCTAATTGTATCATTGTTGGGCCTAATGTGAGTAGATGCAAATAAATTTAACCTTCTTCAATACCATTGTTACAGACCATCCTACCAAATACTTGCAGACAAGAAATCAAGCGCACAAATTAAAATGCCTTGCTCACATATGACACAAGTCAGAAACCAAAACGAGAGGCATGGAATGAAAGGAGACAGTCATCAAACCACATCCTACGAATGAGCATTCCTTAACGATCATCACCATTAGCATCACTGACTTTGGGATGCCAACCAACTTTGTTTCCATCACACAGTCTTATTCCAACTAGCATTAAATGTAAATCAATGGCTTCAAAAATAAACTTTATTCTTTCATTCCCATTAGATTCAATATTGATTCCAATTCCACTACCATCACTTGTGGGATTGTTACCAATCTGCCAGCATACCCTACAGAAAGTTTGGCTGAAGGTCTACCATATTCCTTGTGGGACTGTTGGCTAAAGGACTTAATCATCATTGCCAAGTATTTTGTAGTAATGGCCACCATCCCCTACGAGACAGTTAACTTAGCATGATTTTTGCTCTCAACCCTTGTAGGACAGTTGACCCAAAACACAGAAACTGCAGTAATTACATTTAATAGTAGTCAGCACCAAGAGCACTACAATCCACTTTTTAGTATTTCAAAATTCAAATGAATTATAGTCATTAAAAATTCAGCAGAGTCAACACATCTTCTAAATCAACAAAAATTTGTTAATTGTACCGTTAGTCAATGTTGGAAACTCAACCAAACAATAATTGTCCGTTGATCAACACAAATAATCTCTTTTTGAAAGTTCAGTCAATAGAATAAAACCATTACAAACTGAACAGTCAATGCTCAAAAGTAAATATTGCAACCAAGTCAGCATGGGTAAGACTACCGGTCAGTTCTAGTGCTGACGCTATCAATCTGTCATGGCCTCATTTTCTACATTTTGATCTTGGGAACCATGCTAGGGATCAAAGCAATTTCCGATTTGGGTGGATTATAGTCAACCAAGGTCACTGGTTGACAGATAAATATGCATTTAACATGAAGACATGTAGGCTGGGTGGGATGGGTTGGTTTTCCACTTAATCATGATAACATGGAAAAATTATAAAATTTGACTAAAGTGGGATAGGATAGAGAAAAAATCTATAGTAATGTCTGCAAGTGACCAAAGTAGGTCGATGGGACCCAAAAGTAAAGCCAATTCAACAGAACAATACTCAGGTAGAAAAGAACCCAAGAAGCTGAAAAGGTGACTAATTCTAAAGCTAAAATGCTAAAACAACAAACGCACAACAAGAGGGGTAAACCCTAGTCACAGAGTACAAGTACAAATATAAATAGCCAAGTAAAGGGAGAAACCCCCAAAGGAAACAAGAAAAAACGAAGACAATGAAAACCAAAGCTGAAGACAAGTTTTAAGTTTCTGATATAATCAAAGTTAATCATTACAATGATGATTATGTGAATTAATGGCTTCATCGTGAAGTGAAGACCTATTCTGAGCCGTAACATATATACATCAAAAATGAGAACTAATTATTTGCTTGAAGGTTAGGGCACATTGGCCTCCCATCACACGACATACCACAGGTTGGAATGGGTCATGGCCAGGTCGAGATCAACTTCCTGATGACATGGAGCCTTAAAGCCCCCTTAGTTCCCCAAACTACCTTTAGGCCTTGACCAAAAGCCCCGCTTCCCTACCATACGACACATTCATTTAGAAAATCATCCTCCTAGGACCAAAGGGAACAGGTTTGTCTTAAGACAAACCCATCGCCTTTAACTTTTCTTATTTTTAGTAATGGACAACAGGTTTGGTTACAGAGCTATGATACCTATCAACTAAGAAATTCACATAGATCGATCTAGCAGTCACAAATACTGCTCTCACACTCTCTTTATGCATTTGTTTACTAACAATCAAGCTCTTGAAGTCTCCTATAAAGCATTTTGCTGCAACAAGTTCGAATCTTCTGGAATAGATTATTATGTTGACACAGGCAAGGCCAACTATCATCCGTGTTGCTAGGAGTTCCTATACATTTGAGAGATCACCTTTAGCCACCTTACGGGGCGGCCAATGCACCAAATCCTTGATTATTTCATTTTGATTATATATACATAATTGGTATATTTGCATGCTTTTCCCTAACCTTTTGTAGGTTACTGAAATTGCCCAGCGCAACTAGAGGATCTTATCCCCCCAAAAAGATTGCATGGATGACAAAATTTTAGAAGTAAAAGTGTTTCTTCTTTATGACGCTTATCATAATCTTCAAAATTGATGGTGGGTCTTGTCTCAGATTTCAAGATGATTTTGTCACAATCACGATACTCGGAAATCAAGAGTATCTTGTGACTACAAACATTATAATTTTGACCAATCAGTTTCAGTGAATTGAGTAACACTAGGTTTTGGATGTTGACCATGACTACAACTGGGTTTGACTGAGTTTACAGGTTTACATACTGTTTTTACACCAAGTTTACAAAATGCGGAATTTCCCAGACATTGGCATGGATTTACAAGGACTCAATGTAGAATGTGGAAGCAAACAGGTTTTCCATAACTTTGCTGGAACAATGTTATTTAAAAAAAAAAAAAAAAAATCCAGTTTTTTAAAATATGGAAAAAATTTCAGAATATGAAAAATACCCGTAAAATTCGTTATCCTCACGATCTATCTGTCTAAAATGGCTCCAAATGCCCTTGAACTATGGTGTGTGCCTTCAAAAAATTTGTTATCTCTTCAGCCTCATCTATGGATTTACTTTTTGTGTGATACCAATGTTGATAAACTAGTACAAATATCTTAGATATATCCATCTGAAAAACATGGGATGTATCGATCTCAAGGCGCATATCTTGGATTTGTCATAGTTTGACCCATTGAAGAGTTCCACATTGATTAACAACTTCACTACCTTCTCTACAAATTTCCTGCTGACTGGTGATAGATGGCTTCAATCTAGCTGCACCACTGTGTTGGGCTTGAAATAAACTTTACGGAGAAAAAACGTGTTTCAAACTCCATCGTATATGCCCAAGATATCACAAATTTTCGATCACCTTCTCCAAGAAAGAAAGAAAGCTTCCCTGTGATGATCAAATGGGCATCAAATTCAAGGTCGGCCATTTTAACTGACATCTCACACTACCTACACTTGCCCCTCCCACCCCTTGTGTGTCATTGTAGTTACGCCAAGAGATAGAGATGGAACAAAAAACTGAACTGCACTTCGATTTGTGTGCCTTCCGTTTTATTATTGTCCAAGTAGTTAGGGAAGTTACAAGTGGTTAAAACCAATTAGATGATTACAACCATATCAACACATTATATATTCAATGATAATAACTAAATGTTAACATTTCAATTGAAAACATACCATTAATTACCCAAAGTGATAAACAAACAATGTGCTCCATTTCCTTGTTGGCTGTAACTTTATACCAAGGGATAAAAAATAAATGTCATATCAACAACGATTCAGTCAAAACAGTTCAGTGGATAAAGTTCACGGTAGATATGATACACATATAAAGGTGAGCAGTGAATTTTTATTTAGATTTCATATATACAAAGTTCTCAAAGCTTTTTGAAATTCAATGGATAAGACAAAAAGATGTAAGGAAGATTACGGAGGATGAAATGGATAAAGAAGATTACAACATAATGTTTCATTTAAATAACTGAAAAAACCTACCATTGTGAACCTAGGAATATGATACTATGATGTAAATGGGTTTATGGAGTAGCCAACTTGTGGTGTGCATAGCCCATAGTAGTTATCGAGTAAAATGGATAGCTTGTAGAATAGTGTATATTGGGTCAAATGGGTAACTTGTGGAATAAGTTATATTGGGTAATGAGTCAGCCTAATGTGTAATGTGGGTGTTAAGGGTTTACCCTAACCCTATGGTTATTAATTGAGAGGCTATATATATAGAGGCCCCTATCATTGCAAATCATCAAAGGAAAGACTGCTGTATTAGGTTTTGGGTCTCATAGCAACGATATTTGGAGTGATTCCTATCTTAAGGAGTATAGTTTGGCTTAAAACCCTAGCTCCTAGGGTATACTTATATATTGAGTATATTGAATACTAGGATACAACAGTATGTTTGGATCCCAACACTCTCTGGAGGGGCTAATCATGACATGTCATGCAGTGACGGTAAATAAAAAGAGATGATTACTAACACATTATAATGAGTTTCAAGACACTGTTATTCTTCCTTAGCATCAATGCTTATTGGCATATTGCTTGAAATCAATCATGCCATATATGGCATCATTTATTAATAATGACGACAACAACTTTCAGCTTAGCTAATATTATTTAGAGTAATAAACCATAAAAACATGATCATAAAATCCTTAATATCACGCCACGCAGCCAGATGAGAAAACATTGTAAACAATTTTTAGCACCACTTGCATTTTTATAGCATGGAGAGATTAACACATTCCTATTCCAAAGCAGAGCCTGTATATACTGTATCCTGAAGATGCACTGCATCGGGGAAAACTTTTCCCACACAAGGAATAAATTTCAAGAATGAGGAAAATTACCTCCAAGGAAGAGGAGCATCGATGATCCATCATATCAATTATATGCAGGAACTGTGGAACCACTCCTTTTAACTCGTCAACCAATCCTGGCTGTGACTTTAGGGCATTCAAAATCTGAAATATGAAAATTGCTATTAGAGACACCAAAGAGACTTTGGAGCATGCACTTGTACTTTAGTACCATAGCTAGTATTTAAAGTACATGTCTTGAAATATGGAAGGGTTCCCAAACTATCTATGATTCTTTCAAAAATATAGACTTCACAAAATAATTCCATTGACTTTTTAAAATAAAGATTAGCCAACCGATTAATGGCAATTCAAAGTTTTATCAAGCAGCTGGTAGCATTTAAAACAGCAAAACTCTGTTAAACTGAAAGCAAACTTTAATCGCATGATACAAATTGGAAAGCACCTTTCCTACAATACCATGGCATCAAATATTCAAAAGGAAAAGAAAGTGCATTCATTAAACCTATGAGGTATGTTGGTATGCATTATAGAATGGTATGTTAAGAAAAACTGGTAATATCCCTTCTTTCTTTGCCCTCATTATTGAATTTTTTAATTAAAAACAAATGGTGCTTTCACGCAGCTGCCTTATGATTCATAATTAGAAACGGTAATCCAGTCCCAAAAAAAAAATGATAGAAGTAGCCTACTCGAATATACTCAATTATTTTTGATTTTTCCACATTTAAGCTTTTGACTCATAATTAGAAACTGTAATCCAGTCCCAAAAATTGATACAAGTAGCCTATTCAAAAATACTCCATTGGTTCTGATTTTTCCACATTTAAGTAAGATACACATGCGAAACATTATTTTTTACTCTTCAATTTTACAATTTAGTATTTACCAATCAAAATATGCATCCACACCAGTTAAGCACATATAATTCACCATTCAAAGGGAAACTAAATTATAATTCACTAACCACACAAACATGTCGCCATTTAAAGGGCAAGTAAATTATAATTCACTACCCACACAAATATGCACAAGATTTGTCACATTGATAAGTCTCTCAAGATCTCAAAATGACTATAAAAACTAACTCTTTGATTAAGTTCTTTACCCAAATATTATTATTCCTTTATTTACAACTTCACACATGAATTAGGGGTAAGCTCTAAAAGATTGAATCCATTTCAAGAATGCTTAATGATTCATGAAAGATGACGGTTATGGCTCGTCAGAATAGCTTCAAGAGTTCCAAATTTTGACAAAGGAAATCACAAGCTGCCACCAGGATCATTTGTGGACATTAAAATAATTTCTCTTTTTCTTTCAGAAGTGTTTTAGGCCTAACCAGAAACAAGTTTTTCTTACCCCTCAACCTCATGCAAGAGCACAGGAGACTGTTTATATGAAGTGAAAAACATCCAGTCTATTCTCTGAGAACCATGACACTGGAGTGATCAAAGGAACCACAATGCAGACCCCTTGGATGTCTATGTAAAGTTCTGAACATGTAAGCAGATATTTCTGGGCATAATGAAAAAGCAGCTCCATTAAGCAGTTCCCACATGTCCATACAAACCATGTTAAACAATCAAGGGTCAAAGGTTCAGAAAATGCAGATATACGAGACATTAAATATTCACGTATAATTTGTTGTGCCCCACAGAGAACTTCATGTAGGCCATAAGACATGAAAATATGTAAAATAAGTCAGCTTATATTAAAGAATGAAAGAAAATAAGAAATCCGTGCAATTACCAAAGACTTGTTTAAAAATCTTCATAAGCTTTACGCACCTAAGTCATTTTATCCTTTTACAAGGGGTAATTCATCATTCATGGATTGTGGACTGCTACCTCATTCTTGTGTGAGTGAGAAGAGTGAATTCGAGGCCATCTTTGCCTTCATAATTATATCTTATGCTCACAAACAATTTCATAAGATATTTACTAAAGATTTTGCTATATCACGTAAGTGCCATTGTGGGGTCTCAAATTTGGTATGAGAGCCAATCAGATTATTCGACCAAGGAGCAGTTTCCATCTAAGAGGCATAGCAAAACTTCTAGATATTTAGACGAGGTTCAAAAATTTAGAGAGTAAAGTACTTGTAGAGGAAATCATAAAACCCTCATTGGTGCTTTTTTTCTCAAGATATCAAATATAAAGCACAAGTACAAGAAGAGAGAAAACCAGCATCAAGAGCAGTTACCATTTATCAAAAAAGTGAAAACAAAGACAAAATTAAACTGTATATAATATATATTTACAGTAACATATTGCAGTGCAGTATAACTTTACAGCCAAAGAAAGTTATAAGAAAAAATCAGGGTAGAGTCATCTTCTTTGGTTCATATGCTCGCTCAAGGTCAAAAATTCTTCACCCACATTGTATCTCGCATAACACTCTTTTGTTGAAAGAAACAAAAGATGTTACCAGATCTATTGAAAGACACAGGATATGTAAAACAGTGAAGGTAAAGAGTCATAATATATGATTGTACACTCCATTACCAGTTCTAGATAAGCCATGGGAGGACATTTCTATGGATTTTGTATTGGGGCTATACCAAGGACACAAATGATTTGATTCTGTTTTTGTTGTTGTGGACAGGTTTTCTGAAATGGCCCACTTTCTTCCATGTAAGCATACGACTGAAGCAAGTAAAGTGGCAAATATATTTTTCAAGGAGATTGTAAGGTTAAATTAATGGACTACCAAAGTGTATCAAATATGATAGAGATACAAGATTCTTGAGTTATTTCCGGAAAATATTATGGAAGAAGTTAGAAACAAAGGTGCAGCTTAGTTCAGCCTATCATCTGCAGTCCAATGTGAAAACCTAAGTTGTTAATAGGTCTTTAGGTAATTTATTGAGGGTTTAGTTGGAGAAATACCAAAATAATGGGATAATGTGCTACCCCAACCCGAGTTCACATTTAATAGTTCTGTGAATAGAAGTACAAATCACACTTCAATCCAAATTGTAGATCGGTTACATCCTAAATGTACTTCAGATTTGGTGAAGTTGCCTGCTGAAGGAAGGATTATCAATGACACTAAAGGATTTGAAGAACATATGCAACAGTTACATGAACAAGTTAGATAACAAATTGAGGAATACAAAATCAAACAATAATTAAAATTGCTAATGAAAGCCTTCAACTACCTAATAGAAATACATGATTGGGTTTAATTGGGTTAATCCCACATTGGTTAGAATTGTAAGACAATGTTGACTTATAAGGCATTACATGCACCAAAAATGGGGAAAGAGACTAGAGGGTGAGAAGCCCAAAGCGGTTGATTCATTTCATTGTTCCTCCCTCCTACTAACCAAATCGTACAAGTGCTTGTGTGCTAAGTGGGTGTATGCATTATTACCAAAAAAATTTGAGGAAAGAAATGTCATTATGTTAATGACTACTCCTGGAGGTCATCTTGAATTGACTAAAAAGCACACGAGAAACAATCCCACATAAATCAACAATAATCAAATTGTAGATAGTAATGATATATACAAGGAGAATGCATATGTTAAAAGGAGGGCACAAAGGTTTTAAGTTGGAGATTTTGTTATGGCGTTTCTAAGGAAGAAAAGATTTCCCAAAAGGAGAGTATAACAAGTAGAGGTACAAGAAGATAGGTCCATGTAGGATTTTGAAAATAATTGGGGATAATTCTTATCAGTTTGATCTTCAAAAGGGAATTGAGATATCTCATATTTTCAATGTTACAGATTTAAATGCGTATCATTAAGGAGAAAAGACTGAAGTCACATAAGAAGATTCAAAAGAAAGGGAGAATCAATTTAAACAAAGGCAAAGGAAATTGAAGAAATGTTAGCTGAGAAATTTTGAAAAACAAGGAATAATCAATAAAAGCAGTATTTGTTCAAGTGGAAAGCAAGACCCCAAGGAGAAAGTATGTTAGCTGAGAAATTTTAAAAAACAAGGAATAATCAATACAAGCAATATTTGTTCAAGTGGAAAGCAAGACCCAAAGAAGAAAGTACTTGGGCTATATAAGAAGAATTCAAAAGGCTTAAAGGACACAAGCTATTTGGTTTCTTTTCAACAAGCAGAGAATGATGTAGGAGTATAAGGTTGTTGGGATGTGCATCAAGAACTTTCCCAAACATTTTTGCTATAAGAAAATAACACCCTTTTGTTTCTTTTACAAAATTAACAAATGATTTGGATGATACTACGTTGTTTGGATACGGGTACGGGTACGATTCAGGTACGCGGGTACGTCATTTTTCAAAAACCTTGATTTGGATACGTCGTGGGTACGTCTCTATATATATATTTTTAATATATATATATATATATATATAAATTTAAAAGAATTTTAAAATTAAAAATATTAAAAATAAAATTTAAATACTACCTAAAGATATAGTAAACTGTAAATTTAAAATAAAATATAAATTATAATATTAAAAATGTAAAAACTAAATAGTATTTAGTTTAAATTTTTAATATTAAATTTTATTTTATTTTTAATAGTTATATTATATTTTTAATATTTTATTATATATATATTTTTAATATTTTATTATATATATATTTTAATATTTTATTGTATATTTTATTTGTTTTAAAATATTTAAAGTTTTTAAAACTAAATATTTATATATTTTTTAATTTATAAATTATATTTTATATTTATATATTAAAATATTATTTATTTTTTAATTTTTTTTAGTTGTTTTTAAGTTTTTAAATTTGTATTTTATATTTTATTATATTTATTTTTTAATATTTAATTGTATATCTTATTTGTTTTTAAAATATTTAAAGTTTTTAAAACTAAATATTTATATATTTTTTAATTTATAAATTATAGTTTATATTTATATATGAATATATTGTTCGAACTTAATGTATTTAAATTATTAATATAAAATTTTATTTTATTTTTAATAGTTATATTATATTAAATGAAAAATTTAAAATTAATTAATTTGATCCCGCTTGTTTCCACTTATTTCCCAACTCGAGCATCCGGAATTGTTTGCGGGCAAAGGCGGGGAACAATATCTTTCCCGTCATTTCACTTGCTTTCCCGCAAGGGCATTCGAAGAACACCCTCCCCCCATAGTAGTTATAAGTTAAAATCCATGCCACGATTCTCGTAAGGATCCCATTATATTGATCAAGCTCATTTTTTCAAGTGCAAATCGCACTGAAAAGGCAACTCCGACTGCGCTCTGAACACAGCGCTTAAGTGTTTAGGGTTTTTTAACTGTTTAGGGTTTTTTCGCGTGTTTTTTTTTGGGGGGGTTTTCCGCGACAGTCGCCGGAAATTTTCGACGCCTCGGAGGCGCCCGGAGTCGTCCCGGAGGCGCCCACCAGCGTGCCGGACATTTCCGGCACACCGGCGGGCGCCTCTGGGACGACTCCGGGCGTCCCCGGGACGTCCCCGTGCCGGAGGCGCCTCCGAACAGGAGGCGTCGGGCTGGGGGCGTACCCCTGCAACACAGGGATGATACAAGCAACTAATTATTCTCCTATTCTTCCTTAGAAGGCAACAAATTCTTCTCTTCTTCCTTAAAAGGAAACAAAACAACTCTTCTTCCATCCTTAAAGAACGTATACACATTTTTCTTCCCATCATGGACAACTCTCCTATCATATTGTCATGGCCATCCTGGCAAAAAATGGCATGCATCAATGGGAATAACATCACACCAAACCTCACTTGATAATGACCGATATTAAGATAAACTAAGCATATTCTATCCATTGCCACCTTGTGTCCTTTTTGAAACCAAGACAACTTGTATGGCCTAGAATGCTTTCGACAAACCATAATCTTTGTACTACCACTACAACATTCACCTTTTGCCTTGTATCTTCTTCTAAAACTATTCTTCCACGACCATCTCCTGTCATCTTCAAATTGAATCTTCTTTATCTAGAGCATACCAGCCTTTCTCACCATCAGACCTCCATTTTTAGTTGTAGCAACATCTTCTACATCTAATAAATCCTCGAAATCTCAGAAAACGTACTTTATTGCTTCAATTTTTTCTCTATCCATCATCTCCTCAAGGGAATTCAAATGCATGATGACCTTATTCACCACACCTATAACATACATATGGCCTTCTTTGAACATAATATCCCCTTCCAAATCCTATTCCTCTTAGATTCAGTCCTCTACCTCTTCCCTGGTTATTTCCTCTTTCCTCTAAAACTCTCACCTCCTTTTAGATCTTCTAAATTGGATGTGAATGCCCTTCCTCAACCTTTGTGTAACTTAGATTTATCTCCTCTCTTTGCAAATGTCTTCTTTGACATATTATTGGTCGCCTTTTCTTCAACCTTCAATGCTAACAAATAAATTTCATCAAGGGAATGCAACTGAACTAAGGCTAGTTCATTATGAAGTTGAAAATGTAGCCCATTAAAATATCTTACTACTATTATTTCATCATCTTCTTTCATATATGTCATTATTTGAAGCATAATGAATTGATCAATATATTCTTAAACATGCGACCTTTTGTCTAAAATTTTGAAATTGCCAATAAAAATTTGTTGATAGTCGGATGGCACAAATTTTGCATTCAAGTGCTTAATCATGCTTGGCAACAATTAAATCTTCCTTCCACCTTTTGTTGTCCAATCTTTTTGTAGATTCTCCCACCAAATCGCAGCATGGGATTTCATCCTTGCAACTATAAATTTGAACCTTCAAGGACCATCTTCCTCCAATAGTCTCCATCTTAAAGTATCTTTCTAATTCTAGAACGCAATCCATAAATACCTTTGAGTTTTAATCCCCTTTGAGTTTTGACACTTAACGACTCCTAGAGTATTGCTTTGTGACAACTTCAAAATGTCTCTCCATGGGATTAAGCACAACATTTAGATCTCGTTGCCAAACTTCCACATCTAAATTAACCTCTTTTGACAATCTAGCTTCAACAGCCACCAATTTCCTAAGGGCTCTCAAATTTCCTACAATCCTGCATTCCTTGCATTCTTCTTGTGTCTTCTTTCCCAATTCACTTCTCAAATCTCCTACAATCGTGCATTCCTTGATTCTTCTTGTGTCTTCTTTCCCAATTCACTTGAACTCCTCTTTGAGCCATTTCCTATAGCTCTTGTTACACAACACTTTATTGCAGCTTTCTTCAAGCTGTTGCAATGAACTTCTTGTGCACCAATACTTTTAAACAACAAATAATTGGCCTTCTTAAAACCAATTCTTCCACAACCTTCTTACTTTCCAACATAGAGTATGTAGAGGAAACACAATATTTGCAAAAATAATTCCACTACATTACTTTTCTCCTTCCTATTTCCATATTATCCAATTTGAATGACTTGTTCATATTTACATGCTTTACAATAAACCTTAGAAAGCTATAAGAAAATCCAACATAGAGTATGTAGAGGAAACACAATATTTGCAAAAATAATTCCACTACATTACTTTTCTCCTTCCTATTTGCATATCATCCAATTTGAATGACTTATTCATATTTACATGCTTTACAAGAAACCTTAAAGCGTGATCCTCCAAAATTGTAGGCCTATCAAAACGATGGACCTCCCAAAACCATGTGCCAAAAGATGCTAGGCATTGCTTAAAACCTGAGCTGCCTAATTTGACCACTCTAGACACCTAATTTTGGTACATGACTATTTATTTGCTATGGTATTAGTGTGCTTATGTGCATATGGATCATTGGTTTTGATTGGGCTCTTATTTGCCCATTTTCCCTTGTGTTGAGCCTTGTCTTCTTGTGTCTTGTGTTGTCCTTACAACTTTATTTTGTGTTCACCTTGGGTCAATGATAATACCACCATTCAATCTAGGATGCTTGAAAACCCACAAATCAATTATTTGTTTGCCTTGATACGACCCCAAATGCTCCCAAAATGTCCAAAACGTTGTTTTAGGGTTTCTCGATCTCCCTGACCAAGATCAGATCAGTACAATCTTGGTCTGATTGAGATCTTGTTTCGTGGGTCACTTGATCCCTTTCCCGGTTTGTTTGGTTCCTTATGACTTGTTTCTCAACTTTTTGCTTTTTGATTGTCGACTTGCACGCCAATGAGGTCTTAATATGAATTCAAAAAGTCTATGATAACATGAGTGCATTGATGCATTTAAAATAAGCATGCATTGGAGGACACACTCTAATTTCTATTAATAAGCCATCTATTAAAGTGTTAGAGCTGCACCCCTTATACCAAAAGCAGAATTGAAGAAGTAACGAAAGAGCATATAATCCGAACTAGTTGCTTGCATCTCATACATAGGGATAAGGGTCGGGATCTTCATACCACACTAGATTACTTGCTAGATTGCATGAGTTCTAATTGCCAACTTGTCAAAAAACAAGGATCTAACTAAGGCAAGCCCCTCATAACTACTTTTTTTATGGACTTGCAAGATGATTTAAGCCAATTAGGGTTGGGAAGAAGGAGAAGCAATTCTAGGAGCTCCGCAACTCAATTCGATAATCTGAGAGAGGTTTTTGACAACAGAGTCAAACATAATCTAATCAGGGTTGGAATCAATTACCAGGATCGGAATCAACCTGCCATAATTGAAATCTGACGATCCTAATCTGACCATAATCGAACCTCTACGATCCTAATTATTTTTTTCACCATTTCAAATGGCTTTTGGACTTGTTTGCACCTAATTTCAACCTCCAACAACACACAAGTCACAATACAAACATTTCTTTAAGCACTTTATTCCAAGCATTTAACTCACTTCAATTCTTGCAATCAGGTTTGTTTTTACTATCATATTGGTGTATATTGTTCAAATTTGTATTGCACATTGTTTAGTATGGTTTAGTGTAGTGTCCTTTGACCTATATTCACTTTACCATACTATATTTTGGTGAACCTGTGTCTTCTTACACCCCTTAGGGATAGATTGTTGATTATATTGCATATTGGATCCGATTCTACCTTGGGTTTCCATAAACCTCTTGCCTTGCATGCTTCATTTCCTTCTAGGGATAGCCCTTTCTATTATTATAGGTATGATTTGTCTAGGGTTTGGCTTATTGATTTTTTCATCACTAACCATAACTCCTTGTGTTGTTGAAAACCCTAGTTTGCATGCTATATACATATCCATATTATATCACCTAGGGAGATTAGATCTAAGTCCCCTATTAGGCAAAGCAATAGAATGAATTGCAAACTAATTGATTTTGTTGAACTTCCTTTTACTAGTACTCATGTTCATTTGAAAAAGAAAATGGCAATTTTTAATGAGATTAATGCTTTTGTTAATACATGTGGAAAATGATATAAATGTAAATGATGATATGAATGCAATTGATTTGGATGCCATTGCTATGAATGACAATGAAAATGTTGCTAGTGGATCTCAGAATATTGATAATTTTGACGTAGAGAAAGATAGGGTGGAAAGACTTGCTTTATTTAGGAAAAATATTGTAAACCATCCTAGAGAAATGTCTAAAATGTTATTTGTGTTAAAATACATTCAAAGTTAAGCCCCAGCTCAAGAACCTATAGTTGAGAAGATGTTTGAGAGTCAATCATGGATCTTTAATGATATCCACCCTTCTATAGGTTCCCCTCCCATTGTTGAAAATTTTGAATGTCTCAAATCGCAACTAATTTTGTTTCTATTCTTGTTTCTTCTACTCAGAATGCTATGCCTTTGCCTTCTCAAACTGTTTTTAATGTTTCTTTTGTTGTTCCTCAAGTTCCTCAACCACCTCAACAAATTTTCCAACCTTCCTCTCTTATCCATAGTGTTCCTCAAGTGCCTAGTGTTTCCATTCCTGCTTATGTCACCATTATTTAGGTTCCAAGCCCTAAAGACACAATCCTTCAACAAACTATGCAAGCTATGCCACAGCAAATCTAATTGTCTTCCCAAGGGTCTCAAAAACCAAGTCATAGGTTCAATTCACATAATATATTACTCAATTTTTTGACAGATAAAATCCTTGCCTACCCTTTGCCAAACGGTTTTGTAGCTCCTAAGTTTGAATTTTTCAATGGTAAAGGTGATCCTTCTCACCATATCAAGTCTTGCTATGCTTCATGTCTTGTCTTCACACATAATGATAAATTATTGACAAAACTCTTCTTTGAAGCCTTAAGGACTATGCTTTTGATTGGTTTTACACTTTTCCATTTGGATCCATAGACTCTTTCAATTCTTTGGTTAATAATTTCTTAGCATACTTTTCAATTAACATATATTGCCTAAATTTAGCAAGGACTTGATAAGAACATTAGGGAGTATGTGCTGGAATTCAAAACCATGCTAACAAAAAAGACTCCCCAATACCCTAATAGTGAATTGAAAAGAATACCCTCTTAGAGTTTACTTCAACCCATTACAAACAAATTGGTCTTCAACTCTTACTAATCTTTCGATAAACTTTGTCACACAATTAGAAACTATGAGATCAAGCTTTTAGAGACCAACATGCTCAAATATGAGATCAATACCCCGACCTCTAGTGGAGTTAAATATCAAGGTAAATCTACATTCAAAGATAAGACTAATGATAATTCTTTTCAACCTAAGAATGAAGCCAAGAATGTAGTAGTAAATGTGGTAGGCCAACCATCAAATAGGATAGTTTTTTCTCGACAAGGAGAGCGAATACAATTCACGCGGTTAACTGAGATTCCTCAAAATGTGCTTACACAATTGATTGAATGAAATATGATACCGTTGAATGAAATGTGATATCGTTACCTCCCCAGAGAGAATTTGACTCATTAAGGCCCTTACCTAGAAACTATGATGTTAATGCATAGTGTAATTATCATAGACTCCCTTGTCTTTCTGCTAATGCATAAGATCCAAGACAACCAAATCTAAATAGAGGGTCACAATAGTACTTTGAATGAATCAGTTGCTCAACCAAATCAGCATCTGAAAATCTTTACCAACCCTCTTCCAAATCATGCCACTCAATCAAAAAAACAAGATGATGTTCATATGATAGCTCAAAAGCAACTTCCACATGTTTATAATGTTTATCCACTTGATGGATTAAATTGTGTGGTCAATGACACACGTAAGAAGCCTCCTCCAATTATATTTTACAACCACAAAATTATATAGGATGATTCTAACAATGGTCCATCATTCATTCAAGCTTTCAAAGATACACATTCAAGGTTAACAAATGGGATTATGTTTGATAATGGTTCTAGTATAAATGCATGCACAATGAAATTCACCGTCAAACTTGGATATACGATAAGTCTCTAATCAATATAACCACAGTTATAAGAGGATATGATGGCATAACTAGGACACCACTTGGAGGCATTACCTTACCTATCACCGTTGGTCCTAAGACCTTATTAGTTTGGTTTCTTGTATTGTTAGATAATGGGAACATACTACGTATTGTTCGGTTGGATCATGGCTTAAACAAATGAAATTAATCTCATCAACACCACCAATGTTTGAAATTTGTTTATAATAATAAAGTGATTACCATTCAAGGCACTAATTATGAGCCTCTTGTGCAAGTTCAACATGAGGCATTACCTAAAGAGCTACCAAAGAAGCTAATCATACGGCCTCAAGAAAACACACTTAAACTTAAAATACCTAACCATCCACGTACCGAAGTTATATTATCGCAGCCTTTTGTGCCCATTCAAAAAAAGCACCTACCAAAGATCCAACCACTCACCATGCCATTCTGATAAAGATGAGTGCAACCTTACAAAAGGATAATGCAACCATTTGCAATAACAATGCTTATAGTGAAGATGATTACAATGGAAATGATTATAATAATGATAATTACTATAATGTCAATGAATATACTAACGATAAAAATAATGACGATGCATAAGCCTTCTTGAAATCATGGATTCCAAGACATCCAGATCTTGATCATGAGGACATGAGTGCATCAACTTATATGCAGTATGATCATTTGGATGGACTCATTGGTTAGCCGTGCCTACTAACCCCATGCTCCTGCACTTGGACAATCTATTTGAACATAGCTTCTTTTCTTTGTTTGCCTACTTTTATTTGTTTTTATTGTCTCCAATTTTGATTTCTTCCTTGTTTTGTGTGTGGCTTTCAGAATTATTGTGCCTCCTTATAGCATTCTACTATGTGTTGTTCTCCCTTGTGTTTGTCGCTTCCTCCAACTTCTTCTGATTCCAACCTTTATCTTATTTGAATTTTAAAGTTACCATCATCTTCTATATCTTTGATTGTTTGTCAACTTCTTTCTCTGGTCAATATGCTTCCTATATCATTCTTCTAGCCTCTTCATTTATTTTTATTGTGTTGTTTTCTTTATTTTTGGCTCTGTCCTTCGATTTTGTCTCCCATCCCAAAAGCTTGTGTGAGCTTCCCTACAATGACAACACAATACATATTGATGCCTCTCGCCCCAATGCGCGCACAATTCTGAGGGAAGATGTAGGTTAGTAGAGATCCCTTATCTTCTTGTTGCTTCTTATTTTTTCCCCTTGGGTTGATTTCCTTTAATGCTTGATTTAGGTCTTCCAAAATATTTGTTTTTGTCTTTGCAAATCCTAGAATAAGCAAGTAATCCCTTTCTTTTGAGATGAGTGTTATGTAGGTACATCCCACACCTCAAAACAGGGGCATATGATCCACTTATTGTATCTTTACTTACATGATGATGCACACCAAGCACACTACAAACACTTGTCCCCGCATAGTTGGAGGCAATCACCAAGTATTCTTCTATTGGGTTCTATAGTGAAGGTAGTCACCAAAGACAATTAATTTTCTACAAAGATGGATGCCTAGTTCACATACTACCAAGCGTATTTGTTCTTACTCTTACAATTATGCCATCTTATGATTTAATATTTTACACGTGGTATGTGTAATCTCTTTCCTTTGAGATGAGTGATATGCAAGTGCATCATGTGCCTCAAAAAGGGGGCATATAATCCTATTATTCTACCTTTAGCTATATGATGACACACACTAGGCACACTACAAACACTTGCCCACACATAGTTGCAAGCAGTCACCAACCATTCTTATATTTGCTTCTATAGTGAAAGCACTCACCAAAGAGTTCAAATTCTATAGAAATGGCAGCACAATTTCCATACCACCAGGTGTATTCATTCCTACTCTTTTATTTTACTCGACTATTTCAACAACTGTTGATTATCGATTTATATAGAAATTGATCTACTTGTAAATCTTTCATGTGTGTTTGCAGGTGTACTCCAAAATTCACATTTTAGACATTGAAGCATGGATGCTCATTCTAGAATCCTCAATGGCAGTCAACATGCTCATGTAGATTGTAAGGAGACAAGGTTTCTTTTATTTTGTAGGCCGCAGGAGCCAAAATTTGTGACAAGGTAACCTCTTTCCTCCTTGACTTTCAAATCATTATCATATCTGATATTAACTTAAAACAACATTTATTGGTTTCAACAGCAACTTCTTCAAGCCCTGTCAAGTACACTTGTTTGTTTTAATTTGATATGTACGTACACGCACATCAAAGTGGGGCATTATGTCGATACATAATTTTGGTACAGGACTAGTTATTTGTTATGGTATTAGTGTGTTTAGGTGCATATGGATCATTGATTCATGATAGACTCTTATTGGTGAAATTTCCCTTGTGTTGGGCCCTATATAACCTTTTCGTGTCTTGTTTTGTCCTTATAACTTTACTTTTTGTTCATTTTGGATCAATGACAATTCCACCCTTCAATTTAGAACACTTGGAAACCTACAAATCAGCTATTTGTTCACTTCAAAATGACCTCGAATGCAACCAAGATCGTATTAGTTCATTTTGGGTCAATGACAATACCACCCTTCAATCTGGTACGCTTGAAAACCTACAAATCAACTATTTGTTCACCTCAGAACAACCTTGAACACTCTGGAATGTCCATACCATTGTTTTAGGGTTTCTTGATCTCCCTGACTAGGATCGGACTAGTACGATCCTGGTCATCTTGTTTTGTGGGGTCCCTTGATCCTTTTTCCTAGTTTGTTTGGTTCCTTGTGCCCCATTGGTCGGCTTTCCCACCCTTTGATTGTCGTCTTGTGCGCCAATAAGGTATTAATTTTCAATAAGTACATGAGTAAATTGATGCATTAAGGATAAGCATGCATAGGAGGACACACTCTAATTTCTATTGATAAGCCATCTATTGAAATATTGGAGCAACACCCACTGTACCAAAATCAAAATTGAATAATTAATGGATGAGCATATAGTCCATACTAGATGCTTGCATCTCATACATAGGGATACGAGTCAAGATCTTCATATTACACTAGATTGGTTGTTGGACAACATGAGTGTTGATTGCCAACTTGTCAAAGAAGAAAGATTTGAGTGAGTCAGCACCTCATAACTATTTCCCTTTTTTATGGTCTTGAAAGGTGATTTGAGCCAAATAGGGTTGGGAAGGAGGATAAGTAGTTATGAGAGCTTTGCAAATCAATTCAACAATTTGAGAAAAGTTTTTGTTAAGTAGAAGCAAAAGAAGGCTCACAAAATTCCATCAAAAACTGACATCAACTAAAAACAATTGAACTCAATGATCAAGAACCATAGTTACTAAATCTGGTCGGATCACATTTTTCGGCCAACACAAATAGGTTTGGTCCAGGTCAGTCCTTTTTTTCTCAAATTTTTTTAATTTTTATTTTTTACTGAAAAAACGCACAACCATAAATATTATATAATATTTAACATTTTATATTACGTTATTAATGTTTTTCATTGTATTTGTCAATTTTGCATATTTATAAAACTATGCTCATAATATATATATATATATATATATATATAAAATTCTAGACTGGATTTTTTCGAACTTGTTCAAGAATTCAGGGTTTTCAGATTTTTTTGCCCTACGAAACGGACCCAGATTGCCGGACTTAGTAACTATAACAAGATCAAACTCACCTTGCCAAGATCAAACCTCTACGATCATGATTGTTTTTTGTACATTTTTAGAACGACACCGATTTTTTGGGTTTGCTCTTGGACTGCCTCTGGATCTGTTTGCCCTTGGATTGCCTCTGGATCTGTTTGCCCCTGATTTCAGCATCTGAGAGCACACAAGTCACAAATCAATTATTTCTCTACAAATTCTCTTTCTCAAATTCCAAAAAACGTTATTCACTTCAAATTCCGTAATTAGGTCTGTGTTTCCTATCATATTGTTGACTATTGTTCAAATCTGAACTGGGCATTGTTAAGTATGGTTTAGTGTAGGGTCCCATGACCTAAAACCACTTTACCATACTACAACCACCCATTTTATGGTACACAATCAATAACCTACCACCCCATTTTTATTACCTAGCATCCCATTTAACATAACATATTAATATCACCTCTATACTGAATACCTAGCTACCCTAGTTACTCCACTACAAATATTAAATGTTGCGCACATATATAGAAATATTGGGGAAGGTGTTGGGCATGCATCCCAACACCCTTATGCTCTTGCATCAACTCTTACATGAATAGTTAGCATGCATATTTATCATCTTGAAGTTTCACTACATTTTAAATTATGTGTGCATAATTCTAGCTAAATTAGTGAAACTAAAAGATAATAGTTTAATTTATAATTTGGTTAACATATTGTTGGAAATATTGTCATTGATGTCAAAGGTCTAGCATTATTGGTGATAAAGGCCCCATTGAATTTAATAGTGTTTTTAATATTCATATATTGACTGTGTGTTAATATTTATTTAATATTAATGAATATATTTTTGGTTGCATATAAGTCAAAAGAGGGCCCATGAAGAAGTCAAAGAGTCACGAGGTAAAAGACGAAAGAAAAATGAAACGCATTTTCTCACGAAGAGTCATCTTGAGGAATTCCTAGAGTCACCATGTGAAGACAAAAGAGGTATGGCGCATTTTTCCATGAAGGGACACTTTGAGGAATACGAAAAGTCACCAAGATAAAGACAAAAGAGGAAAAGACGTTTTTGCTTATGAAGGGTCACCATATGACTTTTCAATGCAAGGATACGAAGGGTTATGCAAGTTTGGAGCCATTTTCCATGAAGATTGAAGGGTCACAAAGGGTCAATGCCAAAAGTCATTTGGAAAGCTATAAATAAAGGCTTGAGAAGCCATTTGTAATATGCAAGAAAGTGCATGGTTTGTATTTGTTTTCGAAGAGAGAAAAGCCGGGGATATTGTAGAGTTCTATCATTTGTTGAGTAAACAACATTGAGAGATAGTTGTGTTTTATACACAAGAGGGGTTGGTGCTCCTATGGGTTGGTGCTCACAAATCTTTGCAAGGGGTTGGTGCTCACAAATAGTTGTGTTGGTGCTCGGCAAAAAGAGTTGGTTCTGCTGCAAGTTGGTGCTTGCGAACTTTGTATTTTGAGTTGGAACTCATTCATATACTTGAGATTATTCTTCGTAGTTTTTTTTCACTTTTGATTTCTACGTAAAAATCTGGTGTCTCTCTCTCTTGTGTGATGCAGATTATTGTTTCAATTTTATTGCATATCTTGAATGTGTGATTAAGTGGTTAAAGAAAATAAATCTGATTAAGTAAAAGGATATATAATATACTGATTCACCCCCCTCTCAGTATATTTTATGCTTAACAGTTGGTATCAGAGCAGGTTTATTTTTAAAAAAAATTACAGCTTGAAGGTAGATCGGAAAAGCACGATGATTGGATCACATAAAGGATTCTACAAATAAGGCACCTTTGTTTGATGGGACGAATTATGTATTTAGGAGCATAAAAATAACTTATTTGATGGCCCTTGGATTCGACATATGGCAAGCAGTGTTGGAGGAATATGAAGAGCCACAGACACTTGTAACTACTCCGACAGAAAAGAAGGCAAGTGAAAATAATGCTAAAAATTTAAATGTTATTTTATGTGGTTTATGTGAATCAGAATTTGTTAAAGTTATGCAATGTAAATCTGCTCATGAAACTTGGGTAAAACTTGAAAATATTTACAAAGGTAATGGAAAGGTTTAGCAAGCCAAGCTTCAGATTTTCAAAAAACAGTTTGAGAGTTTGAAGATGGAAGAAGAAAATATAACAAGTTATCTTTTACGGGTTGATCAAATAGTTAATCAAATTCAAGGTCGTGGAGAAAATTTAGAAGAATTAACTGTGGTTCAAAAAGTTTTGAGATCTCTACCATTAAGATATGATGCAAAAGTCTCGGCAATTGAAGAGATGAAGAATTTAGCCAAGCTAAAGATGGATGAGCTTCATGGTATTCTTACGACATATAAGATACGGACTGAACAAGATAAAACCCTCAAAGAGAGAAGCTGCTTTCAAGACATCGAAGAAAGAGAATGCTAAGATTCAAGAATCAAGTAATAGTTCTAGCAATGATGAAGATGAAAACGGAGCTCTATTCATTCGCAAGTCGAAAAATGGTACAGATAAATATCAAGAAAAATTACCTTTTAAATGTTTTAATTGTGGAAAGATAGAACATTTTGTAGCTAAATGCCCAAATAAGGGTAATGATGACAATGAAGAAAGAAAGTCTACATACAAGAATAATTTCAAAGGTAAATTCAAGAAGGGATTCGAGAAGAAGAGTTTGTATTCTAAAGATCCTAAGTCAGTCAAAGATAGTGGAGTCAGTAATTCAAAAGAAGAAGAGATTCTATTCATGGCCATACATGAAGATGCCTCTGCAAACAAAAGTCCAGATGATCAAGAAGAACAGGATGAAGTCGAAGTGAATCTGAAAGGAGAACTCATTTGTGTCTTAGAAGAGTTAAAAGCTCTTGAAAATAAAAATCGAAGATTAAAGCTCCAAATCGCGAAAAATGAAAAGGAGTCAAAGGAAATAATTGAAGATCTACAAGCACACTTTGAAGAAGTTAAAAAGAATGAAGAAGATCTATTGACATAGTTGAAAATAGTAAGTAAAGAATATGAAAGGTATGTTATTGAAATTGTTTCTTTAAAAGCAGATCTTAAGAAAACAAATAAAACAATCAATGATAAAGCAGCGAATGATTCAAAATTTGAAAATAGCACTAATATGTTGAATAAAATATTATAAAATCAAATATCAATATCAAATAAGACAGGTATTGGATCTGAAAAAGAGAAAGAGGTCACTATTTTCACAGACAAGGAAAAAAGAAAGAGCTATGTTGAAGCTCTTACAAAAGAAGAAATAAAAAGGGAAGAAGTTAAGAACACAGAAAACATCTCAAACAAAAAAGGTTGGAGGGAACAGAGCTACAAAAGGTAATCAGGGCAAACATACACAAACAAGACCTATTTTTATCGTTAATGTTTTTATTGTAGTGGATATGGTCGTAAGAAAATAGAATGTCAAAAAAAGGCTAACAATTTCAAAAATAAAGAGAAGCAAATTTATACAGAGTCAAGCAGAAGCCACAACTCTTTTGCTCCTCTATCAGGGTTTAATGAAGAGGCCATAATATGTTACAAATGCAACAACTTCGAACACATAGCTCGGTATTGTAGAAGCATGTTCGAGTCAGTCAAGGACCAAAGTTTCAAGACTCCATTCATCAAGAAAAAAGTTCAAACAGGTTCATGGCAAAAGAAACAACTTAAAAAATCTATGTTGGTGCAGACAGCGTTGCATGCAAGAAATGAAGAAAAGCCATGGTTCATTGACAGTGGATGTTCGAAGCACATGATAGAAGACAAGAGCAACTTCATAACCTTGAAGAAGATCAATGGTGGCATAGTGAAATTTGGAGACTACTACTGCCAGAATTGCTAGAAAAGATACATTAAGTTTGGATAAATGTAGAACTAAAACTAAAAATGTTTTATATGTAGGTCTTAAGCATAATCTTTTTAGTGTATGTCAAATGTGTGATCAAGGACACACTAAAGTTTTATGTAGAAGGTTGTAAAATTAGAAAAAAAATTCAAATGTGTTGGTTGCAAATGCTCAGAGAACAAGGAATAATTTGTATATGCTATCAGACATCAAAGGTCAAAGATGTTTGAATCAAATTGAAAAAACTTGGCTATGGCACAGGAGAATGGGACACATAAATTTTGACAATCTTGTCAACATCAACAAGAAACAAACAGTCAAAAATCTTTCAAAAATTACAAAGTCATCCGACACGCTTTGTGAACCGTGTCAGCATGAAAAACAAGCTAGAAGGTAGTTCAAAACAAAAAAATACTTGACCACTCAAATGCTAGAGTTTGTTTACACTGCTCTGTGTGGACCTATAAGAACTCAAAGTACTTAAAGTGAAAAATATTTCATATTGTTTATTGATGATTTTTCACGTATGACTTGGGTAATGTTTTTTTTTTTAAATCAGAAACGTTCAGACATTTCAAAGCATTCAAAGCATTAGTTGAGAATGAAACTAGTTTGAAGATTAAGTGTTTAAGATCAGATCGAGGAAGAGAATTTATGTCAAATCAATTTATTGAGTTTTGTGAAGACTAGAATAAAAAGACATTATTCAGCACCCAGAACTTCACAACAAAATAGAGTAGTTGAACAGAAAAATTGAACAATTGAGATGGCGAGGACAATGCTAAATGAATCCAAGATAACAGATAAATATTGGAGAGAGGCAGTTGCTACAGCAGTGCATATTTAGAATAGAGCATTATTGAGAGTCAATAGTGACAAGACTCCTTATGAGTTATGAAAAGACAAACCAACAACAGTTGATTATTTCAGAGTTTTCGACAGCAGATATTTCATAAAGAGAACCGATGAAAAACTTGATAAGTTTGAATCCAGAGCAGATGAAGGTATATTTTTTTGTTATTCTTCCAAAAGTAAAGCATATAAATGTTATAACAAAAGAACCAAGAAAATTGTTGAAAGTGCAAGTGTCAGGATAGAAAAAGATGAAACACAAAGAATCAGTGATCCAGTAGACGTCCCTAAAATCATTGAAGAGGAAAATTTTGAAGAATCCGCTGAAGATGAAAAGGAGAAAAAAGACACCAAAACTCCATCCAAATATGTTCAAAAAAATCATAATGAAAGTGACATCATCAAAGACATAAATGAAGAAATTTGCACCAGAAGAATGATGGTAAGTGAATCTAAGCAAGTTAATTTATCTTTGTTATCCAAAATTCAGCCTAAAACTTTTTCAGAAGCTAAACATGATAAGCATTGGGTTAAAGCTATGGATGAAGAATTAAATCAGATAGAAAAAAATGATACTTGAGAATTAGTGTCTAGACCAAAAGATCACAATGTGATAGGAACAAAATGGGTTTACAGAAATAAATTGAATGAAAATGGAGAAGTGACCAAAAATAAAGCAAAATTAGTATGTAAAGGATATGCTCAGATTGAAGGAATAGATTTTGAAGAAATTTTTGCACCAGTAGCAAGGTTAGAGGCTATTAGAATGTTTCTTGCATATGCAGTGTTTAAAAATTTCAAAGTATTTCAAATGGATGTCAAATCTATCTTCTAAACGGGAATCTAGAAGAAGAGGTCTACATTGAGCAGTCTGAAAGATTTATTCTCTCAAATTTAGTAGCCATGTATGCAGATTGAAAAAAACATCGTATGGATTGAAACAAGCTCCTAGAACTTGGTATGCAAGACTTGATAAATCTCTGCAGGATCAAGGTTTCAAGAGAGGATTTGTTGATAGTAATTTCTACATCAAAACAGAAGGTGAGCATCAATTGATTGTTGTGGTATATGTTGATATCATTTTTGGAGAAAATATTGAAAAGATGACAAGAATTTTACGATAATATGCAAAAAGAATTTGCGATGTCTATGCTTAGAGAATTGTCATTTTTCTTAGGATTGTAAATATTTCACTCAGATAAAGGAATTTTCATATCTCAAAGTAAATATGCCAAGGAAATGTTGAAAAAAATTGGTTTTGAGGATTGTGCACCAATTGGCACACCAATGTATACAAAAAATAAAGTGAGCAAGAATAAAGATTCATTTGTTATAGATCAATCTTTGTATAAATCTATGATTGATAGTCTTTTATATTTGACAGCATCGAGGGCAGACATCATGAATGCAATAGATATGGTTGCAAGATATCAGTCATCTCCAAAAGATAGTCATGTTCAGTTGGTGAAAAAAATATTTAAATATATCAAGGAGACATTGGATTACGAATTATGATATCCCACAGGGAGAGATTTCATTTTGATTGCTTATACATATTCAGATTGGACAAGGTGCTTGGATGACAGAAAGAGTACAAGTGAAAGAGTTTTCTTCCTTGGTGATAGCTTAGTATCATAGCTAAGCAAGAAACAGAATTTAGTATCACTTTCTACAGCTAAAGCAGAATATATTGCAGCGATATTGTGTTGTACTCAAGTGCTTTGGATGAAGCAAACTTTGAAAGATATCAAGGTAAAGTATGATGAACCTATTTCTATTTTTTGTGATAACACAAGTGCTATTAATATTTCAAACAATCAAGTGCTGCATTCAAGAACAAAACATATTCCCATTAAATATCACGTTTTGAGAGAGCAGATTAAAGATCAACAGGGTAAGATGGAATATATCAATACTACAAAGTAGATTGCAGATATTTTCACAAAAGCACTACCAAAAGACACATTTGATTATCTGCGAGAGAAATTGAGAGTAATTTCTTTTACTCCCTGCCATTGAGGTTCAACATCAGTTGAGAGGGAGCTAAATGTTAGCACCAGGTAGGCCCTTTGCCATTGATGTCAAAAGGAGAGAATAACAGGTACAGATGCAGAAACAAGTACAGAAGACAGATATCAGTTGCTACAGTAAGGGGGAGTTAACAGTATGCAAATTTCAGGATGTGACAATTTCAATTTGAAGTTGCCATCAATGACAAAAGGGAAGATTGTTGGAAATATTGTCATTGATGTCAAAGGTCTAGCATTTAATGGTGTTTTTAATATTCATATCTTGACTAATGTGTGTTAATATTTATTTAATATTAATGAATATATTTTTGGTTGCATATAAGTCAAAAAAGGGCCCATGGAGAAGTCAAATAGTCACGAGATAAAAGACGAAAGAGAAATGGGACACATTTTCTCATGAAGAGTCATCTTGAGGAATTCCAAGAGTCACCATGTGAAGACAAAAGACGTATGGCGCATTTTTCCATGAAAAGACAATTTGAGGAATACGAAAAGTCGCCAAGATAAAGACAAAAGAGAAAAGGACGCTTTTGCTTATGAAGAGTCACCATATGACTTTTCAAATGCAAGGATACGAAAGGTCACGCAAGTTTGGCGCCATTTTCTATGAAGATTGAAGGGTCACAAAGAGTCAATTCCAAAGGTCATTTGGAAAGCTATAAATAAAGGCTTGAGAAGCCATTTGTAATATGCAAGAGATTGCATGGTTTGTATTTGTTTTCGAAGAGAGAAAAACAGGAGATATTGTAGAGTTCTATCATTTGTTGAGTAAACAACATTGAGAGATAGTTGTTTTATACACAAGTGGGGTTGGTGTTCCTGTGGGTTGATGCTCACAAATCTTTGCAAGGGGTTGGTGCTCATGTGGATTGGTGCTCACAAATAGTTGTGTTGGTGCTCGACAAAAGAGGTTGGTGCTCCTGCAAGTTGGTGCTTGCGAACTTTGTATTTTGAGTTGGTGCTCATTCATATGCTTGAGATTGTTCTCCGTGATTTTTCCCACTTTGGGTTTCCACGTAAAAATCTGGTGTCTCTCTCATGTGGTGCAAATTATTGTTTCAGATTTATTGCATATCTTGAATGTGTGATTCAGTGGTTAAAGAAAATAAATCAGATTAAGTAAAAAGATATATAATATATTGATTCACCCCCCCTCTCAGTATATTTCGTGCTTAACACATACACATTAATTATCTCAAAGTTTCACTTAGAATTTCACATATATATATTTTTCAAGTTTAATTTAAAACTTTGCATATTTATTATCTTCTTGTTTCATTGAATGTTTTAAAGGTGTGCATGGTGAACATGCATATCTATTATTAAAACATGGAGGAGTTCATTTGTTATGTACCAAGTTATGTGATGTTATGATGTATATGGATTGATGGAGATGCCAACTTGTGGCACACATCCCTTTTAGTTAGTTATATTGGGTAAAACATACTGGGTGAAATGGATAACTTGTGAAATTAGTTATGTGGGGCAACAAATCAGCGAATGTTGGGATTACTGGTTTACCCATCCATTATTAGTAATAGAGGTTTATGTAAAGGAGATGAATATCATTGTGATGGATGTCAAGGAGGTAGAGAGTATTCTATTTAATAGAAGAATATTAAAGGTTGCCCCCTCGAAGTGGCATTCTCATATTAGATCTCGGGGAGTTATTCCTTAAGGAGTATTATACGGCGTTTCCCTACCTTAAGGTTAATTATTCTATTTCTTAGCATATTGCATATTATGGCATCTTGGCCTACAAACATCCCTTGTGTTGTGTGATCTCTATTATATTTTGCATATTGTTGGTCTCTCTTATTTGGCATATATATATTATTATATGTGTGGATCTTACCATCATGTTTTAGATAACCTAGTTAAATTTTGTGGTTAGGTTATTTGGAGTCCACTAAGAGATGCATAAAACATGGTGCAATTTTTTTGGTGCAATAGTTTTGTTATGTCGTTGGTATGTGGTCTCCCATTGGACACTCCAACTATACTAATCAAACTCCAAATGGTCATCTAACTTCCACCAGATCAATCAGTTATTTGCCATCATTTCATTGTTGTCTTTCAAAAACTTGCCCTTTACAAGACAACAAAGATGAGGAGCATTCAAAGTTTAACAATGCATCTCCCAAAAAAAAAAAATGCATTAAAAAATCACAACATCAAGGATTTATAAGACAATGTCAAAAGACAGTATAATCCACAAAATTAGAAGCTAAATAAGGTTGGCAAACAAAGGTCATAAAAAGGAAAACTAATGAAATTCGGGATGAACCAAAAATGCAAACAACTTGGGATTAGAAACCAAACTCGTTGTTGCAATCAATTGACAGCGGAAGTGATTAAAAAAACCTTCCCCCATATTTAATCCTATGAAAGATACATTTGAAAGATTTGAAAAAGTATCCATAGATTTGATAGATATTTGCATTTACCCATGTCCAATCCTGGGAGGATTTGGAGCTATGGGGATCACAACAATGTTGACTTGTCTTTACAAAGCATTTGCCTAGGAACCAAAAGTTGAACTATGAAATAACTAAAACAACACACTAAGAGAACACACTAGACTAGAGAATATGTAGTACTACTTGATTTAAGAGAACACACTGGGAACAAGGAATCCGTAGAGGGGAGGTTAGTATAATGTTAGTCCAATAAAACCAAATCAAAATAATACACTAAACACTTAACACCTCTAGCCTAGACACTAGGGAAAGCATAGTTAACAAGCATACAAATGAAAACACAATTAGAACACACAAAAAAAAAAAAAAAAATTACCTTCCTTGGAGCTCCAAATGGCTTGTTCAAGTGGCTTGCTCGGTTTGTACATCAAGAGTCTTAAGCAATGAAGTTTTTTTTGCTTCTTCTCTCCTTGGCACCTTGGCTTGGTTGATTGGCTTATGAATTTGGCATGTTAACACTACTTGAAAGGCTTGTCTCTCTACAAATTAGCATTATAACTTTGGCTTATGAGGGCTTTGAAGATATTTGGGCATAATAACATTACACAAAAATAGCTTAGAGATCAATAGATATGGCCTTGTATTCATAGTCTCAAAAGTTAACTCTCCCCCAAGGTGAGTTAAAGTTGAGTTTAAACATGGAATGAGTTCAAACTAACCCTAGGTGAGTTGAAGTTAACTCCAGTTGAGTTAAAAGTAGTCATGTAATTATGATTTTCAATTATTAGACATGGCTCTCAAATTAAATACTTTTAGATATTTTGGAACAACTTAACTCAAAGGCAATGATGAAAAGACTTGATATTTTGAATTTTGGAATTTTCATTTTTAGTTATTCATTAATTGCAAATGGATAATTCAACTAAATATTTAATCTTGTGTAATTATGATTTTCAATTATTAGACATGGCTCTCAAATTAAATACTTTTAGATATTTTGGAACAACTTAACTCAAAGGCAATGATGAAAAGACTTGATATTTTGAATTTTGGAATTTTCATTTTTAGTTATTCATTAATTGCAAATGGATAATTCAACTAAATATTTAATCTTGTTTAATTAGATGATTCTTGTTTAATTAGATGCTTCATTTTGATTAGCATTTTAGAATTGCAAATGGATAATTCAACTAAATATTTAATCTTGTTTAATTAGATGATTCATTTTGATTAGCATTTTCGATCTTTTGATAATTGTTCGAGTGCCCCAGGGCTTAATGGGTCCATAAGCCAAATTACCATTTGTTAGGTCGCAAAGTGACAGAAAATGAATCCGTGAGGTTATTGTTGCGTATGATATAATACCCCAAATAGGGATGCCTCAACATGATTATGAGCATTGATGAATGATGTGCAGACGAAATTGGAATGTTCAGTGATTCCTACGCTTAATTTATAATGTTTGATAGAAATTAGTCTAAAATCTGGTTGAAAGTCAATTGTGGCTGGAATGGGGTGTCTACGGTTTGCGCCTATTTGGGAAGACGTTGCAAGCTATAGGCATAGTAACGTCTTCTCAAAGAATAAAAAGGCCTTTAAGAAGGAAAGAAGATAATGATTGAAGAAGCAACTCCAAACAACATTTGGAAAGCCTATAATGATGTCCCCTCGAGGGAGTGGCCGACACATATGATTGATGGACGGTCCCTCGAAAAGAAGTAAGAAGAACGAAATCAACCCATGGGTGAGATTAATCCAATCGAAATAATGCTTGCATGCATTGATTTAAAAAGCATTGATTTACCCAAAGGCGGTTATAATCAGTAACAAAGGTTGAGACACTGATTTGCCCAAAGTTATAATCAATGGCATGGGCACATGCCCTAGGAGGGCGGATGAGTCGAAATAATAATTTGCCTACAGATGGTTATAATCATTAAGATGACCTAGATTGAATAATGATTTTTGGTTGTGCCCTAGTAGGGCAAATTGGCAAGCATAACTCAAGGATATACCCTGTTACACAGATTAAAGATGAGCGGACGCAAACATAGATGCGATGATCTAATGACTGAAGAAGCCACAAACAACCAGGCATACAAGGATGCACAAAGTGATGAAAGAGATGATTGGAAGAATAAAGGTGGTCGCGTTGACCTGAGATACGTAATGCATCTAAGCATTGCCTACATAGTCTAAATAAACCTCAGGGCAATGTAATTCACTCAGAAGCAGGAGAAAATAGAATGAGGAATAGAATAGAAGAATAAGAATTGATCAATATAAATAATTCGATCGTACCTGTCAATGCAGAGATGCTTGTCCTTATTAGCATTGAGACAACTAGAATGGTCAATGGGTTGATTCGATCAAGGAGGGTGGGAGGATTTGCCAAGGTGAACCAGAAGAAGTCTCTATGGAACCATTGCTTGTAAGATTTCCTGAGCTGATTTTTGTTGTAGCACGTGACAATATGCATCATAATATAAAACACCATGATGACCTAACCATAATATGCATGAGGACTGACTCCCGATCCAATAAACAATTGAAAACAATGCACCAATAATAAAAACCATGATGACAATGTTGACATATGAATATAGATAGACTCAAGAATAATGCGCAAGGAATCACCCAATGAACGCATATAGATCGAGTCAAAGCACAACAAAAGAAAACAAACAGGGAAACAAACAAACAAACAACTAAGTAAACAAACACACTAAAAGTTTGAAATCAAAATCAACAAAAAGCATCTTGTCATCAACTAAGTCAATATCTATGTGTGAAGGCTTAATGGAATTATAAATCGGTGGTACCTCCAAGCAAACATACATGCAAAGGGAAGGTCACACCTCCAATGGTAGTGGAATGGATTGGAACCAACAATGGACTTGCCTCAATAGGGTGGATTGAGGATGACTGACTAGGTTTAAACAGAACAAATATTTTTTAGATTTTTGAGGCTTAATATCTCTCGAGGAGATTGTAATTTTGAGGTATCTTAACACTATTGAGATGTCATTGATGTCAACGGGTTTGCTATTCAGTAAATAGCATGGTCATTAATGTCAAGAATTTTTTACGAGTAGCTACAGACTGTATCAGGTTTGTTACGGACTACATCAAGTTTGCTACGGACTGCATCAGGTATGCTAAGGACTACATCAGACATGCTATGGATTACATCAAGTTTTCTATAGATTACATCAGGTTTGCTACAGATTGCATCAGGGTTGCTATCGACTGCATCAGAGATTCTATGGACTACATCAGAGCTGCTACGAATTCCATCAAAAACCACTACATACTTCATAAGGCCGACATTAAATGTATTATAATGATTGTTTGGTCTATCCCAACTTCGTTTCACTTAGGCCAACCTATGTGAGTGAGATTTCATATAAGCTAATGGGAATTATGTTTGCAAAAGAGAATAAATCGTTATATAACCAACTATAGAGTTTTGTTTGGCCAAACTTCAAGAGATTGTTGAGTATTGTCTTGTATATAGGCAAGATCAAATTATCTTTTTTAAGTGTGAAAAATAGAGAATAAATATTCGCTAAGGAGCAGAGCAGAGGTTCGTTGAGGAACGGATGGCCAGAGGTGTGAATATGAAATCGTCGAATGATTCATACAAAATCTGCTAAAAGAGATGAGCAGAGAAGGCAGAGAGGATAGAGTCTTTGAAAATAAAGAGCAGAGAGGAAAGAGAGCTTAATCTGTCTATTTGATTGATAAGCAGAAAAATAGCAAGGTAAATGTGAGGTTGATAAGTAAAGAGTGAGCAAAATTGTACCATCATTTGTTGACAGAAGCAACTGAGAAAGGTGGACGATTTGAAGCAGCTGAGTTGGTTGTGGTTTGATTGCTCTATGGATTCTGTATTGATGCTTGACTAATGAACTAAAGAATTAGAAAAAAGTTTTAAGATCTCACTAATTCACCCCCTCTCCCAGTGGTTGTGCTTCCAACAAACTCGTTAGAGTTGACAAGATATCGCTCGAAAAACAATGAAGGAGTTGGCTTAAGTTGCTCACAAAACAACGAGAATGTTTACTAAAAATTATCACAAAACGGCAAGAGCATGGGATAAAGGGTGACTGAGCTAACCTCAATGTAAATCGAGCGTTGCCTACATAGTCCCAATGGGACCTCAAGTCACTGTAGTTTCGCCTTACAGTGGAGGAATCCAACTAGATAGCAGCAAGTTCACGAATTTAGGCAAATGGCATAGTATAGCATCAGAATAGCAAGGTGATACTGCAATGCATGATAAAGGTGTTGTTCCTAATTTACCCATAGACGATTATAATTAGGTAACGACATAATAGATCAATGATACTAATTTTCCCAAAGGGGGTTATAATTAGTAGCATGGAGTGGAACATTGATTTGCCCAAAGGCAGTTATAATCAGTAACACTCGGAATGAGACAAAATAACAAATTGAAGGATGCAACTACCAAACCATTGTCAAACTGATCCAAGATACTATCTCTACATAGAATATCGGATCAACTACTAAAATTTCATTTGAATCCCTTCGCTGAAGGTGACCGAAGAACCAATGGATCAAAACCAAGGTCAAAAGGTGTGGGTAGGGAGGTTAAAAACAACCTTGGTCTTTAGGGAAGGCATGGTAGGATGGTAAGGCAAGACAATGTTGTGATAAAAGTGCTATAATGATAAGTGGGTTGCCCCCAAGTGACAAGGTAAGGGAAATGGTAGGGTATGGAATAACAGAAAGGTGAATGGCAAATGGAAAAAGCAAGGTAAATAGCAAGGTAAGGCAAATGTATAGTAAATGATTATGTTGTTCTTGTTAATCTAGAGATGCACATCCTGATCAACATATGATACAACCAGAATAGTAAATCGTGTTTAAATTGCTAGCCCACACCTCCTTTGAATAGCTGCTCTGTCAAGAACCTGCTACAGATTTAAGCTCTAATAATGATGTTTTGATCTTTGTTGGTCATTGATTTTGTTTCCTTCAAACGTAAAGGCAAGATGTCTTCGTAAACTCTACAATGGAAAGTGCAGCCAAGGATGGTAAATAAAAATAAATATTGAATAAAAGCTATGATTTGGCAATGAAGAGGTGGATCATAATGGAATGTATAATGATTAGGCAAAAAATAAAGATTGGGAATTTTAGGCACATACAATGTTGTTGATTCTGGATTTGACATAATTTTGGTTGTAACAAGGCCGAAGACTTTTGAATATGCTCTCGATAGGACCATCAGATTTTTTTGTTGTTTGAGCATGAGAGTAGCTACCATCTGATTATGTTGTAGATTGGAAGCTGTATTGATTTTATCTTTAATAATGTCTTCATCAAACAGTGAAGAACTATTTTGCTTAGCTATTGGCACCTTGAAGAGGTTTTCACCAATAAAGTTGTCTTCATTGTCCCATAGCGCCTCCAAAAAAGTTTCACTAAGGAACGTTGACTTTTGACTTTGATTGTCTTCTAACGTCTCAAACAAGGTTTCACTAGAAGACGCTGAGTTTGGACTTTGATTGCCCCCTAGTGACTCCGAAAAGGTTTCACTACGAGATTGTTCTTCTGCATGAATGTGGTCTTGGTCCCCCTTATATTCTTCAACTGATATGTCGCCATGGATGCAATTCAACAAAGTATGATTCTGTCGGTCTCAATCGACACTTGTGGGAAGTGGAATGTCAATATAATGGCTAGGTTGGTTGGTGTTAATGGCATGTGGAATGAAAAGAGGCAGCACAATCCTCATAAAAGATACTAGGAGAACTTGTGTCAATGTTGAAGTAATCATCCTCAAAAAACGTGGAAGGATCACAAATATATTCAAATTGATATGCAAAGCATGCGTAACCAATATTGTAACAACCATGAATGTATTCTGATTCCGAAGCTGAGTCTGACTCAAAGAACTCTGAATCCGATGCAGAGACTGACATTGATTCTGCTTCTGATGCTAAATCTAATGTCGGTTCAAGAATAGACCCTGACTCTAGTTCTAATTCTTCATCTGGATTGGATGTTGCTACAATGATGTCTTGTTGAGTATTTAGTAGTGGACAAGTAACGGTCTATGATGGCATAATGGGCTCTTCAAGAATAGATTCATCTAAGAAGGGTTCAACATAGACTAGCTCGTCTAGGTGAAGCCCCTCAAAGAGAGGGAACAGCTCAAGGGGTGACTCCACAGAGATTGGCTTGTCAAAATGAAACTCCTCAACGAGGGGAAAAAGATCAAGAGACAACTCCACAAATGCTGGCTTGTTACAAGGGGGCTCTTTAAAAATAGGACAATAATCGAGATAATGATTTGCCCAAATGCAGTTATAATCATTAAGACATGACTCAACAGCGACTGGCTTGTCAAAGTGAGACTCCTCAACCAAAGGGAAAGGATCAAAAGGTGATTCATCAAGGTTGACTTGTCACAAATAGGTGTTTCAACAAAAACATCATGGATTGGTTGGTTCTCTTGACCTTGGTTTACATTTGGTTGTAAAATATCAATTTCAAACACATCTTAGTCTTTAAATGAAGGCTCTTGGGGAGGTATTAATTGGCTTTGTTGTGGCTCGAAGACTAGCATGGTTTTTCTAAAGTGGGGGATGGTTGGCAATGGATGAAGGATGATTGGCGGTTAGATAATGATCTCTTTATAAACAGGCCCAGCAAAGGTAGGTTGTCGGTCTAGGACGGTAACTATGACCCGTCGAGTCATGATTGCACAACCTTGTTGGGATAACGAGCTACAATACTTGGAAAGCCCTGGAATGGTAATGGAAGGGCATTGCGAAGCTTGGTTGTTGACCCAAGCCAAAGGACGAGGGCCTAGAATGCTAATGGAAGGGCGTTGTGAAGCTTAGTTGCTAACAAAAGCCAAAGGACGAGGGCCTGGAATGGTAATGGAAGGGCGTTGTGGAGCTTGGTTGCTCGCATAAGCCAAAGGATGAGTGCCGAAAATGGTAATGGAAGGACATCGCAAAGTGTGGTTGTTGCGAGCCAAAGGACGAGGACTTGGAAAGGTCATGGAAAGGCATTGTGGAGCTTGGTTGCTCGCACAAGCCAAAGGATGAGGTCCTGGTATGGTAATCTTTGGACATTGTGAAGCTAAATTGCTCGCGCAGATCGAAGGAGGATTAAAGGTATAGGTAGGGGATCAGGTACCGTTATCACTGAAAAGGCGAACTTGGTACGTTAATTGGCCCAAAGAAGGGGGTGTCACCAAATACTATGTTGAGGCTCGTGCCTTTGTTCAACATATGGAATGTTATAAGATAGATCAAGATCTGTCTCATACGCTACATCATCATGCGACTCTTGAACAAAAGGGTCATTGGTCACAAAATTCCCGTAGCCAGGATTATACATGGTCCCGCTACGTGTGTAACACAGCAAGTTTAGATCCATGGATAGGTTACGTGACAAACAAAGGGGTCTAAAGATAATGAACCACCGAGATCTAAAAAAGGGCCTTTGACTCTGTAAAAGAGACACAAAGGGAAAAACAACTAAACTAGGCAAGGGAAGGGAAGGACAAAACAAAAAGCAAAACCGGTCTAACAAAACGGTATCAATTTGCCCAAAGGCAATTATAATCAGCACCAAAAGTAACACAAAGATTCAAACTTGTTTATGTCTAGAGTACTGATTTGCCCACAGATGGTTATATCAGTCACAAAAGTGTATAAACAAAGTAGAACAATTTGCCCAAAGACGGTTATAATCATCGTAAAACAAGACTAGACTTGAAAACACAAAACACAAACAAGAACTAAAAATCAAACTAAACTAAGGCAATTGGCTCAGACGACACTCAGTAATTGGCTCACTTTAAGACTCAAAGTTTGACTTACGAAAACTATTGGAACAAAGGAACTAGTACACTCGAAAGATTGGCGCAACAACCTCAAACAAAGCACATGGCAACAACGTGGCTCAAAAGGATGCTCTAAACAAGGCACAAAGCAAACAATAAACGTTAGGCCTAGGCAAAGGGGTCTTTAGATTAAATATGAAACCAACCCAAGTAACACAATCCAAACACAAAAGGCGGACAACCTAAGCCCGAATTAAACGAGGCTTCAGCGTGAACTTTGATTAGTTTAGGATTTGCACTTTGAAAGGTTGAGATTCAAATTTAACGTAAAAAGACATGAATGTTTTAAGGCAAAAGGCTAGACCAAAACAGGTAGCATAACTGTGCGTTTGAAACAAGAAAGGTATAACAAATGTTCAAAACTTGGTTTCAAAAGCGACAAGAGATGGGAACAAATCGGACAGCGTAACAACGTGCTTTCAAACAAATGACATGGCAAAATATGTTGGACTAGAATATCCAAGGCAAATGTTTGAGACAAAGCGGGTAGCGTAACAACGCCCCATGTAAACAAGAGACACACAAATGGTTTTGGAATAAATCTTCAAAGGCACAAAGTGCGACACAAACGGACAGAGTAACACCTTTTAGGCCAAAGGGTGGTACAAGACAATACGAATGTTATGGACTTGTTTGGTTTTGACGTGGTATGACAAACAAATAGTTTTGACACAAGACAATGCAAGTAAAGAGTAAAAACAACATAAACACCTAAGTGTAATGTCTTAATCCTAAAACTGACAAGGTAGCTTCGTACTATCAAATTCTATCTATATACTTGCTCTTGAAAGGAATTTAAGTTGTTAATCCAAAAATTAAAATGCACATGAAAAATTAGGGTCTTTTAGGCCCCTTCTCTCAAGAGTTCATACGACATGGAACTCTGGGCTACTCGCCCTGCATTGACATATATCCACGGCAAGTGGAGTTATCTAAACTATCCATTTTCATACGTTCTAAATGGTCCCATATGTGTGCCTAACACTAGGATGTAACACGCCATTTGGATCCACATTAACCAGCTTGTTATGAAAAGGTCTTATTCTTTTCACAACCACTACATCTGTCAATTGCTTAGTGTAGTGCAATGTTCGAGTTAATCATATGTTCGGAGGCAGTTTCTTCTAACGAAGCTTGCTTAACCTCTTAAACAAACATCCCAATAAGTCGACCTCAATTTGTATACCCCTACCATGGAGTGGGGTTGAAGTGATGCCAAGAGATGAATTCTTTGATCAACACTTCCCCAGAGAACCCGTGGGGAGGCAATGAACTCCCGTCCACAAGCCAAAATGCATGAAATTAAAGAAAGTGGAACGACTTTAGGGTTGTTTTGGAGTCACCCAAATCACTCAAATTTTGGGAAGGGCTTTAGCGACTTTCATTCCACGTTTTTGGACAAAGCAACAAATGCAAAAAGTAAGTGTTTTTTTATAACCCAAGTTTCCTAAAGGGGTCAGGGGGAGAACATATACACGACACTTGTTTTGCTAAACAAATACTCAATCAACAAACATAAAAATGAAAACTCTTATGAGTATTTAACTAAAGTGAGTTCATTTTTATAGCCCCAAACGAAGTATGTCATGAAGTTTATCCCCTTGGTGTTGTGTTACAAACTTTGAACAAAATGAAAATAACTCAAGGAAATGATTTTAAAACACCAAATTTAAATGTGAGTTTTGAAACTTCAAGTGTTTAGAAGTGTCTTTTCTTGGCCTTTGGGTCTTGCAAAAGATGTTAGGGGTCCTGGTGGTTAAAAACAAAATGTAAGTGGGCAAATGGGTTTTGAAAATTAGCTCTTGGGTTTCAAAAAAATTACACACAGTGCAAAACCGCAGAAACACAGAGCAATACCACAACTTTTCCTGCAAAACCGCAATTAGTTGGCACAAAACTGCAATTGCGTGCAAAACAGAGTGTTAGCACAAAATTGCAACACTAAAAGCAATATCGCAAGAGGTTAAGACAATACCGCCACTTTTAAGGCAAAATTACAACTTTACTCTGTAACCCAAAACGGTTAGTGCAAAACTGTAACGGTTAAGGCAATATCACAACTATTAGTGCAATATCGCAACACTTAAAGCAATATCGCGACTACAAAGTCGCAATATTGTGCAACATCACTACTTATCATGCAATATCACAACTAGAAACACAAAACCACAACTGCAAATGCAATACTGCAATTGGAAACATAAAACCACAACTGAAAATGCAATATCGCAACTGGAAACACAAAACCACAACTAAAAATGCAATGATGCAACTAAGAATGCAAAACCGCAGTTGAATTTGTAATAATGCAACTAGGAATGCAAAATCGCAACTAACTTTTGCAATAATACAACCAGGGAGTTGCAATATCGCAACTGACTTTGCAATAATGCAACTAGGAGCTGCAATAACACAACTGGGAGTTGCAATAACACTACACAGAGCAAAAATGCAATTTCCTATGTAACGTCCGTGAGCTTCAATTTTTCACTTTTTTGGTCAGTAAGTTTGGATTTTGACATGAAAATTGTTAGGAAGATGTCCTAAAATGCCTTGGAAAGAACTTTGTGGGGTGCGGGTCCCACCGAGCATGCCATCATGTGAACAAGGAATCCATAGAGAGGAGGTTAGTATAGTGTTAGTCCAATAAAACCAAATCAAAATAACACACTTAACACCTCTAGCCTGGACACTAGGGAGAGCACAGGTAACAAGCATACAAATGAAAACACAACTAAAATACAAAAGAAAACATTCTTTTACCTTCCTTTGAACTCCAAATGGCTTGTTGTAGTGGCTTGTTCAGTTTGTGCATCAAGAAGTTTTTAGCAATGAAGCTTCCTTTGCTCGTTCTCTCCTTGGCACCTTGGCTTGGTTGATTGCCTTGTGCATTTGACATGGCAACACTACTTAAAAGGCTTGTCTCTCTACAAATTAGCATTATAACTTTGGCTTATGAGAGCTTTGAAGATATTTGGGCATAATAACATTACACAAAAATACCTTAGAGATCAATAAATATGGCCTTGTATGTTGGAAATATTGTCGATGTCAAAGGTCTAACATTATTGGTGACAAAGGCCCCATAACATTTAATGTCTTAAGGTGTTTTTTATGTTCATAGTTTGGCTTAAGTGTGTTGATATTTATTTAATACTAACGAATATATTTTTGGTTGCATAAAGTCAAAAGAAGGCCCATGAAGAAGTCAAAGAGTCACGAGATAAAGTCAAAAGAGGGAAAGGACACATTTTCTCATGAAAGGTCACCTTGAGGAATTCAAAGTGTCACCAAGTGAAGACAAAATAGGGAAGGGCGCATTTTTCCATGAAGAGTCACCTTAAGGAATTCAAAAAGTCACCAAGATAAAGACAAAGGGGAAAATACGCATTTGCTTATGGTCACCATGTGACTTTTCAAATGAAAGAATTCGAAGGGTCATGCAAGTTTAGCGCCATTTTTCATGTGGTTTGAAGGGTCACAAAGGGTGAATGCCAAAGGTCATTTGGAAAGCTATAAAAGAAGGCTTGAGAAGCCATTTGTAATATGCAAGAGTGTGGATGGTTTGTAATTGTTTTATATAAGAAAAGAGGAGAGAATAGAAAGAGATATAGTAGAATTCTATTATTTGTTGAGAAAGCAACATTGAGAGATAGTTGTGTTTTACACAAGAGGAGTTGGTGCTCCTGTGGGTTGGTGCTCACAAATAGTTGTGTTGGTGCTCGGCAAAGAGGTTGGTGCCCCTGCAAGTTGGTGCTTGTGAACTTTGTAATTTGAGTTGGTGCTCATTCATATACTTGAGATTGTTCTCCGTGGTTTTTCTCACATTGGGTTTCCACGTAAAAATATGATGTCTCTCTCTCATGTGTAGTGCATATTATTTTAGTTTTATTGCATATCTTGAATGTATGATTAAGTGGTTAAAGAAAAAAAATCAAATTAAGTAAAAAATTTAAAAAATATATGATATATTGATTCACTCCCCCCCTCCCAGTATATCTTGTGCTTAACATTGTATTTATAGCCTCAAAAGTTAACTCTCACCCAAGGTTAGTTAAGGTTGAGTTTAAACATAGAATGAGTTCAAACTAACTCTAAGTGAATTGAGGCTAACTCCAGTTGAGTTAAAAGTTGTCATGTAATTATAATTTTCAATTACTAGGCATGGCTCTCAAATTAGATATTTTGGAAGAGTTTCACAACCAATAAAGGCAATGATGAAAAGACTTGATATTTTGAATTTTGGAATTTCTATTTTTAGATATTTATTAATTGCAAATAGATAATTCAACTAAGCAATTAATCTTGTTTAATTAAATGATTCGTTTTGATTAGCATTTTAACTCTTCTGATAGCATTTTAACTCTTCTGATAATTGTTCGAGTGCCCCACTTATTGGGTCCATAGGCCAAATTACCAGTTGTTAGGTCGCAAAGTGACTGAGAATGAATCCGTGAGAGGGTATTGTTGCGTACGGTATCATACTTCAAAAAGAGATGCCTCAACACAATTCTGAGCATTGATGAATGATGTGCGGACAAAATTGGGATGTTCAGTGATTCCTACGCTTAATTTGCAATGTTTGGTAGAAATCAGTCTGAAGTCCGATCAGAAGCCAGTTGTGGCCGGAATGGGGGGTCTACACACACTAGGCTAAAGACTATGTAGTACTACTTGCTTTACATTTAAACTCAAATGTGAGTCGTCATTATTGCTACTATGTTTCAAGTTACATTCCAAGTGTCTGATTTTTTTTTGATTTTGTTGTTCCTGGGTCACAAAATTTACAATAAAACAGACTTAATCCAACTACCATACATTCCTATAATAGGAAGTTTAGCACTAACAAGGGTTCTACAACTTGGAAAAACCAAAGTCTGGTCCTCCAACATTCAGCTAATTTAAGTGTAGGGCCAACTGATTCAGCTGGGATTAGCCCAAGCCTTAAGTCGATTCCTTGACAACCTTGATAGCCTGAGAGGGGAGTCCCTTCTTCCCCTGAAGAGCGTGCATGCCAATTGTTGATAGTAGGCACCAATTGAGGTTCATAGACTAGCACTTTCCAGTCAGAACCCTCGATAGTTGCTTCTACTGAGATGTCACCCTGTATAGCTACAAGGTCGAGGTTCCTGCAGTGCCTGAACAAACTTAGCATGCCTCCTTTTTGTGACATCCAGTAAGAGTAATTTCTCCCTGAGCTCTGAATGGTGCCGGTGCAACTAAAAATTGTCTATGAGATAAACAACACACTTATCAAACTTTTCAATCATGTATTTTTGTTGTTGGATGCAGATCACTAAGTTGGCAATGCACCTCTCCGGGTAGGAGTTTTGAATGCCCTTTTCAGCAATAAATTTACTCATTTTCTGAATACTACTTGTGATAGTGTCCAAGGCAGAGATGAGAGAAGATCCTGACCTCTCCGAGAAGTAGCACTTCACCCTTGAGAATCAGAGGGTTGACTAGGAGATTGGTTTAAAAGTATGGGTATGTTCTAATGCATCTGATGGACACTGACATTCTGGTTTCCTAAAGCCTGTTGAAGCAGATGTATTGAGTCAATTATACACAAGGGAAGAGGGATTTTTCATCTATGTATACACTTGAAGGTCATTTAGGCGGTGCATTTTTTTATTACTGAGGATGGAGGCTCGCCCTAGGGCTTAACCACAAATAGAAACTTGAGAAAGATCGACATATGGGATAGCATTGCTCTGATCATGAGTTAAGGATCTGAAGCAGTGCATACTTGGACCCTGCGCATGTAGGTAATGTATTGAACGTGTTACCTGAGACTCCATAGGCTGGTCCTAATTGTCCAAGGTGATGGGTTGCTTCTCCATGTTGACAATTAGAGGAGATCTTACAGCACAGATCTAACCACTAGGATTATAGGGCTGCATACTTAAACTCTTTTTTCTGTGTCTATAGACATGTAAGGGCTTTGAATCTGAGTATAGGAACTTACATTTGCAGAAGCTACGGGTACTTTTTATAGACATTTCTTGCAGGTGTGGACTTCTTTTGAGGGTCACGTCTTCAGAAGCAAGGCAAAGGATTTGAGTACCAAGATCTTTGCACCAAACTCAGCCTTAGATGCAAGAAATCTATATGTCATCAAAGTACTCGGAGGATTTTTGCATTAATGTGAGTTGACATCAGGTGGGTAAGGGCTTCTATGGTGAGCAGTTTGACGCCCAGGGGGTATCCACGCTTGGCTTTACCCTCTTTTTGATACTCAATTAATGCACAAGAAATATATCATCAGAATCAACCTCTAAAGGCTTCCAATAAACATTTAACATCTCAGTTTGAACCCCTTTCCTGCAGCACTGAACCATGATTACTGCCCTTTGATGGATGCTACCGAGGACATTGTCATAAATGCATTTTTTAAAAACATTTGGTGGTAGGTGTGCACGATGATAATGGCCAGGAAACCATTGATTTTCTCTCTAGAATTTGTGCATTGCCATGGCATTTCCCTCGGACCTATTGTTGGCATTTTGAAATAACAAAAGACCTTTGTGATCCAAGTGGGAGGGCTCAACCAGCTGTGCTACTTAAAAAGATTTTTTTTATTTATGGAGTAGGCATCATGGGGTGAGGGGACCCTGAAAACATTTTAAGGATATTTTGAATCAAATGAGGTGAAAGATATACGTGAGTGAGTGGTTTTGCAGGTACCTTGGGGATATAAGCGATATTTAAAATAATTAAGGTGGATGGATCGTGATGTTGGCGCCTAGTATAGTGGGGATGGGGACTAAGAAAAATGGGGTGCAGGTCTTTAAAATATATAAAGTGGTGTACGTTCTAAAGAATAAAGTGCGAGAAAAGAGTATAGGTTAATATGAAATCGTGGGCAATGGGGTTAGGTATGACATATGGTGTGAAAATGGGGGTGACATCGACATGACTTATACCCATTCATTTGAACGTTTGATTTTAGGGGAAGTTGTTCATGAATCACCGATTGAGCTCCTTAGCTCCATGTGACCTTGCATATACCTACAATTGGTATTGGACCATTTAATATAGATTCATGTACCTGGCAAAGATGACAAGCTCCTCCCTGTTTTATATATTGACCAATTTTTTAGCTAATTGATCTGCAACCCAATTATGGTGCCTTTTTTAAGTCAGATATCGACTTCTTTGAAATGTTCATAATGTCTATTATTTGGTTACTAGTGTGCTCCTTTTTCCAGTTGATTGGGGAAGGCTTCAATCCAACCGTTCATGTGATGTTGATTCTCTGCCTGACTATTGATCAGATTAATTATTATTATTGTATCTTCTTTTATTTGCATGTTTTGGATATGCAAGTACCTGGAAAACCTAATACCTTTCTGCAAGGCCTGTAGTTCCACAATTTATTTGTCTGTGTGCCAACGTGTTGTAGGAATCATATGATCAGCTCACCTACTTGATCTCTGATTGTGCCCCCACTCCTACTTTTTCTTGCATTTTTTTGCACGACCCCATCAAAATTTAAAATGAAATGCCTAGTTTAGGGAGGTCCCACTCTTGTTTCACATTGACAACAAACCAAGTGCATATAATATTTTGGGATTTTCCACTGTTCGGAGGCATGTAGATCAACCATGTTTGTCAATTCATACCTATTAATCTGAGCAGTGTAAAGCATAGCCATGCTTCTTACTTGGGCCTGAATGAGTCAAGTCAGCACTTTGAGGTCTCTCTCGTCACTATTAAACATTCTATTATTTCACTTTCCACAGATATGAATCTCGGTGTGAGAGAAAGCATAGTTTTTAAAATGCTCATATCTGAGATCAATTTTGACCAGTTGAAGACAGTCCGAGGAAGAGAGGTCAGAGATGGTGTATGGCTGCCATATAGACCAGTGAGATTCTTACAAATTTCCAGCGAGTATCTGTATGAGATATATAACTGGGCAGCAGACTCATGGCCCCTTTTATAATTGGGGCAACTTGATGGCTCAATCCATCCTTTCTTTTGAAGGTTATGAGCCATCAGAAACTTTCCATGTAGAGTCAACAATAGAAAAGTTTTAAATTTAGGCAAAGTTTTAATATTCCATAGCCGCTGCAATTTTTACTACTGTTTTGATCATGCTGATGTAATCTGCCTTATGATTTGGCCATTATGACCTCCCCAGAAAAGGAACCAAGCCAAACCAGTCTATCCTATTTTGGGGTGCTTCCAATTGGCCTGTTTATCAGCTCGCTGAGAAAAGTTATTACTGATTTGGAAACTCTTTTCCATAGCTTCCAAATATTTACGAGTTCCAGCTGGTGGGTCTACTTTGTGATAGTAATCAACCACATATTTGTATCCTTTGAGTTCTAAGATGTTGAGCTCACAGAGGAGCTGCTCCCCATGCTAGCTATCTTCCCAAAATGGTAATGGTGGTGCCATCTCCCTCTTGCCTAGTAATGCATATTTGGAGCAACATCATATCTTTTTTCACATGTTTAGCTGTCCCCAAAATCTGTGGTTTTCCCTGTGCATATGTAAGATCCAGCAGCTGTGTGATCATGTACTTTCCCAGAAAAATGAAAGTGCAAGAAGAAATAATATGCCATTTTCATGGCTACAACTTTTTTGAAAGCTCAGCCATTTTTGATATTCCGAGCTCCATCTTTCTGCTATATGGTGATTGTGGTTCACGCTACTAGCTGATGCTAAAAACTGTCATCAACACATTCGATATGAGATTATATGAGATTCCTTTGAATTGATATTGTCTTTTCCTCAATCGGTTGGGGAATGGCTAAAAGAGAAAGAATTACACTGGGTCAGCTTATAGGACATCTTGGATTAACTAGATTATCAACATGAACTTCCTTTGAATTGCTATTATTTTTTCTTCAACCTGTCAAGGAATGGCTAAAAGAGAGAGCATATATACTGGGACAGTTTGTAGGACAGTTGGATTCTTCCTGCAAGAGTTAACATGCAATTTGTCCATTTTGCCAATATTGCAGTTTACCCATCGTTGGCTCCCAAGTATCTTTAGGGGCTTTCCAGTGAAGAGGAAATCCAAGATAGATCATTGGAAAATATGCTTTGGTGAATTCAAGGATCATAAGGATTCCTCTTTTATGTTGCCCTCGAATGTTAACAAAAATAGCCTTTGATTTTTTACTGTTTACAAGCTGCCCAGAGGCCAACTAGTATTTCTGCAGGAGGCTGCTGGTTTGCTTGATTTCTCATTATATGAGAGTGGAGAACATATATGAGTCATCGGCAAAGTGAAAGTTAGAACTAGTACAGATATCTTAAATACATCCATCAGAAATACAACGAGAGATATCAATCCCGAGGTTCTTATCTTGGATTTTTCACATACCACATCGATTAATAACTTCATTACCTTCTCTTCCAGTTTCCCAATAACTGGTGGCAAATGGCATCCATATAGCTATGCCAATGTGTCGGGCTCGAAAAAATCTTTCCGAGAAAAAAAAGGGGCTCTAAACTCCTCCAATGGCCAAGTATTATGATATTTCGATTGACTTTTCTAAGAAAAAAGAAAAAACTTCTTATTGATGGTCAAATGGACGTCAAGTTTAAGGTTGAGATCTCCATGTGATGGTCAAATGGATGTCAAATTTAAGGTCAAACATAAAAGTGAACAACTCACTCCATTACACTCCACCCCACCACTGCCATTGTAGAATGCCTATCAGCATAATAACACTGCCCATGTTCCATAGCAGGAAGTCCATGACTTTTTCCATCCCTTAGCATCAGCAATCTGATGGAGGGGAGGGGGGGGCAGGCGGAGGGGGCTGAGGGAGTCTCCTTGACAAAAGCCTCTGCTTGTATTAAACTGCCCGTTGATCTCCCGTTAACAGACTGTATATGTGGGAGTTGTGATGCAACTGCTGATCCAAGCAATCAGTGACTAGAGTGGAAGTCAAGAATTGGATCTCTAGGATCAATTGAAGGTTTACTATTTTTTATACTTTGATTGATCTGATGGACAGTTGGGATGAGTTCTTCAAGTTTCGCCTTGGTTTGTCTTTGTCTTGCTTTCTCTGAATAAATATTTAAAGGTGTCACTAATAGATGTAAATTGGGCTAATTCTTAGGCTTTCTAACTTGGCTGTGATTATTTTCAATTGTTTTCAATGAGTGCTGCTTGGTTGGCACTTACCATGGCAAGCTTGGGCTTGCTTTGATGTACCTTAATAATATAGATGACCCCATGTTTGACCCATAAATATATATTTTCCCTCCTCAAAAACATAGCATCTCCTCGTAAACATAGCATCCCTGAGATACAAGGACATCCAAACAAAATATCAAATGTATCAAGTGGAATCACATATGCTTCCATCTCATCAACATAATATGAATTAATGGCAAATTTGATTCTACATTGTTTGGTTGCTTTGATTTCTGCCCCATTTTTCACCCAACCCAATGAGTATGGATGTGGATGATTAAAAGTTTCTCAACCAAGCCTCTCAACAAATTGATCTGACATCAAATTAGACTGTGAGACAGTGTCAACAAGAGCGTTTACTTCTTCACGATTTGGATTCTGATTTGAAACAGCTTGCCCATTTCTTACATTTCTTGCTAGCCACATTAGTGCTAGTAGCAGTGCAACTCAACTTCTCATCTACATGCGAGCTGTGCTCTACCTCCACCTCTTTCCCTTCTACCAAAGAGCCATGGACTTCTTGGCATCCCCTTTGGTGTGGTTCTTGGGATGCAATTCCACATACAACTTCCTACATTTTGCATCAGTATACCCATCCCTAACATAATGACTACAATGATTTTTTGGAATTTCGCGAACATGTAAAGCTGTCGTATTTTTCTTACCTTTACACTAAACCTTCATGTAGGATTTGGATGGTTCATTTTCTCTTTCCATGATTGATTTTTTTTTGACTCACCCACACCTTGCTGCTTCTTTTCCCCAATGAAAAGTGTGATTGAATACTTTGCTTCATCGAGGTCTTGTCGCTTGCAAAGTATGACTCGCCTCCTTATGTTCTGATGGAGACCTCCAAGGTATTTGGTCAAGATTTCTTCTTCCAAGCCAACTTCCATCTGCATAGCTTGTCATCGAAATTTTTTATTATAATCATACAAAAATTGATAAAATTGCTTTTTCATAAATTCCTTGGAATCATCCCATATAACAACCATTGTGTTCTTTTTCTTTTCCAAAGAGCCTACATAACTCTCTGACCAAATTAGAGCGCGACCCTTCATTTTTGAGATGTTTAGCAGAAATCGTTTTCTGACTTCATGAAAACTAAAGTAATTTCATTTGCTTCAACCATTTATCTACAATTTTAGCATCTACTTGCCCTTCAAAAGCTTAATTTCACGCTTGTTTCAAGTTTGGATTGTCGTTGATCAAAGACATTAACCTAAGCTTCTCCTTTATCTTGCTTGGGCTGCTCCTCTTCATCCAAGAGCTTTTTCCTTTTCTTCGTGGAACTGATCTTCTTCCACTCCAACTTTCTTGGCAAAAGTGTGTCTGTGAATGCTTGTTGCTTGGCAATGAGTTCTTGTTGCTTCATCATGAGTTCCATGGTTGATGCCAAGATTGAAATTCTCTCTCCAAGGCCATCACATGGGGCTTCACCATCTCTAGCCATCTTTCTCACCTCTTTGATTCCACTTGCTTGTAGAAATCTCTAATTGATAAGGCTGTGATTCTTCCTTCTTGGACCTTGTTGCTGTCATACAGCCATGTCCACAATACCCAAAGATTAAATTAAACCGATACCAATATGATCTGTAATTTCCCAAGTTAGTATTGTTAGAAATTAAATGCAAATTTGTGATTATAAATTGCTGCTACTACTTGAATTAGATGTCAAGTGGAAGTGAATAGAATGCCGTTTATGCTAGAATTCCAATAAGAACACCATAACAAAAAAGAATTTTATTCTGGAAACCTGAGTGTGGGAAAAACCAGCTAGGTAGTGTTAACTGGCCGCCACCTCTACTTCCTTCAACTTGGGAAAATTACAAAGAGCACAAGTGGAGCATGCTTACAACAATTTGTATTGCTACACTTTTCAACTATACTACATCTTATTCTCCCACTACTTACAAACAACTGAATTCACTTACTCACTCCTATACTCATGCCTTTCAATTAGGTTTTGCCTCTTACTTATAAAAGTGTTGGGAGTGTCCATGCACTAAAGGACCCCCAACTGTCAGCGATCAGAACAGAGATCATTTTTGCAACCATTACTAATGTTTTGCCGCATTCAGGCAAAACTGCAAGTGTAACATGCACAACCACCAATGTTACATGTGCAACTGCCCCTTGTTGCAGAATTGGCACTATCACATGCGCAACTGCCCGTTGTCATTGTACATACAGTTCTTTCTTTTGCTTCGAAATTTTTAGAATTCATCTGTTTGCAAACTATGTTTGATTTTTCTAATCATATATGGATCAGCCAGTAGGATTATAGACCAATCCATCAAAACAATTGCTTATTAGTATTCTAGGAAACAACCACAGTTAACATGTGGGAGTCGTGCAAAGACCGTAACTAAAATTTGGTGATTGCACAATGAAGGATTCCTTCTTTATGACCGAATTATGAAGTGTTGATATGGTGCCCAGCGTGCAATGGTTATTTCACTAGGACACTACACCACAAATCCATTAAAAGCTACAATACTTTTAAGCAAACTAAACAAAATAAATAATACAAGGAGTTGAACCAAAAGAGTGCAAAAGTATCAGTCCTTGATAAATGAGACATACATTGCACAAGAGTCATTTTGGGTTAATAAAAAGCATATATAACAACAAAGCCTCTCCGATCATTCCACATTTTTAGCATATTGTGACCCAATCATCAGATATCACCACTTCATCTTAATATCAAATAAAAATCCAAGATCTCCCACAACAACTCCGTCCTAACAAAGGAATGGAACATATCATAGAGCCAAACAAGGCACCAACAATAGGGAAACCATATCAATAAAATTACAATCAAAAAGCAGAAACTAAAAGGCTAGTCGAGGAATTAATAATGCTTGAATTAAAAATCAAAAGCAAAGAACCCCTATGTTGCTCCAGTCATACTGGCATGAAAAACAAATCAATCTTTCAGTACATGTATTGCTATAAGGGCACTAAAAAAAACACAATCAACAGGATTTCACTGCCAAGGATTGACAGCCTGATGGGTAAGCTACATTGGGCAAAATTATTATCTATAATTGACCTAAGTTTTGATGTTACCAAATACATATTCAACAGCAAGATTGTGAAAGAACAGAATTCCTCACACGTCAGGGACATTATGAATTCAATATCATGCCATTCAGTTTGCGCATCACTGCAGCAACCTTTCACACTTCAATGAACAAATTCTTTGGCAAAAATGTACATAAATTTATACACATCTTTGATTTTACATTAGTCTATAGCAAACCTGAAGAAAATCAGCTCTATACTTGAGAATCAAATAAGAATTTGGGGAAAACTAACCAGCCTAGTTACAAGAAACACAAGCTGACGTAAGTGTTTTCGTTTCTTGCACCGTGAAATGGGTTTCGTGTTGTGAGCAGTTTCTCGTTTTCAGTGATTTGTGTACGGTACCACACACATACACCTACATATGGGTATTTATGTGAAAATATGTTTGCTGCATTGAAACCTCCCAACCCCGTTTCCCATGCCCCAAGCCCAACATTTGGATGTACTTCACTACCAAAAGCAATTAGCACTAATGCATGCCTTCAATCAAGAGGTACACAACGTCCAAATCTCCTATAAAATTGGTGTCCCTAAGTTTTACAATATTGGTGATGACTATAAATATTTACTTTAGAATCCATCCACCAATCCTCCCTTGGAAGACCCAAGATGGATTATCCAACAAACCACAATTTATCCAAACTGAATCCCCAAAAGACACTTTCAAAAAAATTCGAAGAACTTCCTATAACTAAATCCTTCATCCTTGGCCATGGTCGGTGAAGCACAACATCAACCATCATAAATCCTTCATCCCCAACCATGGCTAGTGACACACAACATCAACCATCACTAAACCCTTTGCCCCCGGACATGGCCAATTATGCACAAAGTAAACCATCTTTAGATCTATCGCTACAAGCCATGGCAAGTGTTGCACAAAGTCAAATGGAAAATCACCCTTCATCACAAACCATGGCCAATTTCAATGAAATCAATCCTAATAATTCATCTCAAGTACTAGAAACTACTGAAACACCTATACAGCCCACAAATGATCAAAAAAACATCACTAGATGCTGAACCCACAGATGTAAAACACATCAACCAAGATATAGATGATAACCTCAACCGTTATGTAAACTTACAAATCAGCATTGAATATAATGGACCCTGGTGAGCTTGGAAATTGACTTAATTTGACCTTTTGAACCTTCCTTTTTGACCCCTTATAGCCAGTACTCTGTCTATCAAACTAATCTCTTTTAATCCTTTTTGTCATGATAGCACTCAATATATATGATGTTTATATATTTGATATTTCATGGTTTAATTGTTTATTTATGGAAGAAATAATGTTTTGTTGATAATATTTTGGCATCATGACTAATCAAGTAAGTGCAGACTTCAAAGGCAAATATGAGCAAACAGGGCACCCATAGCAACAAGCCGGGCTAAACTGGGCACCACCAGCATCGGTTGTAGCTTACCAAAGCACCCATAGCAACTAGACAGTCACCCATGGCATCGGTTGTAGGTGTGTTTCCAGGACTGCCACGGTCTGTAAGCAGTTTCACTTAGATTCCTTCCATGGTTTGAAGGTTACAATGGTTCCTAAGATATAGTACAATTACAAGGCGGTTTTAGAATCATTAGATCATCTTCCTTTTCCATTGGACTGTTCCTTCTGACTTGGTGTAACAATCATTTGTTGTTTGTTCATGGCGTTTGTCTTCTCTCATCTCTGCTGGATTAGTTTAGATCTTTTGTTGAATTTCCTGATGTTTTACGTCCAAAAAAAAAAGTCTGCCCTCTATTTAAAAGAGGAGCAACATAGTGCACATAGGTTAGAAGTGATTTCCATAAGAAGATAGTGCACATAGGTTAGAAGTGAATTCCCTAAGAAGATTAAGATTTGATTTTCTGCTATATTACTTTTTGTAATCTGCCTGTAGCAATCCATTTTATTGCTACAGAATTATTAATGAAATCAAATTGAACTGAAGTAGAACAGTTGTGATTAAGAAAGGGATCTGAGCACAAGTCCAACTGAGGAGGGCCCACTCACAAGTAGCAGCTGTGACAATCGCATCTGTTAGCTAGACCTTTCAATTCTGTTGTGTGTTTCCATTTCAAATTTATGTGTACATCTCTTGAGTTTGTATAGTTGATTCCATTACAAGCAATTTGTTCTTAAGTGTGTGATTGATAAAGTGCTTTTGGCTCATGTGTGGGAAGCTTCCAAAACGTAAATTAACAAATCAATTCCAGCCTGTTTACATTCCAACAAATGTGTTTATTTTCTCTCATTTACTTTCTATCATTTACATTCCTGCAAAGTGTCTTTCTCTATACGCAACCAGTAGTCACTCAGCTTTTCTAAGAGTCTAGTGTCGCATATACAGTGCCAACATATTGCCAAAGTATATGCAACCTAGGTTGACAATTTAATATTTCCTGCTTTCATAGATTAATATTACTTGTTTTCATATAGTAGTATTTCATGTTTTCTTAGTTTAAAATTTCTAGCTTTCTTAGCTTAAACTCTCCTGCATTCATAGACTAAACTTTCTTGTTTTCATAAAGTAACTTTCCTGCTTTCTAGATTAAGAATTTTAATTTCTACAAATTACAGTAAGCAAAACAAGAAAAATCCCGTTTTAGACTAACCCTATGCAGGGCAGGGTAGGCCTAATCACAAAGGAAGATTGGTTGATTTGAATGTAGTGAGAGCGAGACTATTTAGGTACAATCTCGCCTATACGATTGAACTTTGCCATAGGAGAAGAGTCTCCACCTGCAACAACTACGAGTCACGAAAGAACACCAATAGCTAGCTCACGGTTGTCACCTGAAAATCATGAAAAGAGATAGCAGCTTAGGAGTTATTGGCTAAGTTAATAAAACAATGCAGGAACAAGGAACAAGAGGATCCTCATATCCCTAAGAAGGACATCTTTGCACCATTCCAAAGAGTGCCTATTTGGCCACCCTACACTCAAGAATCTGGTATTCAACGCCCTCCACCCTCACCCAAAATCCTCTCCAAAAGAGAACTTATAGCGCTTCTAGCCCCAAAAAGAAAAATTGGAACTACTGAACTTGTTGAACCCACTAAACCAACTACACAAAACATCCTTGTTGAACTTCTAAAAGAGTTTCTAAGAAATCCTATTCCATCACCCCGAGTCTGAAACTTGTCCTCTCCCTTAAAGAAGCTCAAAGTTAACGTTCAGTGCGCACCTTGGGCTAAAATTGACAAAGTATTTGAAGAGTAGGTGACAGAAATCTCTGGTTTAAAAGTAGTTCGAAAGACCATGGGGGACCTCAAAGGAGAAAACACCGCTGGTGAAGCCACAACCTTTGAATTTCCCATCAATACCCCTGCGGGTAATGCACCCACGAAAAATATCTATTTACTTTGCCCAACTTTAGAGGAATAGCTAGTGAGGATCCTGACACGTTCCCCTTTGAATTTGACGTCCTATGCCTTAGTTACAACTACACCCAAGATGCTCAAAAGTTGAAACTGTTTTCAGATAGTCTCAAGGATGCAGCTCTCAGAGAGTTTATGGGTTTGGGGAGAAATGTAATCTCCACTTGGCTTGAGATGAAGGATAAATTCCTCTACAAGTACCAAGATTACTACAAAGAAAGAGACTGCACAAGAAATGACGTCTTTTGGATGTCACAAAACAAAGAATTGCTAGAAGATTACCTAGAAAGATTTATGTTCAGCTTGCAAAAATCAAAACAAAATACGTTGGGCCAAGAATCCATCAAATTGGTACTTTTTAAGGGAATCAGGGAAGAATGTCTCAAAGCACTGGATTTGATGAGTAGCGGAGATGTATCATGGATATCATTTGATGAGATCACTCTTACGTAGAAACTACTCACAGTCTATAATGAAGAACCGCAGCAACAAAACACTACCTTCTAAATCTACCAACGGACTTTCATGGATGGAGGTAAGCAATTTACTGTAGCATATAAAACAAAATATCATCAGCCACTTGGCTACGCAATTAGACATGTTACATACACAGAGGAAACAAGAAGAGAGAGCATGATTTGAGAGAGCATGATTTGACTGTATATTGTCTAGATTGTCATAGAAAGAAGACAAACTGCAAATGCCATGTTGTTCGGACAAAAGTGGCAAGTATAATAGAGGACAACCCCAAAACAGTGGAACTTCATCCAATCGGAGGAGATGGAGCAGATTTTTTGTGGCTCAACGAAAACCATGGTCACAAAGACCACAGAATCTAGGTATGCCATCTAATTATTCATATTTCAATTCTTAGTTTTATGTTGCTCCTAATTGGCATGGATCTACTCCCTCAAATCAATTACCCTAGCCACAATCCCCAAAACCAAAACTAGGAAAATTTTCAACCTCAAACCAATTGGCAACAATTCCAAATCAATCATGGCAACCACAAAATCAAAATTATTAGTGGAATCCACCTTCTAACCAATGGCAACACTCATAGTGAGGGAACCAGCCTTGGCCCAATCAAAATATTGTCTTTCAACAACTCCCACAACCTCACCTACAGCAACAACTAGCAATCCAAGCAATCGCACTTCATCTCCACCTAGAGCTCCACACTTCCCTGCCCAGCCCGCACCCAAATCCCACTCCACCCATAATAACAGAACCTCTTGAAGAGGTCACCAACACACCAACTAACCCACAACCATCCAATACCTGCCTCATTAATGAACCTAGCCCATCCAGTGAACAAGTATACCAAATAATCCTCCTTTTCTAGAAAGACTAAATCTTCAAAAACAAGAGCCAAAACCAGAATTTGACTTCGTCGATTAGCTGAAGAATGTTTGTGTCAAAATTATTTTGTTTCAAGCAATTATAGATGATCCCATCTATAATAAAGTTGTCTAAGATCTATGGCTTGAGAACCCTGGTCAGAGGCAGAAAGATCCCAAGACTGTCCGCGTGGGTGGACAACTTGCAAACATCATGTTGGGCAACATTATCCCAACTAAATAATCTGACCCAGGCAGCTCGGTCGTTAATTTCTACATCGATACCCCTATTCAAAACACTTTAATTGATTTCAGAGCTGTCATTAATGTATGACAAAGAAACTATGAGAAAACTTAGACCTATAGGCCTTAGAGAAAAATCCACTATTCTACAAATGGCAGACCGTTCAACTGTAAACCCTGAAGGAGTCATAGTAGACCTTATTATCACAGTAGACAATATCCAGCTCATTTCATGATATTACAACTCAAAGCAAAACCTAGGAGGATACGTTTTGATCTCAGCCAGACCTTCGCTTGCTACAGCTGATGCATTCATTGGTTGCAGGTCAAGGAACATGCTCATTTCTAATGGAAATACTACGAAAAAACCGGTTTTATATCCACCTACCCAACCTTCATCTGAGGTAGAGCAATCTCCTTGGGTTGAAGCTAAGGACGATGACCAAGTTCCCTTACAAACCCTACTCACCATTGAATGCAGCTCTTTCTTGCAAACACAAGAGGAAGTCACAGTCATACAAAATGTTTATACAACTTGAACAACATGCAGACAATCTACTCGAAAGCACACATTATCCCTTTAGCAATATCTTCCTAGTAAAAGAATCCTCAAACACAAGGGAGGATGTCAACACTTTCCATCACCTCTTACCACACCCTTGTTGCCTTGACACTCTTCTAGGGAACATTGAGTCCATGACAACTCTATCAAAACAAGTGGATATACTACCGGGAAGACCCCTCAATATCAACAATAAACTAGATCCCTAATAGGAAACCTAGCTAGTCACCGTGCTACAAAAACATAAACAATGTTTGCATGGGATTACCATGATATGTGAGGAATAAACCTAGATTTATGCACTCAGCGTATATACATTAAATACAAGTGCAAACTCATTGGGCAACCACAATGAAGAGTAAACCCCGCTATCCAAAAAATTGTAAAAGTTGAATTACAAAAATTCTCGGATGCAGGTTTTATATACCCCATCTCCGTGTGGGTATCTCCACTTGTCATTGTCCAAAAGAAAAATGGTAAATGGCACATATGTGTGGACTATAGAGAGTTAAACATTGTCACAAGGAAAGATCATTTCCACCTCCCATTCATTGACCAAGTTCTTGACACCCTATCTGGAAAGAAATATGTCTCTTTCCTTGATGGTTTCAGTGGATACAACCAGATCAGAATTGCCCCAAAAGAACACGATAGAACAATGTTTACATACCCTTGGGGCATTTATGCCTACTCGATCCTTCCATTCAGGTAATGCAATGCTCTTGCCACCTTTCAAAGGGTTTTCTTCAACATTTTTATTGATCTATCTCATGACTGTGTGGAAATCTATATGGATGACTTCACAGTCTATGGGAACATTTACAATGAAGGCATCGCCAACTTGGAGAAAGTTCTCCAACATTGTCAAGATAATAGCCTATCATTGAGTCATGAGAAGTGTTACATGGTAATGCAAGAAGGTATTGTATTGGGACACCATATCTTCAATTCAAGAATTGAGGTAAATTCTGCTAAAATAGAAGTGATAAAAGAACTTGCCTACACAAAAAAACAAAGAGATGTGAGAAGTTTCTTAGGACATGCTCGATATTACCATATATTCATCAAAAACTTTAGCAAGATAACAGCTCCATTGTTTTGCTAGGAAAAGATGTTAATTTTGTATGAATTGATGCATGCCAGGAAGCTTTTCAAACTCTTAAACACTTGAGACAACATCCGTGTTGAGAGGACCAAATTGGAAGCTACCCTTCCGCATTCCTACTAGTGCATCTAATAACAACACTTGGGGTGGTCCTTGAGCAAAAAAATAGGTCACTCAACTATGCTATATATTTCATCAACAAGAATCTACATGCAGTAGAACTAAACAACAGTCACAGAGAAAGAATTCCTTGCAGTAGTGTATGTTATTAACAAATTTTGACACTACATTACTCGTTATCATGTTTTTATTTATATTGATCGTTCTGATATTAAATATTTAATGAACAAACGAGAAGTATCTGGTAGGATAATCATATGGTTGTTATTATTACAGGAATTTGATATCACTATTGTAGATAGCCCTAGTAAAGATAACATAGTTGCAAATTTTCCATCTAGATTACAATCTGATTAAAACTGTGTTGCAGGGATACGCCCCCCGGCCCGACGCCCCCTATTCAGAGACGCCTCCAGCACAGGGACGTCCCGGGTACTCCCGAAGGCACCCGCCGGCGTGCCGGAAACGTCCGGCACGCCGATGGGCGCCTCTGGGGCGCCTCTGGGAGTACCCGGGACGTTTTCGGCGCGTACCCAAAGGATTCCGACAAAAAAATGGCGAATGTTTTTTTTAAAAAAACCTCAAAAAATCCTTTAAAAAAAAACCCTAAAAACTAAGCAACCCTAAATGTAAACCCAGTCCGAACCCAACCGTATAGAAATAAAATAAACATTTAAGTATAAGTTTATATTTTATTTATATACTTTCAGGATGTTTGAGAGGGGTTTCAGACTGCTTGGAGCTATAATGCAAATTCTAGGTTTTGGAGGACCCTGTCATATTTCAAAGTTAGTCAGATTCCAGGGTTTCAAGGTTTCAAACTTAGCCATATTTCAGGGTTTCAAGATTTCAAGGAGACATCATAGGAGGTATGAAGGCTGCATGAAGGGATGTATGCGTGATAGAATAGTATGAGAATATCTCTGGCAAAGTGCCACAAGCCGATCCCACCCCATTCCCTGTGCACCCCTTAAGGCATGCACTCGTGAGATTCGATGCACCGATGAGCCCTTGAGAGAGAAAGTGTCAGTAAAAGATAAAGTTGAAAAATAATGAGAGTGGCATTCATGATTTTGTGGACAATCAAGATGATTTATTCTAGATTTGAATGTACATCTTGTCTTTGAATTAATGAATGAATGAATATTATATATTTTTAAGTGTTTTATCATTTATAGACAAATATTTTCACACTATGTAGTTTCAAGTGTTTTACTAAAAAATTGAGTAATATACAATATATATATATATATATATATACACATAGACATACCCACGACGTATCCAAATCAAGGTTTTTGAAAAATGACGTACCCGCGTACCCGAGACGTCCCTGTATCCGTACCCGTACCCATACCCAACCAACATAGGATTAAAATAGTCCATTAGTAGATGACTCATTTCTTGATGAACATCTCTTTGCTTTAACTATTAATGCTTCTTTGGTTTGCAAATATTGCTAACTATTTGGCTGCAAGACAAACTCCTCCACACTTTTCACCAAAGGAAAAACACAACCTAGTAGCCAAGAGCATTTCATATTCATGGATCTCTACTTATCTCTTTCACACTAGGCCTAATTTAATCATGGGCAGATGTGTGAGAGAGGATGAAGTGTTTGATATCCTCCGTGCATGTCATGAACCCTGCGGGGGACATTTTGCAACAAAGAGAATGGCCTACAAGATCCTTACCACTAGTTACTATTGGCCCACCCTATATAGAGATGCTATTGCATATAATCGTCAATGTCATAGATGCCAGCTTATGGGGAAACCCACATGTTCGGATGAGATGCCACTTCAGCGACAATTAGTTTTGGAGCCCTTTGAAAAATGGGGGATTGATCTCGTTGGCCCAAAAGATCCACCTTCTCAAGGAAAGGAGTGCATTTTGGTAGGCACCGACCACCTCACCAAATGGGTAGAGGTCAAAGCTTTAACTCATGCATAGGATGAAAAGGTAGCAGAATTCCTTTATGAGGAGATCTTCACAAGATATGGAGTTCCAAGAGAGAGAGTTTCCGATCAAGGTCCACAATTCACGTCCGATCTAATTTCAGCCCTTATACGAGAATATGAATTCAGGGATAAGAAGTCTACTCTATATAATCTACAATCCAATGGCCAAATTTAAGTCACCAAAAGGGAGTTTGAAAACATCCTTACCAAAACAACAACTATACACTGCCATGACAAGGCAAGACATCTTTCAGAGGTTGTATGGGTTTATCAGATCACATGGAAGACAACCACGGAATTCACACCCTATGAATGGTCTATGGTAAGAAGGTTGTTCTTCCCATATGGTTTGAACTTAAAACTCTACAGACTGCCTTGGAACTTGGTCTAGATTTGTCTAAAGCACAAAGAGAAAGGATTATACAGCTCACTTCCCTTGATGAGCTTAGAAGAGAAACTCTAAATACTGAAATAATTCAGCAGCAAAGGATAAAATGACATGACAAGTTTATTAATCCACAGAACTTTTACCCAGGTGATTGGGCATTACTCTATGATTCCAAATACAAAGATCACAAAGGGAAACTTCAGACTAAATGGTTAGGCCCTTATGAGATAAAAAAAGGTGTCTAACAATGGAGCAATCAAGTTGTGCACAATTGATCCGGTTAGATTCTTCTTGATGGTCGATGGTCACCGTCTCAAGATGTATAAGAAACCTCTTTCCAAAGAAGAATTCACTCAGAAAATCATAACGGAAGAAAGGCCTAACATGGACATGAAGTTCAACTGTATATTGGATGAGCATTGCGAACAAACTGCTGATCAGCGAAAAGAGTTTGTTGAAGTTTGGACAAAACACTTCAGCCCCACCTCTCCAGGGTAAGAATACCACATGTGGCAGTTTTGGTTACAAAATTAGCTTGTTGGGTAGCCAAAACTGCATAAAATGGGCATGAGTGAAAAATCAGATTGCTGGCCACTCAGGAGTAAAAGTCAAAAACAAAAAATGAAACAATAAATTTTCTTTATTGATCATTAAAAGTCTCATATATGTTGAATTTAGTTGTTACAGGTAGTATACAACTGCCTCACAGTTGCTGTAGGTAGTATACAACTGCCTCACAATAGTTTTGGTTACAAAATTAGCTTGTTGGTTAGCCAAAACTGCATAAAATGGGCATGAGTGAAAAATCAGATTGCTGGCCACTCAGGAGTAAAAGTCAAAAACAAAAAATGAAACAATAAATTTTCTTTATTGATCATTAAAAGTCTCATATATGTTGAATTTAGTTGTTACAGGTAGTATACAACTGCCTCACAGTTGCTGTAGGTAGTATACAACTGCCTCACAATTGCTGCAAGTGGTATCCAATGGCATCTCAATTGTTACAGGCAGTAGACCATTGCATCACAATTGCTACAGGTGGATTATCGATTGTATATAGTTGACTACCAATTGTTGCAGGGGCTCAAATAAGGATTGTTGCAGACTCAGGCTGCAACCTAGTACACCTAGAAGATTTTGGCATTTACAAAACCATCCAACTACCTAACCCATCAGCCTTTGGGGCAATCAACTAGGGTCATCAAGATGGAAAAACATAGGCATTTTGATCATCTCCAGCCTATAGGCAGATTTCTCTGTCTTCGTCGAGATGCCACATAACACACAACATCATCTTTTGAAGCCTAGGGTTGCTCTTCCAGAAACCCTCTTCCCAGCACATCAACCAATTTTCATTGCCTTCATTTCAGATGGTTACTTGCAGCTACTTACTCCTGGCAGTTGTGCAGTCCTCTTCAAACAGTCACAATGCTTGCTACAAAACAATTGGGATCCTTCAGATCTCCTTCACATCTCACATGCCTCTTCAGCAGATGCAAACGCCATCAACAAGGAATCACTCACCATGATCGATTATGATTGGTAAAACCAATTACTGATAACGGTGAAAATATTATTTTCTTTCTAAATTACTCATGTTTAATAATGATATTATATATTATACTCATGTTTTGTGGTGCTTGCTATTACCTAAAGACTATCAACTTCACTGTACCTGTTGCAAACCAATTATGTATAACCGATACTTTCCTTTTTGGGAAACAAGCAACCAACTACCTTTTGCCCCTAACCATATCCATCCAGTCGTACTTTTTTCACATTAATTCCATCCATGTCACGACAATCCCTATAAATTACTTCTAATCATTTCAAGTCACTTGGGGACAAGTGACATCATGTGGGGGGGGGGGGGGGGGGGGGGGGGCCGGGGGTAATTTACTTGCCATTAATGCTGCGGGGAGGGATATGTTTTTGAAGTGACAACAAACATAAAGTTGGGGGGGATGATGTGATGCGGCAATGAATTCCAAAAGCGTCGCCAATCTTCAAATGATTACCAATCCCTTCCACATTTGTTTCAATCTCCCATTGGCTGAAGTTATGCGCTGGTTCCCTTGTGATTTTTCAAGTTATCTTAATTCTTTATTGATGTCAAGGCTAACACTAGTGTTACAATTTTAAAATGAATAGAATATTGCTACATCAAAGATTAGTGATCCTAAAAAAGTCTTTTTTCAGTCATATATAGAAGATAAAAGTAAGTGAGAGAACAAGGGACATTAAATTACTCTACTACCTTCATTAAGTCATGCATGTGTAGGAGAAAGAAACCAATTTAGGCATAGTATGGGATAAAACATCCTATTCTTACTCCATTTATCTTTTAGAAGGCTTGTCCATGATAGATTTGGTCAAAAGTTCACCCCATGTTGCTATATTCTTGGAGTATACCTGGTCTTCCTGCCTTAAAAATCCTTGAACTCGTCACTTCCTCTTGGGCATGCATGGTTGGAAAGAATGTAGCTAATATTGACTTGTTCTCAATGGATGGATCCTTTGCTAAGTTTATTGCATGTAAATAAGCCTTAAATCTGACCAAAATAGGCCTGAAGCTAAGATAACTTGCCCCACTTAGAGCCTTGCACATGTTTGTCATAAATTCTAACCACTTGAGAAAGGTTCACTTTCTAAGGAAAATGTTTTCAATCACTTACTATGTTCTATTGATGCTTAAGAAGGTTAAGAAACCTGCATTTTCCTATTTGATATCTAAAATGCCTAATCTCTACTACTTAAAGGGTGTTTTCAACATTATCTTGGTCAAGAGTAAGCTGGGAATATGTTTCACACAAGTGTCACATATTCAATATACCATTATAAACCTACAACTTTCTATCCTAAACTCAAAACCTTGATCATAAACCTTACATAAGAACCTTGGAAACCTATTTAATATCTTGAAAATGTTCTTGATATGGCTTGAAACTTATTTCTAAAAACCTGCAAATGTTGGAAGAAGCCTAAAACCTTTAGTTTTGTCTTGCAACATCTTGAATTCTCTATCAAACTCTGCATTCTAGACCTGCAACTTTCATTCAACAAGCTTAGAACCCTTAGAAACATGCTCTTGGATCTAACTAGGGTTCTACAAACATCCCTCAGACTTGAAGAATTCTTTATGTGACTTGAAACCTCATGTTTGTCCACTTATAGTAGTCATGATTCTTCTTGGATCATGTTCAAAACTTTGTTCGAGGCCTTGAAAACCATCCTCAAATAGACCTTAATACTTATTTAAGTTTGTTTAAATATTGAGGAGGATCATAGAGGTTGTTTGCTACATAACAATCTCATTTGAATCTTTTAAATCCCCGAGAACTATGGATTTGTCTTGTAACAATCCTATAGACATGAAATTATTGGCTGAAGTTATTGGTCTACCAACGATAGGAGAAAGGTGGTGAGAAAGACAAGACCCTACAGTAGCCAAAAAGAGTTTTGCATAGTAGGAGAGCGATTGACCTTCACTACTCAAGGCATAACCAGGTACTCCTTACGTCTATTGTGGGCTCAAGTGGCTACATTCGTCATTCGGTACCTTTATGAAGGTAGGATGTCTTTACTATATAATGTCCATTTCAAACTCTTGAGCTATCTAAGGCACAATAGATTGGAAAATGTTCCAAATTTTCTGCTCAACATCTTGAGAAAAATGTCAGTTGAATACCAGAAAGGGAGGCCCAAATCCTTATCTAATCATTGTTTAATTCAATTGATTGTCCAAAAATGTCTTAGAGATCATAGACCTGATATATCTTGGAAGCATTTTCTGACAATGACAAGGTTACCCCCAGTTCTGCAATCAGAAAATGTGCCCAGTGAACGACCTGCTAGACAAAGGAGGAAGAGGCTGATATTAGCCCCTTCATCATCTGAATCTCAAGAAAAGATGGAAGAACCAATTCTAGAGAAGAGCGTAGAGGATGTGTCTTCATCCTCTAGACCAAAGAAAAAACAGAGGGTCTCTTCATTTGCTGCCCTCACAAGAAAGTCCCAAAGAATTAGGTGCATAATATTAAGGGTAAAACCCTCAACAAACCCCATAATTGTTCATATTGAAAGTGGAGGCTCAACTGAAGAAGAGGATATGAAGAAATGGAACCCAATCCTCTGACAGTGGAGAAGAGGAAGAAACTGCTTCAATGAGTTCAGGTTCTGATGCTTCTCTAGAAATGGAACATTGCGAACAGGGACCTGAAGAAACTGTTATCACTCTGGAGGCACCCTGCTTGAAAATGTGGAAAGCACACCCTCACTCCAGCTGATACAATTGGAACTTCTCTAAACGTAGGTGACTCTTGGATGAGAAGAACCTCCAGAGAGCGTTGGTTCCCTTTAGATTTTTCAATAAACTTGACTAATGTGATTTTTGGGGTGAAAAGGGAGGAAACTGAAAAGGAAAATATAATTCAAAGGGGGTGATACACCTGAATTGTCAAAACCCTCTGAAGTTATTGAAATCAATGCACACATATAACCAAAAGAAATCTATAATTCTGTTCTTAAGCAAAAATATTTCAGATGAAGGGTTGGAAACCTCTTCAAATGACTTGCAGAAGGGTGAAAAAGGGAGAGATAGGTGAAGAAGGGCCTTGCAAAAAGAGATAAATCTCACTTATACGCTGATGCATAATCAAATTATACACTATCTTCTGTCAAAACTCAGATTCAGAGCAATAACTTCATTATTGATGAATGGTCCAGCTTACAATTTCTTTCTTCAAACTTTAGGGATCCTTTTCAATGGCTTGATTAAGCCAATGAATAGACTTTTCCAAAACCTTAAATAGCCTATGTGGAGTTTCTAAAAAAGGAAAAGGTTAGTCTTGGTTAATTAACTCAAGACTTTTACAATATTCAAAAAATAAAATCATTCCTTTACAAAATCTGCATGTATCTCCAAACTTTGGCATAGAAAAAGAGTGATAGAGCCAAGTTTGAAAGATTAATCTTAAAATAAACAATACATTCTCCAAAATCTTCAAACATTCATGAATCCAAGGTGGCATGAAAGTGTGGATGGTGGGCCCTTTGAAAGTCAACTTCTCCTTTGCATGGATGATTAAGCCAAATTTCTAAATAAGGAACTCCATTTGATTCATTTGAAAGCTGCGCTAGAGAAAGATATCCCTGTTTGCATGAAAAACCAGGGAGATGCAACGAATTTGTCCGATCAAATCCAAATTAAGACCAGTCAAACCCTAATGGTCTCCACTTGCATGAGAAGCTATGCCACCTCATATACTCTGTTGGAACCGCCTGGAACGTTTGACAGCTTGGATTGAATGAAAATCAAGGAAAAGCGTGATTTAGGTCAAACAGTGAACTGAAGCTTTGACTAGTCTATTGAAAATAGCTTATGCTTACATGGTCAAGGATTTTGCTAAGTGAGAGACACATTCAAATTGAACCTTGCTATTTGTCAGCGTCCTGTTCTTGGTTTTCTTGCTTCTATGCATGCATTTCCTTGGCCTTCCCTGTTTATGGCCTTTGCCGACTCTATTTGCTCTTTGATTTACTCGGACAAAAAGTCCGTGACTTTTCGTGTCTATTACCTTGGTGATCTACCTGTGTCTTTCTTTTGGTTTGTTTTCCCTGTGGACTTTTCTCAGGATTTTTCTTGGCAATTTTCTCGCAGACAAAATGTCCATAGGAATTGTCCATTTACTTATTCCTTATTGTCCTTGGGCTTTTCTTTTCTATAGCTCGGACTTTCCTTCGGACAAAAAGTCCAAAGGAATTTTCCATTTGGATTTCCAATTTCCTGCAGACAAAAAGTCAGCGGGAATTTGTCTAAGGCTTTCCCTTTGAAGCTCTATCCCTTGTCCGAAGGAATTCCTTCGGACTTTTTGTCCGAGTTCTTTGTGATTTTCCCACGGACGAATTATTTTCCTTGTTCCTTTTGGCTTGTTCCTTCGACAGCATTGTAGAGTAACCTTCCCAAAGGGTACATACCTTTCGAGAATTTTGAAAATGTCTTTCCCGAAGGGCACTTGCCCTTCGGGTTTCTTGAAAACATCCCTTCCAATCTTGAAGTGAGCCTTCCTGAAGGGCAGGTGCCCTTCGGGATTCTTGTTAATGACCCTTCCAAAGCGCACATGCCCTTCGGATTTTTTGAAAATGTACTTTTTCGAAGGGCACATACCCTTCAAAAAAAAATGAAATGAACCATTCCTTTGAAAAGAGAAGCCCGTCGGATTTTTGACTTGGCCTTTTCTGCCTTTCGGAAAACTTGGAAAGCCCTTTTGGCCTCTTGAAGTGACCCTCCAGATTTTCTGTTTGGAACCTTCCCGAAGGGAAGATACCCTTCAGGATTTCTATAATCGACCTTGGCATTTGATAAAAAGTCCTTCGCTTTGTAAAGTGCCCTTTGGGCTTTCTGGAAATGGTCTCCTTCGTTTGAAATTGTCCCTTTGAGCTTTCCCGAAGGGTACATACCCTTCGGGTTTCTTGTAAGAATCCTTTTCTTTGCCAAAGAACTACCCCGTTGTAATTCATTTGGACTTATTGTAAAGTCCTTGAACATGCATTCCCTCGGATTTTTTCCCTCGGACAAATTGTTCCGACACTTAGCCATTTTAGACATGAAAAGACAACACTTTGAGGAAGAAAATACTAAGGAAAAGTCTTCTTGGGAGAAACACTTGATGAAATAAGGTCCAAAAGTTATAACCCTGTATTCTGCTTGGTGTTGCCATCATCGTGAGTGAACTTACAAGCCTGTAGGCTAATGATAAAACTGTATGTGACGCTTTGAAGATGTGCTTTTTTCAAACCTGCTGTAGCTGTCATGTTCTTGAATGGTCTGTAGCTCATTAATGACCCCAACGAAGGCTCAAAAACAGATTTGATCTTTACTCTTCTATATAATTGCTTGATCAGTCCATTTGTAAACACACTAAATCTTGATAAAGACCCTTCTTACTTGATTGTGAAACGTTGTTGTAGGTCATCATCATGACTGTATTTTGATACTTGACTGTCCACATTTCCCTTTGTTCATGCTTTTAGATTATAGATCACCAGTTTGGCCAGCTGTATAGGGGATTTGACTGTTCTGGGGAAAGTTTTAAAATAGTCAGGGTAGTAATTTGGCCTTGACAAGCCAAATTACTAACAGAAACATAGCATGCAATGGAGGAGGAATAAAACATTGAAGAAAGTAGAGCTATAAAAGAACATCAACCATCCCAAGTCCCATTGTATGAAGAAAAAATGGAGAATGATGAATTATTGGATGCAAGGAGAGAGGTTGAATATCTCAGGGCAAGAATCAAGGTACTAGTAGATAAAGAAGGTGGGTTGGATGCATTGGCAAGAGTGGTTGAGGAAGAAACTAAACAACTGCAGACACCAGTAGCAACAGAAAGTCATGTGGCCAACACACCACCTGCAACAATAGAAAACCTTGTGATTAATATACCTCCCGCAGCAAACAAACCGCCTACAACAACTTCATCATCTGCAGTAGAGCCATCTCCTAAGTAGCACAGCCTGACATCATACCTGCCATAGGCACATAGGTACATAGCTTAACCATGGACGATAGTAGCATAAGAACCTCTGGCTCTATATGCTTGTAACATCATTTTCAGAGTTTGGTTTCCAATCGTTAGCATCTAGAGTATCTCTAGCTACTCAAACAGATGGGCCTAGTAAGGAGGAGTTGCTTGTGAAGAGAGATGCTAAGGTCCAGTCTCTGTCAGTACAATGGTACAGTTAGTACAACAGGATGAAAGAAGAAAGAAAGGAGAAGAGACAGAAAATGAAAGAAACAGAGAAGTTAAAAAGCAGGGATGAAGAAGTTGACAGGGTAAAGGAAAAAGTGGAAGAAATGAGTCATCTAACTATACTAATGCTAGAATGCGAAACTCCCGCAAGAGTATACGCTCTTTACTTTAAAGAGCAATGGTTGAGATTCCAACTCAAGCAAAGGTATAGTGCTTTCTCTACAACATTTAATGATGCTCACTTTTTCTTTGATATATATGCTCAAAGTATTCCTAAAATTCAAAATCAACAGTGTGAGTTTTGCTTGCATGACTATGTTTGTGCTTCTTACCAAGAATGGAACCCCAATCTCTATGTGCGAGATGTACTTCTTAGAGCTTTTTCTTCATATTTTGCTCATGAAGAAAGAAGGGGAAAAGAGAGAGAAGAATATCATGGACAAGAGAAAGAGGTTGTCTTGATGATAAGAGGAGAAGCCACTAGCCCTGATAAAATAGCAGATGATCTGATTGTGTTGATGACAGATAATGAGGTAGCCATGCAGTTTATAAGAGGGCAAATACAGGGACAGAATCAGTATTTGACACTCATGGAACAGATTGGTAGATCAGCCCTTACCTCTAGTGTTCACTGTTCACAGATGGGATGAACTCACTCCTGAGTTAAGAAGGAAGGAACCATTGTCAAAGTGCAATCTTAAGGCAGCATTACATTGGGTTCACTTATATATTGATATGGCCAGGACACAGAGGCATAGTTGGTTAGATTTAACTTTTCAACCTCCTCCATTTTGATTTCCTATCCCTGATTGGACGGGAAGAGAAGAATTAGATGAAGCTGCAGAGACTAAAAGGTGGGAAAATTTTGATAGAAACAAAAAGTCTTATCTCAGACAAGGTGAAGGGCCGTCCACTCCTACGGACTTATGGGTACTATGTACTCAATACATGCAGAAGTTAGATTGCTCGAGGACAAGCAATGAGTAAAGTAAGGGGGTGTGATGAGCCTGGAAATTGACGTAATTTGACCTTTTGAACCTTCTTTTTTGACCCCATATAGCCAGTACTCTGTATATCAAACTAATCTTTGTTAATCATTTTTGTCGTGATAGCAATCAATATATATGATGTTTATATATTTGATATTTCATGGTTAAACTATTTATTTATGGAAGAAATAATGTTATTTATTGTTTTTATTATTTTGGAATCATGACTAATCAAGTAAGTGCAGACTTCAAAGGCAACTATGAGCAAATAGGGCACCCGTAGCAACTAGCCGGATTGAATTGGGCACCACCTGTAGCATCAGTTGTAACTTGACAGAGCACCCGTAGCAACTAGACAGTCACCTGTAGCATCGGCTGTAGGTGTGTTTCTGGGACAGCCAAAATTTGTAAGCGGTTTCACTTAGATTCCTTCCACAGTTTGAAGGTTACAACGGTTCCTAAAATATAGGACAATTACAAGGCGGTTTTAGAATCATTAGATCATCTTCCTTTTCCATTGGACCGTTCCTTTTGACTTGGTGTAACAATCATTTGTTGTTTGTTCATGGCGTTTGTCTTTTATCATCTCTGTTTGATTAGTTTAGATAATTTGTTGAATTTCCTGATGTTGTACATCCAAAATAATAAGTTTGCCCTCTATTTAAGAGAGAAGCAACATAGTGCACATAGGTTAGGAGCGAATTCTAGAAGAAGATTAAGTTTTGAGTTTTCTACTATATTACTTTCTGTGATCTACATGTAGCAATCCATTTTCTTGCTACAGAATTATTAATGAAATCAAATTGAGCTGAATAGAACAGTTGTGCTTGAGGAAGGGATTTGAGCACAAGTCCAACCGAAGAGGGCCCACTTGCAAGGAGTTGTTGTGACAATCCCATCCATTAGCTAGACCTTTCAATTTTGTTGTTGTGTTTCCATTTCAGCATTGTGTGTGCATCTCTTGAATTTCTATAATCGATTCCATTACAAGTAATTTGTTCTTTTGTGCAATTCATAAAGTACTTTCGGTTCAAGTGTGGGAAACTTCCAAAAGTTAAATTAACAAATCAATTCCAGCCAATTTACATTCCAGAAAGTGTGTTTATTCTCTCATTTACATTCCAGCAAGTGTGTTTATTCTCTCATTTAAATTCCAGCAAGTGTGTTTATTCTCTCATTTACATTCCTGCAAAGTGTGTTTCCCTATATGCAACCAGTAATCCCTCAGTGTTTCAAAGAGTCTAGTGTTTCATATACAATGTCGACATCTTGCCAAAGTATACGCAACCCGGGTTGACAATTTAATGAAGTAGCATTGTCAATAAACCAAGTGGCTGCCCTTCTTGAGTACATTTGTCGAGTTGTACATGCCACCGCATCAAGTTTAATTGGTGATTTAATGTTGCTCATTAGAGCCTTACCTACACTGCCTAGTGATGAAGCAATATTAGAACTCCTTGACACAAGGGAAGAACAACTCCCTTAACAATATCATAAACTAGGGCATTTCACAACAATGGCCTTACATTTTCACAACTTTATTGAGTCAAAACCCCAAAACCAAAGACATTGAAAACCTACCACACCACCTTACAACCCTAGACTAGGGCATGCCTCAAATTCCCCAAACGGGCATTCAAATGCCACACCTACACTTACCAAAAGAAACAACTACTGGTGGTGGCATTGCTCAACCATCCATTCTATCCACGAACGTAGATCCTACAAGAAAAATATTAGCATCCAACATACTAAGAAATATTATTCCAAAGACTAGTATTTTCATCCCACATCAAATTTGAGGGCATCTCACAATGCCCAACCTTCCTCAACATATTAAATTTAACAAGTACTAATCAAGATTTTTTCAGCTAGCAAAGATGCACAATGACAACTAGAACATCAAATTCAGGACATCTTCATTTGAGCCAGCTAATGTTCAATTTCAGAAAAAGTACTATGCTTATGGTGTATTGTTCACGTGTCATCTAATGTTTTTAGTTAGGCATGTAGATTAATTTGCACCTCATGTTTGAATTATTTGCATGATTCATTCCTCCGTACTAGCATGACACGGCATGTCTATTTGCATCTTGCATATCATTCAGCTATCATAGTAGCTTTAGCTTCTGCATAATTGCATTTAGCATCACTCTAAAAAAAATTCAAGCATTCTAATATTCTCGTAAAACACTCTCTTATAACCTTTGCCCCTTGGCTCCTATGCATCCTTAACTTAATAACTTACACCAAATCATCCTTACCCTTTGAGATCTTCCCCAAAATATCACTAAGCCTCATGGCTTTGCCTATTTTGCTACCTACAAAAACTACTTCCTCGGTAGAATCATATTCCTTATAGCAAAACTATTACAGTCCTATTCTCATGCCTCAAATCCAAAATTTCCCTCTATTGAAAGTTTCAAGACTATTCGTCAAAGTATCATCCCTTTATATACACCTTGATTGAGGCATCCCAGTCACCATCAAGTCTCCTTATTATATCACATTCCCTTACTACTGGGAACACCAAGATCCGATTTAAGATTGCACTCTTTGATAAGGTGCAAGTCTAGGAGTATATAAGTGTCTAGGCATTAGGTTCCCCTCTCTCATCCAAGTGAAAGTTCTCTCAGCATTGTCATCTTACAAACCCATTGTTGGCCTTATGAATATGGAGGACAATCAAATCTAGAAAGAAACAAAATCCCAAAAGCCATAAATCTCAAAAATCAAAAGGCAAAATATCAAAAGCCTAATCACAACCAAAAAGGTATCATTGTATCTATTTTATTGGCATGTCTATTTGATAGGCGTGCCTCCTATTCTAGTTATCCCATGTCCAGCCTTATCAGGTATCCTAAGTTCAGATGTGGAAACTCCTTGTCTAGAGGAATTGATTGCAATGCCTTGCTTCTCGTAAAGATTATTTTGCCTCGATAACACCATCATTTCCATCTCTTCCATAATTCACCTTGTTAGATAGCCGTATTTCCAAGTCTCTCCCATCTTCATATCTCTTTCAGGCAGGATAGCATTATGACAACAATAGGGCTCTCAAGTATAAGATTGTAAGACTTGGAGAATCAATTGAGCTTTCCCATTGAGTTATACCTAAATGAATACACACGTATCTTTAATTTCCAAGATGCTCTTTTGACCATTTCCTTATCCTTCAAGGACTCCCCTTGGTTATGATTGGAATCCTCATCTTTTTGTTTATCCTCATTTTATCTTGGGCCCTCCAGACATAATTTAGTCTTTACCTTGTAGCTATCTAAAGCCATCCTAGCACCTTACTTATCCCTCTTTGGAATTTATGGAACTAATCTAGCCTTTAGCTCAAGGTTATTCAGACTTGTCCTAACACCATACATATTTTATCTTGGTCCTTCCAAACCTAATCTAACCTTTACCTAGCAGCTATCCGAACTAGTCTTAGTGCCATCTCCTTGAAAGATATTATCTAGCATAATTACACTGCATTATTCCATATAGTCTTGAATCTTTATGGTTACGATAAGCAACATTTGACAATAAAATGAGAATTAGTTGTGCACCCACCCCAATCAGAGTAAAACATGCAGCGATTCAGCAGAATGGTAAGTCGAGGTACATATATTTCATTTTTTCAGCATTTCAATTATTTCAATCCATCTATATCATATATTTTTTGCATATGTTTTGGACAAAGCACCATCCCTTCCTACACTACATGACAAGTAATGAGCTTTATGGAGGCATTTGTATGCATCTTAAAGTCACTTTACTAACTTTTGTTTTGTAAGACTTGTTGGCAGATTAATCTCCTACATACGAGATTGGGAAGGGCCAAATTTGACCCCACCAATGAGAGATCTATCATGGGCACTTATCTTTGTCCTCCTCTAGCCTCCCAAAACCCTCCTCTAGCCCCCTTTTGATTTTCCTACATCTAGCACTTAGATTCATGGACAATGACAAAATGCTTTTCCTTTATTATGTTTTTAGCCATTGGCCATGGCCAACATCATCAGCCATAGCGATTCATGACATACGAATTGATACCCTTATTTATAGGGGTCATTCTTAGTCATTTCTATAGGAAATATTCAACAACCAACTTGCCTACGCTCACAAATCCCATTAGGGTTTCTAACGAGGAATAGGTTAAAGGAAATTCACCGAAGGAAGATAAGATGCAATTAAGGCCTTGGAGATTCAATAATAAGAGCTACACCAATGAGGCATATCAAGTTTCTGGAGTCTCCAACTGTGGTCTATTTAGGGTTTCTTCTATCCATCTTGACTCCACCTAAAACCATCTCTCACAAAGTGTTCAACGCCAAGGGAGAGATTTATGCACTAACTTGACTCGAGGTAAGTATCCCTTTGCTCTATCCCACTTTTGTGCATGGCCTGATTATGTATGTTGAATGCTCTATCTTATTTTATGTTATAGCACATGTTTGTTGTCATTTACTTTATTGTTATTTGTATTTTCATACAGCCCTTACCTATTACCACAATCCCTGACCTAAATACCATAGCTCCTGCTTATTACCTTTTGTTAATGCATGTTTTAGAAAGGTTCCCTGCCCCTCTCTCTATTTAGAGGTTGCATGTGTAGGAACTTATTACAAGACACATTAAAAAAGATTGACAATTTTGAGCTAGTATTATCAAAGGCACAAGGGTTTCTATCCATTTCATCTAAGTCTTTCTTCTCATCATTCTCATTTATGCTCGCATTTAACTACGTAGTACCTCTACTCTGCTCGGCTCGTGTTTAACCTACATAGTACCTCTGCTTTGTCGTGTTTTGACTATGACCTTTACTATGCTTGTGTTTTGACTATGACTATGAGTTCTCTTTCATGACAAATGCCCTCTGCTCGCATTTCACCCTCAGCTCGTGTTTTGTCCTCTGCTCGTGTTTTGATGGATCATGAAGGTTTTTCTCTACTCCCATCTGATTCTCTGTGTTTAATCCTTCCTTACATCTATCCTCGCTTCTGATCCTCACATTTGAGCCTTCCTTCCTAGACCTAGCACCGTCATCTGCTCTTACCCTTTGTGTTTTCACACTTTCACATTTTTGTGTCTATATCTCACGTTTTGTGTCTGTTTACTATCATTCCTGGTATCATTGTCCTACCTCACTTCTCAGGCATCTCTTATATTCACGTTTTTGTCACATTCCTCACCTGCTCACATGTTGAACTTCAAGCCTTAGGTTTTGAACTCCGAGAATTTTTTTCATTGATCCAGACACAGTTCTAGGAGAAAGATGATATTATTGTTGATTTGTGAGCAAGTATCACTAAGCTCAAACAAACCCAAGCGACCCTCACTAATTCCCCAAGCCTACAACAGCTTGATGAAGTGGTTTCAGAAATACAAAACAAGCAATGAGAGATAATCATTCAGCACACCTTAAAAAGAAACCACAACCCAACAACAATCTATCCAAAAACAGGTTGAGGGGCAAAATTCGTGGGTCCTAGTGGTTAAAGGGAAGAAAGCACCTCTAGTTATGTAAATGGTTGTCCAAGTAAAATTTGAGGAAGAAAAGGCACGTCAAACCAAGGCACTCAACCTCTGTGTTTGTAGCCTCCCTAAACCAGTTGATCCCTTACAGGTAGGGCACGCATTATTGCATTATTGCATGAATCTTTGGACTTGAAAGATATCTCCCTTAACAAAGCTTGGACATTATCGAACAACACCCTTGTTATCCAATTCTGAATTGCAAAAAACCGTTTGCAAGCTCTTAAATCAAAAAAATAAACTCTTTTCCCTCCCACAAGAAATTTATGTAGATGCAAATCTCACATAACTCCAAGTGGAAGAACTTTAGAAACCCTGTATTCAAGTTGTAGCTGCCAAGGAGAACAAGTGGGTTGTCATCAGAGATTGTAGGGTTGTCATTCGTGATCCTCCCCTCCTAGGTGGTCACACCCTGGACCGTCAACATGATGACAACCTATGGTATTAATGGGTGGTGGTGACATCTCTGTTGCTTCATGGAACTACAATGGTGTTTTATGGTCCTCTCCAGGTCCCTTCTAGAATGTTATTGGTCCTTGGCATCTCATCTTCCTTACTGAGACCCATGAGAGCCCGAACGGGCTCTCCCTCGAGTCATGGGATACTCATGGATTTCAGCTTCTCGTCATGAGAATCACAAATCAGGGGTGTATGTGGTTCTGGTAGTGTGGCTTGACTCAATCGGGATACCCCTAAATCTAGAGTTTCACTTGTGGATTCTAATATCCACTCTAGGTACATATGACTACAGATTCAAAGGGGTCCACATTATTTTCGAGGTGCCTTCATAGTTGTATGCTACTTGACCTCGCCACATCTTCATTCGCCATTCATGTGGATGGAGACCCATTCCTTAACCTCTATCCATAGATCTCTCGATACTCCACTATTGGTGATATCATTCTTTTGGGCAATTTTATTGCCCATACAGGGAACCTATAGATGCATGTTCATAACCTTGCACAAGATGAGTTATGTCTTCTTGAATTGGATCTAAAAGAGTTTGGCTTATGTCTTCATGAGTTGGATCTAGAGGAGTTTGGCTTACAGCGAGCCTCAGCTAACATGAAGTCTACAGTTATGTTCTATGGGAGACAGCTCCTCCAGTTGGGTGAATCCCAGAGCCTCCACATTTTCAACAGGGTTCCTCACTTCCCTGACTCTAGTAGATTCACTTGTTTTCCCCATGGCGGTGGTGCAAGCATTGTTCACTATGTTCTCACCAGTAGATACCTCATCCCCCACATCTGCAACGTCCTTATTTAGTCTCAGCTCGCCCTTGTTGACCATGTTGTCCTGCCATACTAGTTCCCATCCCTCTCCCACCCCTTACTTCCCTTTCCACCACACCCCCCAATGCTAGACATACCACAATCCAAGTGATGATGACTACACCATTGACTATGATGCTTGTCTCTCCCTTCTAATGTTTGGTTTTTACTCCTTCCCTCTTCTCACCACCAACTCCATGTATAAGTTCTTGTGTCAAGTCCTTAACTCTTGTCCCCACACTAGACATTACTGCAAATCCCCTACTCACCACGAAACCTACCACATGAACCGATGGTATGATGAGTGCAAATCCCTACATCAGAGACTTCAATTTTCCCTATCCCATAAACCTCCCTCTATTCCCACCCTCTGTAGGGAGTACCTGTTATAGCCCAAATTTGCACCCTAGAGAAGTCAAGTAGACCTCAAAATTGGGATAACATGGAACTATCTCTCCTCATAGACAAGCTACTACAAGAGATAGATCTCTAGGTTTGAAAGGGCTAGCTCCCTTGATGTATCTTTAAGCTCAGACACTACACTAAGCTAATCACTATTGGGGGTGAAAAGGGAAGAAGGAAACATAACGAAACCTAAACTAATGAAGGTGATACACCAAAGATAAGTCCACAAAACACACTTGCATCTGCACTAAGAAAGAAGACTACTAAAACTGACCTCAACTCAATGTCCTAGCATAAGTATTTCTCATAGAAGCAGATTGCTATGCATATCTAGAGGTGGGCGAAAAGAAGGTTTGATACTAGACACTACTAGTCCCTCTCACACTTCAAGACACACTTAACAAACACATACACTTTATGAAACCTGTTAGAAGAGATATCACTCACACAAAACATGCAAGAGCATAATGGAAGCAAGGAGAAGACATTCATCACTTGTCAACCACATAAACCACTTGACATACTTAGGCAAAAGATTGCAGAGAATAAATCAACTTCAGCAAAATTTATTCAAAGGCAAATGAGGTGTCAAAACCAGCAGTGCTTCGCCATACCAATTATGGATCCATTACAAAGCCAAAAAGGCTTGCATATATAGAGCATAGGAGAGAAGAGAGAGAGAAGTGAAGATGAAGGGTCACAAGGCCAAGTGTCAAGACTTGGAACCCAATATAGAATGAAATGGAGAATAGGCCATGAAGGTCTTCTTGGACAAGTGTCCATCTAAAGCATGACATATTCCTCAAGTTGGCATATAGACTCTTCATGGTCCTTCTTGAAACTGCCCTCATGATGATGAGTAGTCCGTTTGTCTTGAACTGCCTTAGAAAGCCTTGACACATATAATCTGAGATGAGAAGTTGGAAATGAGATTAGTGCAGGTCATATATGCCTCTCTAACTGATGAGCTCCCCTTTGTCACTTGTCATTCACTGTCTGCAGTCATTCATTAGCCTTCTAGGCCTGGTTCATACACTTGTCACTGTGATGACTTGAAGTTGTCCAAGGAGATGCATTGCAGAGGATGTAGGACACCTGTTGAAAACCTTTTTGTCCTTTGGTCTATCAAATAGATCTCGAGAGATTCAAAACACACTTCCCACTTCCAATCTTTGACAGTCACTTTGCCTTCTCACTATCTTATTTAGACTGTCTGCAATGAATGGTCTAACAAAGAGGTTTTCATGCTTCACTGAGGTGAGAGATGAGCACACAGAGTTATAACAAGTCCCTATACACCTTCCATAGTGACTTTCATCTATCCATTCCTTTCTACACCTGTGAAACACATCAAAACCTGCAAGAAACACTGAATTAGGCATGTTCGTACAAGTGATGGTATGGCAAAAGTGGATGGTGAGGAGCCTGAGAGAGTGATAATCATGTCCAAGTCACTTTCTAGGCCATTTGACCACTTTTGGATGCGTCTCCAATGATATTTTCTCCATCGGGTTCATACAAGGGTTTTAGGAGGGTTAGCTTCTTAGTGATGATTCATAAAATCTGGACGCTCAACCCTCAAACAAATTCCACAAATTGAGTTCAGGACCCTCCTCAACTACCCCTAAGTGCTTGAGGCACCATGCAGCTCATCCGTACAGATATGAGCAAAAGAAAATGTCTCTCGAGCTCCTTCTAAGCATTTTGAGTACCCCTGACACAGGTTTAGGCCAAAATGATTAAATTTGAGTTGATCTCTGCAAACAAATGGGTCTAATCCATCCTCAACTCTCCCCTGAAGGTTCTCAAAAGGCTTGGAAGGATTTCATGGTCATATGAATAGAGTTAGGCACATAAGTGTTCATACCCAGTTTTAGGCCTAATAGGCCTAGACTGTGTTTTTGTGCCTATGACCACCTTTGAGTGGTTCTAATGACTGTGGGCCTTTTCAATCTTTGTTCATCTCCAACTACACATCATCCCTCAATGGATTCAAGCTCTGCCCTTCATCCATTCTTGGGCAATGGAGTCATGGTCTGCAGGTTGGACTCCCTGTGGAGTGCCCTCTGTCTGAGACAAAACAAAGGGCATCTTCCCTGTTTGTCTAACCAAAGTGAGACTATAGAGCACTAACTTAGGTCATTGTTATGTTCTATACAAAGTTTTAAACCCTAATCATCTCTCTAGAGCTCCTAACATCAAGCGTTCTCAAGACTAGCTTTCTATGCTTGTGATTGTGTAAGTTGTATGCAGGGTTTCAACTACACTGAGTTTGAGGCTCATCACTGTAGGTTGAGACTCTTACTTCTTGAAAACATCTGGGAGTATGTCATTACCACTGTGAGAGTGGTTTCAACATGATCCATCCATCTTACACCTCTGCATACTTCCAAACTGTATCTCTCCACTTAGTTAGAACTAGTCTACAGTCAGACTGCAGGTGTCTCACTAAGGAAAACAAAGGGTTCCTGTAGCTGCTCATTAGTGTTTGAGGACTGTGTTTCTCTCCCCTAGTTCCATCTTGAAGTCATTATAGCCATTTCACATTTGAATGTACTTGTTTCTTGCCATGAGACCATGCAACCATTCCTCTATCATCAACTCAATATAGTATCACTGATGTTACATGTTTATTTGGCTCAAAGGCACTGTGTTTCACTGAGCATCTTCAGTAGAAACTTGATTGAATTGAAACCATCCAACCATTATCCTCTCTTGTCCTAGCAATCTTCTTGTGTTCAGTGCTACCTCTCCATCTAGACTGCAAGAATGGAGTCATTAGACTTATACAGACCACATAGATTCTCATCAATAGATGACATTTTATAGAGCAAAATCTCTTTTTTGGAGAGATTAAGGTAAAAGTTCCCATTTTGTAACTTTCTTCAATTTTAACTATAGATGACTGTTTAGAAGGCAGAGGGTGACTGTGTACAGGACCTTTTAGGTTTTAGACCACACTCTAAAACTTCTCATTGAATTCTTAGTGACTCTTAAGGGTTCAAACTCATGAATCTCTGTCTTTAAGGCAAAACTCTCATCTTGACTATAGGTCACTGTCAAGAGAACTCCCTGTATATGGTCTTGGATTCTCTTTCATAACTAACCTCCAACCTCTTTTCAATGCTCAGTCCATAGCATTGTTACCTTGAGAACCTCATCAAAACCTTGAAACTCCAATCTTTATCAAAATCTTAGTACTCCTACACAGTCCTGTAGGTGATTGTTTCAGGGTTTCTTGACTGTTTCAATTGTTCTAGTCCTTGCATTCCATCATTGATCTTCTTGAGACCAAACCTTAAGTGGAGAATGTGATCAATCATGTTATGAGGAGTGTAAAACAAATGTGTTACTCTTGCTTTGAAGCCATTTACCAAAAGATGAGACTTTGCACTTATCAAACATTATTTGTAGACTTCAATGGTGTTCATTGCTAATACAATGAGATGCTTTTGCCTATCTCCTCACTTTCACACGTGCCAAACCAGGTTAGAAACAATATAAAAAGGATGAACATGCTCTATCAACCTGCATATACCAATTGGTTCACACAAACTAATGCAAAAGATGAGAAAAACTGAGGTGTTGGGGTTGTGCAGGTATCTTGAAGGCACCAACAATCTTAAAGATTGTTCATAGAGCACATACCACCAAACCAAAAACTATTGCCATGGAAATGAAGGCCATAAAGGCATTCAGTCCAACTCCTCTCCTCCTGCCTGTACTAACAAAAAACCGTTTGACTTGTTTGACTTGCCCAAGAGAGCGATGAGAGAGAGGTCGGTTTTTGGTAGTTTTGGACCTGTCAAAGCCATCTGAGCTTGGAAGTGAATTGTGGGGACCTGAAGAGACTCTCCTAGAGCCTTCCCACGTGCCAGTTGAGCTATGCAGTCCATACAACTGCCTATTTTGTAGTTGATCCTCTTCAATCTACATTGAACCTGCATTATGTCAGTTTCAAAACAGTTTCCTAACATACTCTGACATGTGGGACATTATAGTACACTTTGACACATCTGTCATCTTGTAAAAACCGTACAATTTCATTAAATGACCCAAAAGATGGCCTAAGATGACATAAGACCAACTTAGGCAAATATGACCAAGGTAAAAACATATCATGTGACTTCAGAGGATGATTTGACATTATTCTAGGACCATTTTATGACTTAGCAAGACCCTATAGAAAGTTTGAATATGTAAGGGGTTGCCTTAATTTGACCTAGGGTCAAATTTGGTCAATAGTACCATTGTCTTCTTTGACATAAGAAACGAGTTTCTTGCATCTAGACGGCTTTCACTCCTTGCTAATCTCCACCGCTCCCCTAAGACTTTTTGGAGTACTCTTCTTCTGAGAAAAACCACAATTGTCAACATCACCCCCGAAGCATGGATCTACGATGTTCCATTTCATCCTGTTGCGACTACCCCCACTCGCCCAACATCCTCCTCTATTTTCTCCACATCTTTCGTCAAGAGAGCTCTTTTGATATTGTGCACTAGCAAGCTATTGATTATGAAGGTCTCAAAGATGAGTTCACTAAATATGGGATGGATTTCCTTGTCTTTCCCCTTGCCATGCTATTTAATAAGGTGGTGTATTGAGGTTTCCCTCGGTCATGGTCCCAACACATTATTCACCCTATTCATAAGTCTGGGGATCTCTTTATCCCTGGTAACTACAGGACCATTATGATTGGGCATACATTTGCCAAACTTTATGCCACGGTGTTAGACAAGCAATTATCGGGGTACTTGGAAAGGAACAATATCAGAGCTAAGGGGCATACTGGCTTCAAAAGGGACTACCAGACTATTGACCACATCTTTAAACTCCAAGCTATTATTGAAGAAGCTTGTCACATGTCTTCCAAAGTCTTTTGTTGTTTTGCTGACATCAAGAAAGCCTTTGACTCAATTCCAAGACACTTGTTTTTTCAGAAGTTGAGAAATATTGGCATCCCAGACCCTGTGATTACCGTTGTTAGGAGGCTTTATGAAATAGTTATTGGGCAGTTTCGTACTTCTCATGGTTTTTCTGACTTTGTGAAAAGTACCACTGGGGCTAAGTAAGGATGTCCTCTCTCACCAACCCAGTTCAACATCTACATTGATGAGTTAGAGGAGTTTCTTCAGCAACAAACCCATATGGACAATGGTTGTGTTTTACATGAGGTGCTTATTGATATCCTCTTTTTTGCCAACAATGTTGTCCTGTCACACTTTTCCAAGGGCTTACAGCGACAACTTGATGCCCTTGCACATTTCTGCAAACTCCAACGTGTGGTCAACCTTAGTAAAGCTAAGGTCATGATCTTCAATATCTCCAAGCGCTTCCTCCCAAGATTCCAGTTTTTCTACAGAGAGGAAGCTCTAGAAATCGCACCAACGTACACATATTTGGGGTTCCAACTTTCAATCCCATGCTTTAGCATAGAGTCTGCCTCTCATTCACACCTTTGCAAGGGGTATGCCTCTCTTTCTATCTTGGAACACCAAAGTTTTTAGATCCACTTCCAAGACATTCCTTCCAAGTTACACCTCTTTGATACAATCATCAAACCTACAGTTTTATATGGTTCAGAGATATGGGGACTTAGCTTGGGGCCCACTGACTTGGCCCGTATTGATAGGATCCAGACTTTCAAGTTACAGTGCATGATGCATTGTAAACAGATAGTTCCTCGACACATTGTCCAAATTGAATTTGCCGCCCAGCTGCTATGCCTTGAGACTATCTTTGTGCTTACTTTCTACATCCACAAACTCAGATCCTTGGGGAATTCGGCTTATGGTCATGAGAGATATCCATACTTAACACTTTGCTCCTATGAGAAGATTGCTTCACTAGTCCCCAACAAACACTGGCACTATTGGTATTTTGAGACTAGGTTGCTCCTTTCTATTGGCATCTCTATTGATAAGCTACCCCCTTCCATGTATTCCTTAGATGCCCCCCAGACTCCTTCCTACAAAAGACATCATTACTAGAGCTCCCATAGAGGACATATACAGAGAATATATCAAGGCCTCCAAGATCTCCCCTAGGAAGCCACTCAACCCCAAGTTTGCTTTTTACGTCGAGCACTTCTCACAAATAGTGAATAATATTATTTGTCACCCTCACTATCTCCAAAGCCATTGGTCACACGGCTTGAGGTTTCCCCTTGCCCAGACGAGAGTGTGTTCTCCCCAGTTACAAGTTGAAACAAATCACCACATTCTCCATCAAGACTGAATATGTCGTCTTTGTTCCGTCCAGGAGGTGGAGACCAAAGAACATTTACAGATGCCGCATTTACTACGAGATTTAGGGAAGACATCATTACCTCTACAAGGACTCAAAGCAACACTCTAAATTCTTCAGCTATCCAGATCGGCGGTGCTTGGCTCTTTACTTTCGTGAGGTCGTCACCCTTTGGTGCAAATCCCTATAGGAGGAGCCTAGAGACTCTAGAGCCCCCATGTTGATCACCTCTTTCTTCTAGCTTATTTGGGCGATTAGCAGCACCAAGCATCTTTTGGACACCAATACATCATGTATACACAATTTTTCACTTTATCATTTACTGACGCTTTCTCTTGCAGTGACTTGTCGAGCATCAATCCCTTTTGAGTGCACGCCTTAAAGGGTGCATTCGGAAAGGGGCGGGCAGGATTGTGGTGCTTTGTGAGAGATGTTGTTACCTATGTCATGATCATATCATTCCTACCACCAACTCAACTTCCTCAGATTTGTCTTACCACTTACCTCCTTCCATCCTATCCTCATGTCGTTATGTCAGTTTCCTTATATCCTACGACATCGGCTAGGCCGATACCATTTGTTTTGCACCTTTTCCCTTCCCGTACTGTATCGACCAGCTCAATGCAGTTTTGATCCTGTTTTTTGACATTCATAGGGTATCGACATCGCCGATAACATTCAATGTCAGCGAACTTCTTTCAATTGTATCAGTCTCGTTGATGGCATCGGCTTAGAGCTTAGGGTTGGTTTTAAGTATTGGACAGCCATATATACGGATCAAATTTCATTCCAAACATATCATATGCACTCTATTCGCTCTGATTTCGCTCACTCTTCTACCCTAAGTCACATTTGAAGGAGTTGGTGGTCTAGAATCTTGTTTTGAAGGAAGCTTGTCTTTTATGGAAGTCTTGGAGATTCACTAGGTGGAACTTTGTTGGTGTAGAGCCTTTTGTCCATCCTTTGAGGTCTTCCCAACCGCAACAATCTCTTTCAAAGCACCATTAGCCAAGGGGGAGATTGAGGCTCGACAAGTCCCCATGAAGGTAAGTGTTCCTAACCCTCCCTATACTCTTAAATTTATTTACTTAGTAGATAGATGTTGCTTATTGCTTAGTGAATGAATGTATGTGTATACTTGTCTAAGATCTCTCTACACTTAATAAGGTGCTATAGGATTGCTCAGATTGTCCATATTCCATTTTAGATTGCCTAGCCCCCATTTGTCGACCATGGCACCATACCCTTTATGATCATTCTAACCCTTGCCCCTCTAGTTTAATTTACTTCACTTGCACACATACTTACATTGCTTAGTTGCAATCGATTATTTTCATAGAGGTCTAGTTAGAGTTATTTCATTGTGCCATAGGCTTACGCTTTGGAAACCTTTCCTATTGGTATTTGGAACGTAGGCAACCTTCTTTCTAGATATGTGGATCCATTGGTCACTACCTAAACATTAAGTATCACAGGATCTATTTGAATAACCTTCTATAAGTCCAGATCTATTGACATAGAATAATTGTAGGCTAATCCTAGTATGTGCATACATTCTGGTGAACTCGACGTGAAACTTATCCCACCTTTGGTTGGATCAGATTCATGTTTTTCTTTCTAGGTTCTTAGCAAAAAATCTTTCAAGCCTTCAACAAACTGCATTGCCCAGCGTGATACAGTTTTTTGTTTGTCTACCAATAGTATCAGCCAACTCAATACCATTCTATATCTTTTCAATTGCATTGATCAGGTTGATATAGTTCATTTCCACCCATCTACCACTAATGCCACCTTTTTTCCAAACTGTATCGGCCAACCCGATACAATTTTCCAGCTGACTACATCGCCCTGACTGATACAGAATGTTTTTGAGATTCAATAACCATATCGACTAGGCCAATACCGTCAATTTCTTATAGCCAATCTCATTTTCATCAAATTTTCATGCCCACCATTGCAGAGAATTCCTCATGGTGAAATTATTATATTCCTTTTCTCATGGCCAAGGATCCCATTAATGTTCTTCCCACTTATGATAATACTTCTAGTGAGAGAGAATATGGTCCTCCCCTTGATGAAAATCCTAATGATATCACTTTTGATAGCCCTAACATTGACGAAGATCCCCATGATGATCTTCCTCCCTATGATCTTGATGATCCTTACAGTTATAATTACAAAGATCCTAGTTATCCCACCTTCACCACTTCTCACATGGTTGATAATCAATATCCCAATTTTCGCATTTATGACAATGATCTATTGAAGGTGAAGCCCTAGCATGATAACAGATATTCTCATTGATGACGATTATGAAATGGATGAAAATACTCTTATGAATTTCTCACATTTTCCAAAAAATCAAGCAATGTTGAGCATGGTTTCCTTGATGTCTACCCACCCTCTACCCCTCCCTTGGAAGACCCTAGGAGGATGAGTCATCAAACTTCTACTCACATTCAACCAATTTTTGACAACTCATCAATTTATGAAGAACACCTAATTCAAATGCCTACCACATGGTGCATTGTAGGTTATTCTAATCATCGAGCTTATACGAATCTTCATAACTATCAAGCTTCAATACCTCCGAATATTCCAAATCACCATTAAAATCACTTCATGTTACAGTTCTCTTACAGCTAGCTTTAGACAATTGCATCGGTCATAACCCAGAATGTGCCGATACAATTCTTTCTTATTTAAACAACTACATTAGCCATGATCCAAAATGTGCCGATACAGTTCTTTTACATTCAACAAACTACATCTGTCATGACCCAAAATATGTCGAGACAATTCTTTTACATCTACATCTGCCATGACACATAATGTGTTGATACAATTCTTTCATATATAGTCAACTGCATCGACCATGACCTAGAATGTGCCCATGCAATTCACTCTATTACATCAAATTGCATCGACCAAGACAATACAGTCCATTTCAATCACATCTCACCAGACTATCATGTCTCATTAGCGTATCGATCTGTTCAATATAGTCAATTTTGTTCCACCAAAATGCATCGACTTGGCCGATACAGTCCATTCCAGTCATGTTTCAACAGACTGTATCGACCTAGTCAATACAATTCTTTTTATCTCATTGGACCAAGTTTAGTTCTGCTTCCTCAGATTGTATCGACCTAGTTGATACCGTAAATTACAATTTTTAATCACCTCCCAAAGATCCCGACATGGCCTTCAATACCACATTTTCTGTTGTACCACCGATTTACACAGATTTTGACATTACTCCTATAAATGTCAATATTGAGATTAACTCCTATCCACCTATATCCCACAGGTTGGGGCATCTTATGATGCCCATCCTCTTATTATCACACATGTTGGGGCATCTTTCAATGCCCATCCTTTTCTTACTAGATATATTGAGGGACCTTGCACTGCCCATATTTCAACCTTTGGGGCACCTTGCACTACCCATATTTCAGCCTTTGAAGCATTTTGTGATGCCCATCCTTGATCTTATACATGTTTTTGGGGCATCTTATGATGCAAATCATCATTATCTTGGCCTCTTGATCTCTCATCTTTACCATGAGGCAGAAATCAAGAACCTTTCACATTTTACAAACAAACAAATTCAACTTCAAGAAAGTTTCCGAGACTACATACTCATTTTCATATGTTCTTTGATATAATCATTAGGTTAGATTTTGTTTGTTAGTTTGTCTCATGTTACTTTGATTTTCTACATTTCATTTACTTTGCCCCTCTTTTGGAATGGTTTTTTAACTTACACCATTGTTTCCTTTTTGGTTCTTCGGTATTCTTTACAGTCGGCCTTTGTTTCTCTTGTAGACCTTAGTTATCACCTTCGGATTTTATATCATTTTTTTTAGCCAGCCTTAGTTTCCCTTGTGAATCTTTAGGTTTTGCCTTTGGGCTTTGTTTTTCTCACTTTATTTTTGGCCTTTGTTTCTCTTGTAGAGCTCATGTAGCACCTTCAAGTTTTTCATTATTGTCAGATTTTTCAATTTTTTCTTTAGTTTATTTGTAATCCTTCAGCTACCATTTATATCCCCCTTCTTTTGGGATGACCATTTACTTTCTGCGTCTTTTGGGATGACCACTTCTTTCAATAGTGCTTGTGCTAGATCCCTTGTAGGTTAGTGTGGTTTCCCTAGTGACATGACTATCATACCACAACCTTGTCCCTTTTGAACCACAATTTTCCTTCCTTGTGATCAGCTATGAACATATTCATCATTGTATTACTTTTACTACATGGTTGGATCTTCCACGATCCCCATCTTCCTCTTTTTCCTTCCACTTTAGTCACATGTAGGTCAGTTCCAATATTGCACACTTGCATGTGGGCAAGTCTAGGAGTCTTTCGGCACCATGATTTTTAGTTCCTCTCTAGTGTCCAAGTGTAAGCTCTCTTGTGATAGCTACCTATTTTCATCATGTTTGGTTTTTCCAAATCCATATGGAAGAGGGGAAATAGAAAAGGCCAAAAGAATTACTAGCAAAATAAAAATCAAACGGCAAAAAGTCAAATCACACCAAAAGATGTGATCTTTGTTTGGCACATCTCCTATCATGGTCGAAGCTCGAACTCCACAGTTGGCCTCATTATACAACGAAAGTCCATTGGGGTGCATTAGGCCAATAGACTGGGGTAGGAAGTCTCATTATACCATAACATCATTATATCTTCCTACATTCCAGTGCCACCTATCTTCTCACACAAGTACCCAATCTTTGCAATAGGTCGACGACTCTGTAAGGGGTCCTAAAGAGCGGGGAACATATTGCAGGATGATAGGATCATTTTACTTTCATGCATGTAGCCTTCATGGGATGATCTATGTACTTCACATATTGGCCCTAGCTTTGTGTTTACTAGTTAAGTGTCCTAGGTCTTTGATGTCAATAGTTATTAGCCTTGCCCACTTGTCTATACTATCTCATGTCCACTAAGGATTTCCGCATTCAATTTTCACATTGTATTTTCCCTGATAGCCCCTTGTTGGATATCACTTTTAGTTGATCACATCTTGTATCACACCCCTTACGTCTGTTGGCTTTCCATTTGTGAGCTTGCAATATAAGATTTGGGGTATCTAACCAAGCCACTCCTCACAAACAACCATCCTCTTCTCAATCAACCATTGATTTCTATCACGGCTCTTTGGTTTTATCTCATTACATCCACCCTTTGGGTTACCTTTACCTACGCCTCTTGGCTTTTAGTTTGTGAGTTGCATTGTAATACCTTATATTAGACCAAGTCTCTCACAAACTCCTCTTCACATTCACTTTCCACACCATCTCATTGTCATCCTAGTCATGTTATTAGGTGGTTGTGTTTCACTACATTGCATTTTAGAGCAACCACTAAATTTGAGTTATCATTCTTTAGAGCTTTTTGTTTTCATTTATCCATCATATTCTTGTTAGATTACGTGGACTTCACGTTTCTTACATAGGAATTTTGCATACTTGCATGTTTTCCTCTATGTTTGACTTCACATGCCTGTCTTAAATTTTGGATTACATTTTATTTTCAGTCACATGTTTTCTTCATGTTTGATTTGACATGTTTATCTTACATGAGATCACATTTTTTAATTAGATATTTTTGTTTGATCTTTCTTACATTGATATTTCACTTACAATGTTTTACATATCTCATCTTTTTGTGGTGTGTTTTGCATTTATTTTTATCATTTACTTCGTCATTTTTCACATCTTTTGTTTGTTGAATTTCCATCTATTTACTTAAGATGTCACTTTTCATCACCTAGCCTTTGTTCTTTTTTACCATTCATTTTCTCACATTTGCCAGAAAACAATAAAGCATCTATCAACATACTTAACATTCTTAGTGTTAGCTTTCAGTTCACCATGAGGTTCCACTTTTTGCCCATATCTTTGTTTACATAGGTCCTTTTCATGAACCGAAAAAAGCCTTAGATTCCTAGCTCGATAGAGAATTTTTAATTGCTAATAGAACATTTTTGCAAAAAATTGGAATTTTATCTAATTTGTCTTCATTCTCTTATCTTGTTCCGCACATTGGGCACCCTTCATCATCTACCACACATGCAATGTTTTCTCCAATTAACAAAATAAATTAAGGTACGTATTTTCATTTTATTAACTTTCAAATATTTATGCATTTCATCTACGTTACCTCAATTATTGTGTTGCTATGTTCTTTCCCAAAAGTACCACTCCATGTTACACTATTGTGACACATGATGAACTTCAAGTGGGACATATGTATACACATAATATTTTTCACTTTATCATTTACCAACACTTTCTCTTGCAACAACTTGTTAAGTGTAAAGTCCCATTTTCAAGATATTTTTTGAATCTTGAATTTTATTGCAAACCCTAGATAAAAAACAGTTTTCTGATTTTTCCAACAACAAACCCTAGCTGAATTGAGCCCTTCAAAAATAACACAAAATTAGGATAAACCCAATGCACTGCCCTTCAGAAATATGAAATTGCCTTTAAACCCTAAGCGTCCCAATCTGAAATATTTATTTTATTTTAGGGTTGATTTATCATGCAACAACACTTCATGGAACCTTCATAAATTGCACCAAAATGATTAAATAAATAAGCAGAACTTATTATGAATTTTATGAATATATTTGAGGTTCAAATGTTCTCCAAAACCCTCACAAAAACCAGAAATAATTTCAAGAATAATATAGAAAATTCAGAATATTATTTGGGCACATAATAGCCCTCCAAACCCTAAAAATTCAGCGCCAAACCAATTCACCCTAGCTGGAATAATTTGGCAATAAATTCACAAACCCTAGGAGAAGATTATTCCCTTGTCGTGCAGTCTGTAACGGGGTCTTCAACACAAGTGGCCAAGTCGCCACCCTTTAGAGCTCTCCAAAAAATTGTAAATGACTTCCAATAGCAAGCCACACAACCACACTTGCCAAAGCAAGTTGCCACCCTAGGAGAGGGTTAATTCAACAAATCATTGAAATCTGAAATGCAATTAAAGCACCTGAAAGTAGTGCTTCCCTAAATAAAAGTGGAGGTTTTCGTCCCCAAACCCTTGTGTCCTTGAAAGTTTTCGTCTTCAAGTCTCCTAGCTAACCATTTCATGCTTTAGCCTTAAAATCAAATATCATAAATTCATGGTAACCTTTCAAAAGATCATCATACCACCTTTTATACCAAATATTACCACGAGTCCTCCATAAAAAAGGGCGCTCCACTTGGAGGGAGAGTTAAAGAGAATTTAAAATATTCTTTCCCGTTTCTTCATTAAGGGTTAAGATAACCCTTTCTCATAAGTTACCTTTTAAGTTATAATATAAAAAGATATATAAAAAAGGTATCTTTTATAACTTAAAATTAGAACCAATGTTTCTCTTTTTCCCTTTCTTCCCTTAGCCTAGGGAAAGCACCAAAGAACTAGGCTAAAAGTCATATTTGTGCTTAGGCCAAAAGGGGGTAAATGACAATCCTCCCCACCCAAAATTGTTTGTCCTCAAGCAATTGCAATATCCACGAGGGTGTCCCAACACTCCTTATGATGTATTGGCTACCTGTAAATGTTTCCTGAGGAAGGAAAACCTCCATCCAAAACCTCCCCTTGTTGTACCTGTGATTTGAGGGCTGCCCTCAAGTGTCATAGGCGCCATAACAATCTTCTATAGGCATAACAATCTTCTATAGGCCTCTCATGCCCCCATATGCAACTGCAATGCATGTACCTGTTGTTGCTAAGAAGCCACAAGCCCTTAGCACCTTACCAAATAGCCTTCCAACCACACCTTCTTTCAAACAACTTGTTGCCCCAAACCTATGTTGCCCAATGCAACTCAAAACATCTATTAATATGCCTCATCTCATGCCCCAAACTCTTCAACATGGTCCTCTCACGAGCTGTAATTTTCCATGGTGAAGCCATGGACACTTGTTCCTCCATCCAAAAAGAAATTACCTCATCAACAAGAATGAGTATGTGGATATGTGGGCTGTGATTGCGATGTACAGCCAGGCGATCGCTCCAAAATGTCAACTTATTCATTACCAAGTTGACTTCCAATTAGCCCTTCATCTCCATACTCTTCAAGGAAGCCATTGTAAACTCAAACATTAAGCAAAAAGGGCTATGGCTGCAGAAATGAATCACACTGAAATGTATGACAAGGCTGCCCCTTATGAAGAATTCTTTTTGAAAGTGCACTAGGGTGGGTGTGCTCCCATGGTATGCATTCCAAAACTTGTTAGGGTCTTTTATATGCCATGCCAAAATTTCCCCAACCCAAAATTGTAGCCTCCCCACTTGTAAAGAGAAAACAAACTCGAACCAATTTGAAAGCATACCTTGTAAGGGAATGTCATGGGTATGTAAGCAATCATGCATGGATCTCCTTATGTGCGTTATGTATTCTTTCACTTGCTGCCCTTTGTCAACATCTTCAAGAATGTACGCATCAGAAAATAAGTCCAACAAACATTCAAATTCATCCACAAAAGAATGTTGTACCTTAGGCATGCTTTCCCAACCTTTGCTATGCATGAAGTACCCAAAATCATGAGCATTTTCAGAACTTGTTAAGGGTTGTAACCAGTCAAAAAAATCAGAATTTGTGTGCTCGTGATACCGCTGTGTTTGCATCACCAACTCGGAATTTTCTAAATGACAAAAATGAGACTTGATTGGTATCCTTTCCCTTCTCCATGTGGGCTGTAGTATGCTCCAATTTCCCACTGTTTGGTCCCCAACAGGTTGCTGGAATTGTTCTTCTAACTCAAAAATTTCTGAGTCAATAAAATCAGACATGGCACAAGTATCTCCACAATTTGAGTAGGGCTGTAATATGCCAAAATTCTCATGATTTTCTGAGTGTTCCATTGATTGAGTTTGCCCGCCTCTTTCTCCTCTTTTACCTTCATCCTTTTCAAAATTCCTTAAGTTTTCCAAACATGAAGTTGGGTGGGTTCTACCACCTCCACTTGGCTGCCCATGTTCGAAAATCAAAGTATCCCTAGTATTTCTCTTGGCCATCGCAAGTGACCTTCCTAATGATCCTACACATGGAACAAACACATTAATAAAAACAATGGTGTTTAATATCACCTTTTTTATCATCTTATCAAGCTCTGTGATCATGAAGTGCATCCCTTCTTGATGTCTTGATTCTTCCTTGCAACTATCTTTCACCCGGATCTCAAAAGATATGTTCATGTCATTCTTGACATGGCTATAGCAAGTTATTTCTCTCTTCAATCTTCACTTGATAGTGGCTGGAAATCCACTCATACATGTGTGAGCCACTCCCATGGTGTTGAGGTGTAAGAGGCACACCTTTTTAGAGCCCATACTCACCATGGTGACAAAAAACGTCAAACGAGAACAAACTGAAAATGCTAAAAACTGCAGTTACTATGATCCTGGGACACCATGATAACCCTTGCTTATTCCCTTCTTTATGTTGGCCCAAATTGTATTCTGTCTCACCACATGACATGATAGCAGTATTACTCTTGTAGAGCTCACCTGGATCTCATATCCATGATGGATACTTGTCATGCTCATTCCTTGAATTTACTTGGAAGAATTCTCTTCCCCATTGAGTGCCATTCACCTCAACCTTAGTGATAGCACAAGGTTTGCAACCAAGATAACAAAAGAACCAAGTAAGAGGAGAAATCACTGAGCACTTACAAATATGACAACTCAAATGCTCACCCATACACAAATCTGACTTTCTTTCTTCCAAATGCAAAATGAAATCTTCTTTCTTTTTATTTGGCATTACTCCTTCAAAGGACCCCTTGGCTTGTCCTATCTTGTTGTGACTTGTGCTTCATTTCCAAGTGTTAATTGTTTCTTCCAAGTTTCCTCTTGAAATCTGAAATTAGCCAAAGAAAATGGTCTATGATAAGAAACAATGCAAAAAAATTCTTTCATGACATACCTTTCCATTATAGTTTCCTTATCCATATCCAAGCTTTCTTCTTCATCTTCTGATTGCTCATGAAGTTGTTGAACAACTCCTTGTTTTACCTTGGGAAGTTCTGATTTTTCTGCTACTTCCACCTTAGTGCCTACCATTTGCAACCCCGTTGATTGCTTCATAACTTGCTGGAAACCTTCACTAGCCTGCCCTTGAATTTCTGGTTCTTGTGGCTCAAAAAGTTCACTCATTGGTTGCCCTTTACTTAGCTGAAACAACTCTTCTTGTTGCTCTAAATTTTCAGGTTTGTGAAGCTCAGAAAATTCCACACTTGGCTGCCCCAAGATGCTTGTTTTTTATTCCCTTGTGTCTTCTACTTGCAGCCCTTCTTGTTGTTCATTAGCTTCTTGAAAACCCTCGCTTGGCTGCCTCTGAATTTCTGGTTCTTGTGGCTCAGAAAATTCAATCATTGGTTGTCCCAAAGACTCCCCTTTTTGAAGTTCATCACTTGCATCAATAGGCTGCCTTTCAATTTCAGAATTTTGACTCCCCATATGTGCCTTGTTGAAACGCCTAATGAGCCTTTCTCCAAGCTCCTCATAGGTATCAATGACATCATGTCTTTGTGTCTTCATTCTCATATGCCACCAATCATGGGTAGCTCCTTCCAAATGCTTTATAACAAAGGTTAAAGCCTCCTTTTCTCCCCTAGGACGCAAATCAAGGTATGTGTTTACCATGTCTACCCATGCCCTCGCCAGTGTGTTTGGATCCCCATCAAAGTAAGAAGAACAACCTTCTCCAAGTCGTCTTGCATATCTTTCGGGCTGTTCCTTCCTTTCCTGGATCCTCTTTTACCTTGCTTCCATGTTACAAACTCATTGAAGTTCATTAACCACCTGAGTTGGGGTTTATGTGCCATGTATTCATCATAATACACCATCAAATCCCAATGAATAAAGGATTGTTCCTCCATTTTAAGGGGTTGATCCCCTTTCATGTCCATCATTATTTGCAGAAATTCACTCATTACTTCATCCACTCTTGTGCTTGATACATCCTCTCGATCCTAGCTCTATCCATGTCACTGTTTGACATAAAATCCTTGTTGTCCCATAGCTGGCCAAGAAATAGCTCTAATACCACTATAATGTCCCCTTATCGAGATATTTTTTGAATTCTGAATTTTATTGCTAACCCTTAAAAATCAATTTTCTGATTTTTCCAACAGCAAACCCTAGCTAAATTGAACCCTTCAAAAATAGCACAAAATTAGGATAAACCCATTGCACCAATAGGGGTTTTCAACAAACAAGTTTTTCCCTTCTAAAATATGAAATTGCTTTCAAACCCTAGGCGTCCCAATCTGAAATATTTGATTTTTTTATGGTTGATTTGTCATGCAACAACACTTCATGGAACCTTCATAAATTGCACCAAAATGACTAAATAAATATGTAGAATTTATTATGAATTTTCTGAATATATTTGAGGTCCAAATGTCCTCCAAAACCCTCACAAAAATCAGAAATAATTTCAAGAATAATATAGAAAATTCAGAATATTATTTGGGCACAAAAATAGCCCTCCAAACCCTAAAAATGCAGCTCCAAACCAATTCGCCCTAGATGGAATAATTTGCGAATAAATTCACAAACCCTAGGAGAGGGTTATTCCCTTGTAGCTCAGCCCTTAATGGGGTCTTCAACACAAGTGGCCAAGTCGCCACCCCCTAGAGCTCTCCAAAAACTTGTAAATGATTTCCAATGGCAAGCCACACAACCCCAACACACAACCACACTTGTCAAAGCAAGTCGCCACCCTAGGATAGGGTTAATTCACCGAATCACTAAAATCTGAAATGCAATTACAGCACCTAAAGGTAGTGTTGCCCTGAATAGGAGTGGAGGTTTTCATCCCCAAACACTTGTGTCCTTGACGGTTTTCATCTTCAAGTAACCTAGCCAAGTGTTTCGTGCTTTAGCCTTAAAATCAAATATCATAAATTCTTGGTAAACTTTCAAAAGATCATCATACCATCTTTTATACAAAATCTTCCCACAAGTCCTCCCTAAAAAGGGGCTCTCCACTTGGAGGGAAAGTTAAAAAGATTTTAAAATATCTTTACCCTTTTCTTCATTAAGGGTTGAGCTAACCCTTTCTCACAAGTTACCTTTTAAGTTATAATATAAAAAATATATAAAAAAGGTATCCTTTATAACTTAAAATCAGAACCAATGTTTCTCCTTTTCCCTTTCTTCCCTTAGCCTAGGGAAAGCACCAAAGAACTAGGCTAAAGATCATGTCTATGCTTAGGCCAAAAAGGGGGAAAATTGTGTTATGTTATTTTCCCAAAGCACCAATCCAGGTTACACTATTATGACACGTGATGAACTTTGGGTGAGGCATATGTATACACATAATATTTTTCACTTTATCATTTACTAACACTTTTTCTTGCAACGACTTGTTAAGCATCAATCTCTCTAACTGCATGTCTTAAAGGGTGCACTGGGACAAGGGTGGGCAAGCTTGTGGTGCTTTGCGAGAGATATTGCTACCTATGTCATGATCATAATATCATATCATTTCTACCACCAGTTCAGCTTCCTCAAATTTCTCTTACCACTTACCTCCTTCCATCTTATCGACATGTTGTTATGTCAGTTTCCTTATATCCTACAACACCGGCTAGGCCAGTACCATCTATTTTGCACATTCTCCCTTCCCATACTGTATTGGCCGGCTCGATGTAGTTTTCAGCGTATTTTCTAACATTCATATTGTATCGACCTGGCCGATACCATTCAGTGTCAACGGACTTCTTTCAACTATATCGACTTGGTTAATGCCATCGGTTTAAAGCTTAGAGTTGGTTTTAGTTATTGGACAGTTATATATACCGGTCAAATTTCATTCCAAACATATCATATACGCTCTATTCGCTCTACTTTCGCTCGCACTTCTGCCCTAAGTCACATTTGGAGGAGTTGGCAGTCTAGAATCTTGTCTTGAAGGAAGCTTGTTTTGTGGAAGTCTTGGAGATTCACTACGAGGAACTTTGTTCATCTAGAGCCTTTTGTCCATTCTTTGAGTTCTTCACAACAACAACAATCTCTTGCAAAGCACCATTGGTCAAGGCAAAGATTGAGGCTTGGCAGGTCCTCATCAAGGTAAGTATTTAAATCCTATAATCTTTCATTTATTTACTTAGTAGATAGATGTTGCTTATTGCTTAGTGAATGAATGTGTATCATTGTCTAGGTTCTCTCTACACTTAATACTAGTGTGGTTATAGGATTGCTTAGACTTGCTATATTCCATTTTAAGTTGCCTAGACCCCCATTTGTCGACCATGGCACCTTACCCTTTATGATCATTCTAACCCCTCCCCCTTCAGTTTACTTTACTTTACTTGCACACCTATTTGTATTGCTTAGTTGCAATTAATTACTTTCATAGAGATCTAGATAAAGCTATTTCATTGTGCCATAGGCTTAGGTTTTGGAACTCTTTCCTCTTGGTATTTGCAATGTAGGCAACCCTCTTTGTAGATCTGCAGATCCATTGGTCACTACCCGAACATTAAGTCTCACGAGCTCTATTTGATTAACCTTCTTTGAGTTTGAATATATTGAGATAAGATAGTTGCAAGCTAATCCTAGCCCGTGCATACACATCCCACATCAAAGAAGTTAGATCAATTAGGCAGCACTTCTCTCAGCACATCATTTCTAGTCAAACAACTCAAATCCCCCAACATGTTCTCCCTTAGTATCGTGGCTCTGCTCCTACCCGCTAACATGGCTTTTCCCCTTTTCGGCGACATGGATCTACTACAATTGGCCACCCTCAGACCACAAGGGTAGACTCCTATTACAAGTTTTTTTCCTACTACAAGAAGTACATCGGCCTTGGATGTTTGAAGAGATTCTAGAGGAAGTGTTTCGCTTCCTCCTAGGATCCCCCAAACTGGCCCCTCCAACATTGGATACTCCCCAACAAGCACTATTAGATCCTTTCACAATGATCTATGATGGCTCATATGACTCCACTACAGACATAGACAGAGATACTCGATGAAGTCTTCCATCTTTCATCAACACATGTTTTGGGGGCTCTTGATTGCCCTTCTTTGCTATTTGTATTGGTTCCATCGCCACCTTTGTTTGTGGCACATTGCTTTACTTTGTTCCTTCATTTGGCTTTTAGGATTCTCTTTATATAGCTTCCTAGAACTTTCTATTATTAATTGTTGTATCCTCGAGTCTCCCTTTGCCCTACGTTTGGTCATCTGTGGACAATAATATAATTTCTTTTTTTCTTTCTTTTCTTTCTTTACTACATTATGCAATAACAACCTCTTGCCTACAACCTACAGAGCATGCTGCAAACAATCATGTTTGTGTTTGTTCGATAACGACCTTATACCTTTTACCAATTTAGAGGCTTGTATATGTAAAGACCCATCTCTAGGACCAATACATTTCATATGGACAAAATTATGCACTCCAAGTGCACTTATATTGAAATATGTATTGGGTTGTTGAAGTAATAGAGAATTGTTGCCGTGTCAAACTCCAAGTTAAGCTTATCGAGACTAGCCGTAGTGTCACAAAGAGACTTCAAGATAAGCTTACAACACAATAGAGTTAAATCCACTGATAATCAATACTAGCTTAATAATAAATCAACCTAGATAAGACTGATTTATAACTAACTTGAATCTCTAGAATATCTATAATATTTTAATTTATTTTTCACTTAAACTATTACAAAATAATCTAAGATGCATTAAAATACACCAACCTCCCTGTGTAACATTAGCTTGGAGAATGAGAGGAAGTGTTATCACATAGGATTAGACCTGTCTTGATCCTGTAGCTAAGGGCCTAATGATACAATGGAAAAACCTACAAAGCCGTGGGACCTTGGCAATTTGAGGTTAATCTCCGGAGAAAGCCAGCTTCCTTTCACTAAATCTGATGCAAAACATTTAACTTGGCGAATGAGATGATGGAAGAAGATTTGCTTCTTCAGTCCAAAACCAGATAAAGGATAAGAGACTATGTTGCTGGTTCAAAAAGAAAAATGATATGGCTGACGTCAAAGCTGAAATGATATGAAGAATATGTCATGCCAAGGCAAGGTGTCAACCAGCTGGATCAATTTTAATCAAAGAGTGTGTCGGGAATCTCAACGAATACTCCAAAGGAGAAGCTAACACTACATGCCATGCAAAGGAGCCAAGAGACAAATGTCAAAATATGTTGAAGTGAAGAGGAGTGGACACAAAAATGTCAAAACTCCTGAAGTGCTTCTACAAGTCTGGTGTAGGACAACCCTTGAAGTACAATGAGTGTCACCCCCATGTCTAAATGCCAAAGTAAACATGCATACAAAGAGAGTATTATAAGCTATGGGCGAGATCACCATAAAGAGTGTGTCGGGAATCTCAACGAATACTCCAAAGGAGAAGCTAACACTACATGCCATGCAAAGGAGCCAAGAGACAAATGTCAAAATATGTTGAAGTGAAGAGGAGTGGACACAAAAATGTCAAAACTCCTGAAGTGCTTCTACAAGTCTGGTGTAGGACAACCCTTGAAGTACAATGAGTGTCACCCCCATGTCTAAATACCAAAGTAAACATGCATACAAAGAGAGTACTATAAGCTATGGGCGAGATCACCATAAAAAGTGGTGGAACAATGGAGCCCACGTCTATCATCCTATCATTGCGGATAAGGAGCTCATCTTCACTCTTAGTTGTTGTCCCATGAAACCAAAAAAATTGGGAATCGAGGCACTTGAGGCCAAACACAAAAAAATATAGTTGTTTGAGTGACATTTGATATCTCAAATAAAAACTTGGCAAGAAAATATGTGATTTTAAAAAAAAAGGGACATGAAAATAAATTAGAATGATCCCAATAGAAGAGTAAATTGCAATAAGATCAAGAAAAAGATAGTGGCCTGGTCTCCAAGACCAGGTCTCATAATATTTAATTTTGGCGCTGCTAAAGGAAATCCTAGCCCAGCCGGTGGTGGGACATTGAGAAGGATACCAGCAACAGAGCAGAGGCAATGGCGCTGCTCAAAGGGGTCCAACTAGCAGTTCTCAAGAGATCGAAAGAGCTAGTCATAGAAGAAGACTCGCAGATCATCATTAATGGCTATGAATAGGGGAATAATCTAGGCATGGAGAATCAATGAGACTCTCAATGAGTTCAAGTGGCTGTGCTCCAAACAACTATGTCAAATTCAAGCACATAAATAGAGCAGGAAAACCAAATTGTTCACTGAGCTGAAAATAGAGGAGTTGGCCTAAGAAATCAAATTTCTGCTCTAGTTAGTATTTGGGAACCACTCCTTCCTAAAGAACTGCAAAAAATATTAAATTGATGATATCTCCCATTGGGGATAAATTGGTTAAAAGAGAATTTCATAAAAGACAAAAGAAAAGAGGAAAGAAAAGAAAAGAAAAGGGGGGAATTGTAAGAATTGGAAGGCCCTAAGCATCACCATTTCACCACCCCCTCCCGCTTTGAACTGTCGTATCGAGGAAGATTGAGAATCAAAGGATGGCAATGCATTAATGTTAGGCACCATGAGAGGTGATGTATTCAACTCAATTTAATGATGAAGGAGCTCATTGAAATTATAAACACTCATCTGCATGGAGATAAACGTCCAAGAACAGGTGGAGAGGAGGAAAAACAGGGGAGGGCGAAGGAAGGTGAGGAGCGGGTACGGATGGCTTTGGCCTCTCTCCCCCTCTTCTCAATGGTTCACAATAGTAGTCGTATGTCATCAAAAATACAAACTATATTTTTTGACCTGCATAAAGCTATAAGAGAAGATTTTGGGGTATGGGTTGAACGTGGGTCATTGAAATCTTGCAAAGTACATAGGTTCCTATGGCTTGCTACCTGAACCAAAAGATAAAGGTATCTCTCTATTTTGCTACCACGTCCCTAAACCTATTCTCTGTATTGCATCTAGCCTGGTGAATAAAACCATGTTTTCTAATGCAAACAAGGGGGAAGGCATTTTAGTAAAATCACTAAAAAATTACATGATGAATTTCTCTGTATAATCTTCCGTTTAACCTTGATATTGGGTGTAGATATGGCATCTTTTGCTGGAAAAAGAAGCATCAAAAAAATGGAAGGCCTCTCAGCTGCATGCAGAGTCAAGCAAAAGAATGGGGGAACGGGTGACTGGTGGGTTTATTTGGTGAAAAGTTTGCAAATTATGTGGACCAGGAAATCAGAAATCCATAAATGAGATTGCGGATTCATCGCATGGTGTGCAGCAAAGGAAATTGATAATGCAGAACTCAATGAAATTGATAATCTCATAGATGACTTTGGACCCTGGGCAATCTATCAGCAGAAAGAATGTGTTTGATGTCGCCTAGCCCCTCAGTTGTGCAAAGATGATGTCCAATGTTGTTATTACATTTTCTCTTCATGAGGACCCTGCAGTCATGGAGTGCTCTGTTCAGATGGTTGGGGAGGAGATTATACATCAACATTTAATTTTGGATGGGATAAAGAGGCATTGTAAAGTCTCTGCTAGCAAAGAGGCTGAAGGTTGAGCTTCCTCCTGAAGCAACCATCTCTCTTCCTACTTGTTGCCCTCCTCCAGAGGAAGATGGTGAAGTCCATGTGGATAAAAATCCTGAAGATGTAGTAATAGAAGACTAGGTCATGCAATCTGACTATCATATACTGTATAATCCTTCTTGGCAATATTGGATGGTCTTTATAATTTGCCCCCAGCCAATGTCATTTGGTTTTTTTTGCTAGTGACATTTGACTGACTCCTGTTTGCTCCTAATTCTATCAGAGCTAATGTTGACTGTAGTTTCAGATGTGTGTGTGTGTGTGTGTGTGTGTTCAGATTTGCTCTGAGAGATCTGTGTGGATACCATTAAACAAATTGAGTAAATGAGTATGCTATGATCAGAAAGCTATAATGAAGAAATTTGATTTTAATCAAAATGATGACCTATGCGCCGAATGCAATTTCCTTATTTGTATACTTTACGCATTACCCATGGAATGAGTCAATAAGATTAAGATCAGTCATATCAGTCAAAGGGAGCATTCCAGTAAAACGTTCGAGTAGTCTATGGAAGTTTGAGTCATATATGAATATATGTTTATATATGATGATTTTGTAAAAAATCTAGGTATGCAAATGAGTTGTGAGAGAAAAGAGGAATATCGGGAACATGCTGCACTATCCTTCCATTTTTCTTGTAAACAAGACCTTTTTCTCATATATTTGGTTCATGGTAATATAGCTATTGTAAGACATTAGTCTTCTAAGCAGGGAAGATATCATTCTTGAAGATTTTTTTTTATCAGAAAAGATGCTACTCCAATTGTTGAGATGGTAGATGATGGTAAGATGATAAATTTTGAATCATTGATCAAGGAATACTGATAATTTAAGGGCTTGTGGTTCATTCTCGGTTGATCTCATACCGACAAAGGAGGGGACTACCTCATTATACTCCTTAGCGAGTTAGAGTGGTAGTTGTTATTGGTTACGGGAAGCCCCTGTGCTATATGCATGATAACATTCATTTGTAATTCGAGGACCCGACATGCCATTGTCTTTCCGGTTCTGAAATTTTAACTCTTTTTTGCAGGTCTAGGCCCTTTCCCTAGTTATTGTAAGCAAAAACAAAAGGCATTTGTATGCCCAAGATATGCTCAAAACAATATTCCAAAATGGAAATGGAGTAGATTGTTACTAGAGAATTATAAACAAGCATCATATGAGGAAATGTTCGAAAACAAAATATAACGTGTAGAGTTCATAAAATATGATTAATCCCTTTGACTGAGATATGGTCTTCAAAATAAAACAGCCTGGAAATGGAGCGGAATGGAGCAGGATTGAGTGGAATGTTGATTGGGAAAGTGTGCCCCACAAGTTTTCTGGGTCAAATGGATATTTAAATATGTAAAAAATTGCTGACTTAACAAAACATATAAATGCAAAATTGCTGATGGGATGGTAAAATAGTCTTTAGCCCCACAGGTGGTGTGTTTGGTAGATAATGGTGGCCTACAATGCTGACTCAGCAGTGACCTTTTGATATGTCAAAGCGTCATTTGGTCATACAGATGGCATGCTCAAATGCTGACTTCGTTGCTTTTGAGGCAAGCTGCAAAATCTATGTGCACAAAGTGACGTGGCATTGGCAAAAAAAGAGACCTTGAAGGGCATTGACATCGAGCTATGTTTCTCCACGTTTTTGGGACGATGGGACATGAGGATGCCTTCACAGGGCAGCAAAAAAATTACCACATTTTGGGGACAAAGGGAGGACAACCAATGTTATAGACACACACACACACACAAACACAAGAAAGATATAGAAAAACATATTTTGTAGTTTTTCAACCGTACAAGTAAAACGTTAAACATCATAAAATATTCTAACAAGCGGAATTTCAAACATTTAACATCTATGACATTGACCATTGAACATTTACCATTGAAATTGAAATTGGAAATACGAAGACAAAATTGCAAAACTAAATATTTGATTGTTATATCATAGATGATCATGAAAATATTGTTTCGAAAATTCCCCTTTTTTGTTTTATTAAATTTATAGATGTGTTTTTCATTTATTTTAAACAACTACACACACCCCTAAAAAAAGGCAATAAACATCCTCAAGTAACCCCCTAGAACAAGACATGTCCTTAGGACGCAAAAAAAAAATCGATGCGTCCTAGGGATGTGAGGAAAAAATGCAGAAAATAAGTGTGCATCCCCTCCACGTCCCCAAACCATTTGATACATCCCCAAAACGTTTAACACGTCCCCATGGAACACTAACCTCAGGGAAGAAATCTTAGCACATGTGCAGTGAAGGCCATAGGTATGAGAGAGAAAAAAACAATAAAAGTGGTTGGCTAAATCCAAAATTACAAGAACCAAAATGACATATCCAGTGTGGCAACCAAATGAGGGTGGCAAAATAGGTAACAAGAGTCGAGGGAGGTGCCATTAAATGAGAAAAGAAAAAGACTCCTCTAAAGTCAATTTTCCACTATAGGTCTACAAATGTGATCATGCACAAAATGGTTGTAGGAAAGGGGCGCCAAACTTGTCAAAGGGTGTGACCATTCATAAGAAGAATTGCATGGAACCTAGGATTGTTGCGACCTATTGCCAGAAAGAAAATAGAGGATGCCGGAAAAAAGAGGTATGGACTCCGTCAAATTCACAAAAACCATTGATCACCAGCATAGAGGGTTGAGACCGGATGTGTCGTGATGCATCAATGGTGTCATCGGGGAGAAGAGGTTGCAGAGATCACAGCCTGCATTGATCGTAAAGGCCATCTAAAAAGGAGGAGGATGTAGAAGGCAAGGGCTCAAGTTGCAAAGAGTATAAAACTCGTTGTAGTTTGTTGTGTAGGTCAACTAGGCAGCAAGGGATCGACTTAAGGCAAGGAAAGTGAATTGTAGAAAGTCATGAAGAGGTAGTTGTTTGTTGGTTTGCAATAGCCAATGGGACCTATAAGCGTGAGGGTTGGAGTTAAGGGTGGCTCAGGCCACATATTGGAAGGATCAGTTTGATCCAAGGTAGCCCTGCTCACATTGCAAAAACCCATGCTACAGAGACAACAAATGGGGGATGAATGGTCCCCTCAAATTTATTTTTTTTTTGGTTTATATTGAAAAAACTTAACAAACATTTTTTAAAAACTTTGTAACAAAAAATTCTTAGAAAGATATTTTGAATTTTTAATGTATAACACTTACCGACCAGAAAATATTTATAGGAGATTTTCAAATTTTTCATAAAATTAATAACCAAAAAATATTAATTTATTACCATACAGGAGCCACACCCAAAAAGGGTAGATCCAGAGCTCCAGAAGTCTAAAAAACACAAACGGAGGGTCCTTCATTGTAAAAAAGCCTACTCTAAATTTGTTGGCAAGGCCCAAATTGCTCCATATAGTACATATGAAGCTGAAGCGCATGATGTACCTGATACCATATCAAGGTTTTTTATCCCTAACAACAAGCCACATGATCACAAAAATGACACCTGAGACAAACTCACACAAAGCCTCAATGTGCAAAATATTGGAAAGTATTTTATTGATGAAAAAGAGAGCATAACAGAACTAAAACACTAACTTCCCTGCATATCTTCATCTTTCCTACATACAAAAATATGTAACCTAGGTGCCTTTATATAGAAACGTGCACTCAATTGTTTACATAATACAAACTAGATAAAGACTCCAAGTTAAGCTTACAACACACTGCTGTTACTCTTCATCCGCTAACAATCAATCCTAGCCTAACAACTAATCAACCTAGACGAGACTCAGTTATAAACACAAATAACACAAGTCTCTAATAAAAAAAACTAATCCTGAATAAATGTTTAAAACATCTATGATATTCTTAATTTATTCTTTAATTAAACTATTACAAAATAATCGTCAATTGTGACAACATCACCTAAGGTACATAAGAAATAATAATACATAAACAACTATAATAGTTTCCAATCCTAATTAATTATATGTATCCAATCCCATAGTCGAGTTTGAGTTACCAACCTTGTATAGGTTAGTAGTTGTTGGTTGCCCTATCTATCTAGATGGGGTTACCCTATCTATCTAGATGGGGTTGCCCAATCTTTTGCACGGAACCTAGGATTGTTGCAACCTATTCCCAGAAAGAAAATAGAGGGTGTCGGAAAAAAGAGGTATGGACTCCGTCAAATTCACAAAAACCACCGATCACCAGCATAGAGGGTTGAGACCGGATGTGTCATGATGCATCAATGGTGTCATCGGGGAGAAGAGGTTGCAGAGATCACAGCCTGCATTGATCGTAAAGGCCATCTAAAAAGGAGGATGTAAAAGGCAAGGGCTCAAGTTGCAAGGAGTATAAAACTAACTGTAGTTTGTTGTGTAGGTCAAGTGGGCAGCAAGGGATCGACTTAAGGCAAGGAAAGTGAATTGCAGAGAGTCATGAAGAGGTAGTTGTTTGTTGGTTTGCAATAGCCAACGGGACCCATAAGCTTGAGGGTTGGAGTCAAGGGTGGCTCAGGGCACATATTGGAAGAATCAGTTCGATCCAAGGTAGCCCTGCTCACATTGCAAAAAGCCATCATACAGAGACAACAAAAGGGGGATGAATGGCCCCCTCAAAAAAAAAATTTTTTTTGGTTTATATTGAAAAAACTTAACAAACATTTTAAAAAAAAATCGTAACAAAAAATTCTTAGAAAGATATTTTGAATTTTTTATGTATAACACTTACCGACCAGAAAATATTTATAGGAGATTTTCAAACTTTTCATAAAATTAATAACCAAAAAATATTAAGTTATTACCATACAGGAGCCACACCCAAAAAGGGTAGATCCAGAGCTCCAGAAGTCTAAAAAACACAAAAGGAGGGTCCTTCATTGTAAAAAAGCCTACTCTAAATTTGTTGGCAAGGTCCAAATTGCTCCATATAGTACGTATGAAGCTGAAGCGCATGATGTACCTGATACCATATCAAGGTGTTTTTATCCCTAACAACAAGCCACATGATCACAAAAATGACACCTGAGACAAACTCACACAAAGCCTCAATGTGCAAAATAATGGAAAGTATTTTATTGATGAAAAAGAGAGTATAACAGAACTAAAACACTAAATTCCCTGCATATCTTCATCTTTCCTACATACAAAAATATGCAACCTAGGTGCCTTTATATAGAAACGTGCACTCAATTGTTTACATAATACAAACTAGCTAGAGACTCCAAGTTAAGCTTACAACACACTGGAGTTACTCTTCATCCACTAACAATCAATCCTAGCCTAACAATTAATCAACCTAGACGAGACTCGGTTATAAACACAACTAACACAAGTCTCTTATAAACAAACTAATCCTGAATAAATGTTTAAAACATCTATGATATTCTTAATTTATTCTTTAATTAAACTATTACAAAATAATTGTAAATTGTGACAACATCACCTAAGGTGCATAAAAAAAAATAATACATAAACAACTATAATAGTATCCAATCCTAATTAATTATATGTATCCAATCCCATAGTCGAGTCTGAGTTACCAACCTTGTATAGGTTAGTAGTTGTTGGTTGCCCTATCTATCTAGATGGGGTTGCCCAATATTTTCCATGGAACTTAGGATTGTTGCAATCTATTGCCAGAAAGGAAATAGAGGGTGTCAGAAAAAAGAGGTATGGACTCCGTCAAATTCACAAAAACCACTGATCACCAGCGTAGAGGGTCGAGACCGTATGTGTCGTGATGCATCAATGGTGTCATCGGGGAGAAGAGGTTGCAGAGATCACAGCCTGCATTGATGGTAAAGGCCATCTAAAAAGGAGGAGGATGTAAAAGGCAAGGGCTCAAGTTGCAAGGAATATAAAACTCGCTGTAGTTTGTTGTGTAGGTCAAGTGGGCAGCAAGGGATCGACTTAAGGCAAGGAAAGTGAATTGCAGAGAGTCATGAAGAGGTAGTTGTTTGTTGGTTTGCAACAGCCAACCGGACCTATAAGCTTGAGGGTTGGAGTCAAGGGTGGCTCAGGCCACATATTGGAAGGATCAGTACCATCCAAGGTAGCCCTGCTCACATTGCAAAAAGCCATGCTACAGAGACAACAAAAGGGGGATGAATGGTCCCCTCAAAAAAAAAAAAAAAAATTGTTTATATTGAAAAAACTTAACAAACATTTTTTTAAAATTTTGTAACAAAAAATTCTTAGAAAGATATTTTGAATTTTTAATGTATAACACTTACCGACCAGAAAATATTTATAGGAGATTTTCAATTTTTTCATAAAATTAATAACCAAAAAATATTAAGTTATTACCATACAGGAGCCACACCCAAAAAGGGTAGATCCAGAACTCCAGAAGTCTAAAAAACGCAAATGGAGGGTCCATTGTAAAAAAGCCTACTCTAAATTTGATAGCAAGGTCCAAATTGCTCCATATAGTACGTATGAAGCTGAAGCGCATGATGTACCTGATACCATATTAAGGTTCTTTATCCCTAACAACAAGCCACATGATCACAAAAATGACACCTGAGACAAACTCACACAAAGCCTCAATGTGCAAAATAGTGGGAAGTATTTTATTGATGAAAAAGAGATTATAACAGAACTAAAACACTAAATTCCCTGCATATCTTTATCTTTCCTACATACAAAAATATGCAACCTAGGTGCCTTTATATAGAAACGTGTACTCAATTGTTTACATAATACAAACTAGCTAGAGACTCCAAGTTAAGCTTACAACACACTGGAGTTACTCTTCATCCGCTAACAATCAATCCTAGCCTAACAACTAATCAACCTAGACGAGAATCGGTTATAAACACAACTAACACAAGTCTCTAATAAAAAAACTAATCCTGAATAAATGTTTAAAACATCTATGATATTCTTAATTTATTTTTTAATTAAACTATTACAAAATAATTGTAAATTGTGACATCACCTAAGGTACATAAAAAATAATAATACATAAACAACTATAATAGTATCCAATCCTAATTAATTATATGTATCCAATCCCATAGTCGAGTTTGAGTTACCAACCTTGTATAGGTTAGTAGTTGTTGGTTGCCCTATCTATCTAGATCGGGTTGCCCAATATTTTCCATATGACTTAGGATTGTTGCAACCTATTGCCAGAAAGAAAATAAAGGGTGTCGGAAATAAGAGGTATGGACTCCGTCAAATTCACAAAAACCAGTGATCACCAGTGTAGAGGGTTGAGACCGGATGTGTCATGATGCATCAATGGTGTCATCGGAGAGAAGAGGTTGCCGAGATCACAGCCTGCATGGATGGTAAAGGCCATCTAAAAACGAGGAGGATGTAAAAGGCAAGGGCTCAAGTTGCAAGGAGTATAAAACTCGCTGTAGTTTGTTGTGTAGGTCAAATGGGCAGCAAGGGATCGACTTAAGGCAAGGAAAGTGAATTGCAGAGAGTCATGAAGAGGTAGTTGTTTGTTGGTTTGCAACAGCCAACGGGACCTATAAGCTTGAGGGTTGGAGTCAAGGGTGGCTCAGGCCACATATTGGAAGCATCAGTTCGATCCAAGGTAGCCCTGCTCACATTGCAAAAACCCATGCTACAGAGACAACAAAAGGGGGATTAAAAGTCCCTTAAAAAAAAAAAAAAAAAAAATTGTTTATATTGAAAAAACTTAACATTTTTTAAAAACTTTGTAACAAAAAATTCTTAGAAAGATATTTTGAATTTTTAATGTATAACACTTACCGACCAGAAAATATTTATAGGAAATTTTCAATTTTTTCATAAAATTAATAACCCAAAAAGGGTAGATCCAGAGCTCCAGAAGTCTAAAAAACACAAACGGAGGGTCCTTCATTGTAAAAAATCCTACTCTAAATTTGTTGGCAAGGTCCAAATTGCTCCATATAGTACGTATGAAGCTGAAGCGCATGATGTACCTGATACCATATCAAGGTGTTTTTATCCCTAACAACAAGCCACATGATCACAAAAATGACACCTGAGACAAACTCACACAAAGCCTCAATGTGCAAAATAATGGAAAGTATTTTATTGATGAAAAAAAGAGCATAACAAAACTAAAACACTAACTTCCCTGCATATCTTCAACTTTCCTACATACAAAAATATGCAACCTGCGTGCCTTTATATAGAAACATGCACTCAATTGTTTACATGATACAAACTAGCTAGAGACTCCAAGTTAAGCTTACAACACACTGGAGTTACTCTTCATCCGCTAACAATCAATCCTAGCCTAACAACTAATCAACCTAGACGAGACTCAGTTATAAACACAAATAACACAAGTCTCTAATAAAAAAAACTAATCCTGAATAAATGTTTAAAACATCTATGATATTCTTAATTTATTCTTTAATTAAACTATTACAAAATAATCGTCAATTGTGACAATATCACCTAAGGTACATAAGAAATAATAATACATAAACAACTATAATCATATCCAATCCTAATTAATTATATGTATCCAATCCCATAGTCGAGTTTGAGTTACCAACCTTGTATAGGTTAGTAGTTGTTGGTTGCCCTATCTATCTAGATGGGGTTACCCTATCTATCTAGATGGGGTTGCCCAATCTTTTGCCGGAACCTAGGATTGTTGCAACCTATTGCCAGAAAGAAAATAGAGGGTGTCGGAAAAAAGAGGTATGGACTCCGTCAAATTCACAAAAACCACTGATCACCAGCATAGAGGGTTGAGACAGGATGTGTCATGATGCATCAATGGTGTCATCGGGGAAAAGAGGTTGCGGAGATCACAGCCTGCATTGATCGTAAAGGCCATCTAAAATGGAGGAGGATGTAAAAGGCAAGGGCTCAAGTTGCAACGAGTATAAAACTCGCTGTAGTTTGTTGTGTAGGTCAAGTGGACAGTAAGGGATCGACTTAAGGCAAGGAAAGTGAATTGCAGAGAGTCATGAAGAGGTTGTTGTTTGTTGGTTTGCAATAGCCAACGGGACCTATAAGCTTGAGGGTTGGAGTCAAGGGTGGCTCATGCCACATATTGGAAGGATCAGTTTGATCCAAGGTAGCCCTGCTCACATTGCAAAAAGCCATCATACAGAGACAACAAAAGGGGGATGAATGGCCCACTCAAAAAAAAATTATTTTTTGTTTATATTGGAGAAACTTAACAAACATTTTTTAAAAACTTTGTAACAAAAAATTCTTAGAAAGATATTTTGAATTTTTAATGTATAACACTTACCGACCAGAAAAAAATTATAGGAGATTTTCAAATTTTTCATAAAATTAATAACCAAAAAATATTAAGTTATTACCATACAGGAGCCACACCCAAAAAGGGTAGACCCAGAAATCCAGAAGTTAAAAAACACAAACGGAGGGTCCTTCATGGTAAAAAAGCATTCTCTAAATTTGTTGGCAAGGTCCAAATTGCTCCATATAGTATGTATGAAGCTGAAGCGCATGATGTACCTGATTCCATATCAAGGTTTTTTTATCCCTAACAACAACCCCCATGATCACAAAAATGACACCTGAGACAAACTCACACAAAGCCTCAATGTGCAAAATAATGGAAAGTATTTTATTGATGAAAAAGAGAGCATAACAGAACTAAAACACTAACTTACCTGCATATCTTCATCTTTCCTACATACAAAAATATGCAATCTAGGTGCCTTTATATAGAAACGTGCACTCAATTGTTTACATAGTACAAACTAGCTAGAGACTCCAAGTTAAGCTTACAACACACTGGAGTTACTCTTGATCTGCTAACAATCAATCCTAGCCTAACAACTAATCAACATGGACGAGACTCGGTTATAAACACAACTAACACGAGTCTCTAATAAAAAAACTAATCCTGAATAAATGTTTAAAACATCTATGATATTCTTAATTTATTCTTTAATTAAACTATTACAAAATAATTGTAAATTGTGACAACATCACCTAAGGTACATAAAAAATAATAATACATAAACAACTATAATAGTTTCCAATCCTAATTAATTATATGTATCCAAACCCATAGTCAAGTTTGAGTTACCAACCTTGTATAGGTTAGTAGTTGTTGGTTGCCCTATCTATCTAGATGGGGTTGCCCTATCTATCTAGATGGGGTTGCCCAGTCTTTTGCATGGAACCTAGGATTGTTGCAACCTATTTCCAGAAAGAAAATAGAGGGTGCCAGAAAAAAGAGGCATGGACTCCGTCAAATTCACAAAAACCACTGATCACTAGCATAGAGGGTTGAGACCGGATGTGTCGTGATGCATCAATGATGTCATCGGGGATAAGAGGTTGCAGAGATCACAGCCTGCATTGATCGTAAAGGCCATCTAAAAAGGAGGAGGATGTAAAAGGCAAGGGCTCAAGTTGCAAGGAGTATAAAACTCGCTGTAGTTGGTTGTGTAGGTCAAGTGGGCAGCAAGGGATCGACTTAAGGCAAGGAAAGTGAATTGCAAAGAGTCATGAAGAGGTAGTTGTTTGTTGGTTTGCAATAGCCAACGGGACCTATAAGCTTGAGGGTTGGAGTCAAGGGTGGCTCAGGCCACATATTGGAAGGATCAGTACCATCCAAGGTAGCCCTGCTCACATTGCAAAAAGCCATGCTACAGAGACAACAAAAGGGGTATGAATGGTCCCCTCAAATTTTTTTTTTTTTTGGTTTATATTGAAAAAACTTAACAAACATTTTTTAAAAACTTTGTAACAAAAAATTCTTAGAAAGATATTTTGAATTTTTAATGTATAACACTTACCGACCAGAAAATATTTATAGGAGATTTTCAATTTTTTCATAAAATTAATAACCAAAAAATATTAAGTTATAACCATACAGGAGCCACACCCAAAAAGGGTAGATCCAGAGCTCCAGAAGTCTAAAAAACCCAAATGGAGGGTCCTTCATTGTAAAAAAGCCTACTCTAAATTTGTTGGCAAGGCCCAAATTGCTCCATATAGTACGTATGAAGTTGACGCGCATGATGTACCTGATACCATATCAAGGTTTTTTATCCCTAACAACAAGCCACATGATCACAAAAATGACACCTGAGACAAACTCACACAAAGCCTCAATGTGCAAAATAATGGAAAGTATTTTATTGATGAAAAAGAGAGTATAACAGAACTAAAACACTAAATTCCCTACATATCTTCATCTTTCCTACATACAAAAATATGCAACCTAGGTGCCTTTATATAGAAACGTGCACTCAATTGTTTACATAATACAAACTAGCTAGAGACTCCAAGTTAAGCTTACAACACACTGGAGTACTCTTCATCCGCTAACAATCAATCCTAGCCTAACAACTAATCAACCTAGACGAGACTCGGTTATAAACACAACTAACACAAGTCTCTAATAAAAAAACTAATCCTGAATAAATGTTTAAAACATCTATGATATTCTTAATTTATTCTTTAATTAAACTATTACAAAATAATTGTAAATTGTGACAACATCACCTAAGGTACATAAAAAATAATAATACATAAACAACTATAATAGTATCCAATCCTAATTAATTATATGTATCCAATCCCATAGTCGAGTTTGAGTTACCAACCTTGTATAGGTTAGTAGTTGTCGGTTGCCCTATATATCTAGATGGGGTTGCCCAATATTTTCCATGGAACTTAGGATTGTTGCAACCTATTGCCAGAAAGAAAATAGAGGGTGTCGGAAAAAATAGGTATGGACTCCATCAAATTCACAAAAACCACTGATCACCAGCATAGAGGGTTGAGACCGGATGTGTCGTGATGCATCAATGGTGTCATCGGGGAGAAGAGGTTGCAGAGATCACAGCCTGCATTGATTGTAAAGGCCATCTAAAAAGGAGGAGGATGTAAAAGGCAAGGGCTCAAGTTGCAAGGAGTATAAAACTCGTTGTAGTTTGTTGTGTAGGTCAAGTGGGCAGCAAGGGATCGACTTAAGGCAAGGAAAGTGAATTGCAGAGAGTCATGAAGAGGTAGTTGTTTGTTGGTTTGCAACAGCCAACGGGACCTATAAGTTTGAGGGTTGGAGTCAAGGGTGGCTCAGGCCACATATTGGAAGGATCAGTTCGATCCAAGGTAGCCCTGCTCACATTGCAAAAAGCCATGCTACAGAGACAACAAAAAGGGGATGAATGACCCCCTCAAGAAAAAAAAAAAAAAAAATTGATTATATTGAAAAAACTTAACAAACATTTTTTAAAAACTTTGTAACAAAAAATTCTTAGAAAGATATTTTGAACTTTTAATGTATAACACTTACCGACCAGAAAAAATTTATAGGAAATTTTCAAATTTTTCATAAAATTAATAACCCAAAAAGGGTAGATCCAGAGCTCCAGAAGTCTAAAAAACACAAACGGAGGGTCCTTCATGGTAAAAAAGCCTACTCTAAATTTGTTGGCAAGGTCCAAATTGCTCCATATAGTATGTATGAAGCTGAAGCGCATGATGTACCTGATACCATATCAAGGTTTTTTATCCCTAACAACAAGCCACATGATCACAAAAATGACACCTGAGACAAACTCACACAAAGCCTCAATGTGCAAAATAATGGAAAGTATTTTATTGATGAAAAAGAGAGCATAACAGAACTAAAACACTAACTTCCCTGTATATCTTCATCTTTCCTACATACAAAAATATGTAACCTAGGTGCCTTTATATAGAAGCGTGCACTCAATTGTTTACATAATACAAACTAGCTAGAGACTCCAAGTTAAGATTACAACACACTGGAGTTACTCTTGATCCACTAACAATCAATCCTGCCTAACAACTAATCAACCTAGACGAGACTCAGTTATAAACACAACTAATACAAGTCTCTAATAAAAAAACTAATCCTGAATAAATATTTAAAACATCTATGATATTCTTAATTTATTCTTTAATTAAACTATTACAAAATAATCGTAAATTGTGACATCACCTAAGGTACATAAAAAATAATAATACATAAACAACTATAATAGTATCCAATCCTAATTAATTATATTTATCCAATCCCATACTTGAGTTTGAGTTACCAACCTTGTATAGGTTAGTAGTTGTTGGTTGCCCTATCTATCTAGATGGGGTAGAGTGGAGTTGGCATTAGCCTATCTATATAGATGGGGTTTGCCTATATATAGATATGGGCCCCTATAGATAGATATGGGTTGGTAGTTCCCCTATCTATCTAGACGGGGTAGTGCCCAACCATCTATCTATATAGGGATTGGTACACAAACAACTATCATAGATTGGTGAAGACCAAAAATTATAGATAAAATTTAGAGGATAAAATTTATGAGACATCTGGAGAAAGCCATCGTCATCCCCATGAATAAATGGAAATTATCATGCTCATTAGATGAGTGCCCAGTGATCCAAATGTTTTAAGGCCACAGATTCTACCTTTGGTAGCTAGAGTGAATAAAGGGGAGATATTTTTGGTCATCAGAGATACTTGTGTAGCAACAGTGGCAGGTGTTGCATCAAGGACCTCTGCTCCATGTAATACACATGTTCTTGAACCTGAAGGTGTTCTCATCACTCATATGAGGAAATTGTGTTCCACACAAAAAAAATGTGAATCAAATCAAGTGGAATACTTAACACAAGACAATAAATCTTGGAAAAATCAATCTTTCACTGATTCACATCCGTCCCTACCCGTGCATAGAGTGCAAAGCATCTCAAGCAGAGGGGACTTGTAATAAACCTATATTATCTATTATTGTCTATTTGTCAATAGGTGTGTCCCGTGGCATGTGTAACTATTAACATCTATTCAATAGATGCCTATGTGTTGCTATGGCATTCTCTATATATCTATCAGCATATTAATAATATATATAATATTTTTCAGTCCGTTTCTCTGTATCTATGAAAACAAAGCAAGACATGGGCAGTCAAAAAAAGAATATCATTGAGGATTTAGGCCCTGGCATCACCATTTACAGTAGATAAATGCTTGGGGATTGCCAACAGAAATGTCAAAGGAATTGTACTTAATGTCAATGAAATTGCCAACGGAATTGTCGAAGGAATTGTCAACAGAAATGTCAATGGAATTGTCAACGAAAATGTCAACAAAAATGTCGACAGAAATGTTAACAGACACATATTTTGGTAAAGAGGTGCCTCTTGGATGGGACGTCTTCTTTGTGAAGAGCCTTTGGAGGCTATATAAGGTGGATAGAAGATTGAAAAACATATGAGAAATAATTTTTTCTATCATTCAAGCATAAACAATTTTTTAGGAGAAGAAAAGGAATTTTATTTTCCATTGTTGATGAAGTAACAATAGTAAGGTGGAAGATTGTTTTAGTAGAGGTTAGTGCCTCAAAAAGAAGAGATTGGTGTCTCTTGCTAAGTTGGTGCTTAGCAATGGAGATTGGTGTCTCCAATAGGTTGGTGCCTACAAATTTTGTAAGTAAAATTTTATTTGTCGTTGGATTTGGACAGTAGATCCAAACAGTCCTTTTCTCCGCAGTTTCCTCTATAATGTCCCCAAATGGGACAATTTCATACAAAAGGGGTTTTCCCCAAAATCCTCAAATTCTAAAATTCTAAAATTAAAAATCAGCAAACCCTAGCTGCTGCAAATGCACCTCTAAACTAAAAATTAACTCCAATTTCACCTTGAATTAAATACCAAATAAACAACTTGTGAATTTGGCCACGAATGGCTCTTGCTGCAATGAAAAATGAGCCTGAAATGGATGTCTTAATCCTCCAAACCCTATCGCCACACTAGCTGAAAAGAATTCCTTCTTTTCCACTCTAATCTTTGCTCAAGTTTAGTCCAAACCAATCGTCAAAACTCAAAAAATTACTGCAATAATTAATTCAGAACGAAACCCTTGCAAAACTACTATCGACAAATATTATTTCCTATGAACAACTGAAAATTTCAAAAATTCATAACTCCCTCAATATTTAGAATCGTGATGCAAACAAGAGCTCAAATTGATCATAAAAATAAGGACTATCAAATAAAAATAATTTCAGAATTTTCCTTCCATAAGGTCACCAAAAACTACTCCGAAATTCTAAAAATCCTAATTTTCGATCAAAAATAATTAAATAATAATCTAAAAATTATTATTTAATTTTCTATCAATTTAGGGCTTTAAATTTTTCACAAATCTTCTCCAAAAGCCCATGCTAATGTGCAAAAAATTAGCAATTAATTTCAGAATATTAAATTGCATAAATAGACCCTAAAAGGGCCTCCAAACTCTCAATCAAGCCTCCCAAAATAGTTTGCTCCACTTGCAAAAATGTGCAAATATTAATCAAAAATAATACGCAAGAAAAGAGCCTCAAAAACCTCACAATAGCTCCTTAATGCAAATCGCCCCACTCTAAGGCAAGTAACAAGATCTCTTTAGCAAAAATGGCATAAAAAGACACTTTCTGTAGATTGATCAACACAAAAACAACGAACACCTATTGGGCATGCATCCCAATAATTTCTTCAAGCATAAAGAACAATTATCAAATTCAGCATATCTTTAATTGTGATCTTCACCTTGTATTTATACCTTCCAAAAGGGGAGCGAACCACCTTGGGGAGGTAAATTACCTCATAAGTCTCGCTTGCCTTTTTTAGAATATCTTTTCCTTTCTTTACTTTAGCTCTCAAGCCAACATTCCTTTTAATTTCACTCTAGGCTTTTTTGAATTAATTAAATTTACTTTTTGGCAAATTAAATAATTAAGTCCTTAAATAATTAATTAAATTGTTCTAATAATCAAAGTGATAAAAATCACTTTTCAAGCAGTTTATTAATTATAAAGCCCTTTAAAAGAATCATTAAAATTACCTTAATTTTTCAAATAGTTAAAACCACTTTTTTGATAATTCGAATAATTATCCAAAAAAGTTCTATTTTAATAATTAATTAATTGTCTTATATTTTCAAATGATTAAAATCACTATTCGGCCAATTTTATTGATTATTAAAATTATATGAAAAGGAAACATCACAGTCCTCCCTTCCCAAATTTATTTGCCCTCAAGCAAATGCAAGCTCATATGCCCAATTACCATGTCCAAATGGTAAAACTTGTTGTAGTGCTCAAAAAGCGTTGCTCCTGTTCCTGTTAAGTGGAATAACTTTTACAAAAAAACATGGTGTGACATACCCCAAATGAATAATGAATGCCATTTCACCTTGCCAACACGCCCCACAATGCAAACCCCTTCTGTATATTTTTCCCAAGGGGAAAAAATATACAAATCAATCTTGAACTTATAATACATGTATTTTGGGGAGTGCCCCAATGTGTCCCAAATCATAGGAAAGTCATCCAATAGCTCATTGCACCTATATGCCCCCATTTCACTCAAAACCAAGTGGGGTATGAAGGGGTATCCAATCCTATTGCCCCAACTATGTCCTCCAAAAAGTATCTAGCTCCATACTCCAATCCTCAAAATAAACTCCCAAAGATGCAATGTAGGAAAAAGAACCATACATTGGAAGCAACTTACCCTTCCATGAAGCCTACTAGAATAGGTCACTCCCATCCAAAAATTATGATCAACCCAAAGTTGCCCCTCTTTGTGAATGTTCGGTGGGAAAGTTACCTCAAAGACAACCCAAACATTCCAAAAATACCAAGTAGAAAACTGCTATACCTGTACCTTAAAATCAGACATGTTGTACTTGAAAAGACGCTATAAAAGTAAACACAAACCTGATTTTTCCTCATGCCATAGGGACTGCCTGTATGATGCAATAAAATCAGTCAACAAATGTTCTTCAAAGGGTTGTATACAAGTCTTTTCCTCACCTTTTTCATCCTTATTATGTGGCTAAAAATTCTCTTTCGGCGCAGAATTTTTGGATGCAAGATTTTCATGTATTCCAACCAATTTTTTAATATTTGATGACAGCTGTAAGCAATAGAAAAAACCAGACTTTCCATACCTATGAAGGGGCTGTAGTATGCACTCTTTTTTCTGCTCTTTGTCCTCAATCGGTGGTTGGCAATGTTCCACATACTCAGAAATTTTTGAGGCAACAAATTCGGACCTTATCCGCAACATCTCAAAACTTTTACTTGGTTGTCCCATGCCAAAAGAGTTGCCTTCTATGTAGGATTTGAGCCATGAATGTAGCAAAACATCTTCAAAAAAAATTGACAAGAAGAGAAACCAAAATTTGCTCAAAAACATACCTTCAAACCTTTCTTTCCCTTTTCTCATGCTTACACCACCATTATCAAGCATAATGTTAGATGAAGATGTAGGACCCTCTTCATCATTTAAGTCATGCCACCAAATGACTTTCTTGCTTTGCCATCTTTACAAGGGATCTACCAAATAAAGCTACACATGGAACAAACAAATTAAGAAAATTATTGGTGTTTAATAATGCCCCTTTGATCCACTTGTCAAGTTCTAGGATCCTTTCTTGATGTCTTGATCCTTCCTTCCTATCCATTTTACACAATGGATTGCCTTTTACATTCCACAATAAGTTGGAATCTTCATCTTTTCCCATATCCATTTTGATTGTATGTAAGTCATAGTCACAAGGTTCGGAAATACGAATCCGTTCAGGAGGGCAAAAAAATGCGGAATCCAAAATTCTTGAAAAAGTTTGAAAAAAAATACAGAAAAATCCAGTTCGAAATATATATATATTTCAATCTATTAAAAAATGAACATTAATTTAACACTTACAAAATTGAGAAATGCTAAGAGTTTCAAACTTGAATTACATTAAAAGATAGTAAAATATTCATAGTCCATATTTATTATAAATTTATAAAATATAAATTAAATTTATTGTAAAGATATATAATAAAATTTAAACTTAAAAATATTTAAAATTAACATTATAAAATATAAATTATATTTACATTTATATTTATATTTTATAAATTATAAATAAATAATAAAAATACAAAATAAATAAATATTATTTAATAATAAAAATAATAAAAAAATAAAATAAATAATTTAAAATCTATTAATAAAAATATGAAATAAGTACTAATAAATATTGCTTAATAATTAAAAAATAAATAATTTAATATTTATTAATAAAAATACGAAATAAATAATAATAAATATTAAATAAATTAATCTAAACCTAAAACTAAACATCTAAACCTAAACCTAAACCTAAAGGCTAAAGCCTAAAATCAAGCAAAAAACAAAATGATGCTTCCACCTACCTCATGTTGCCTTGTCGTCGATCGACTGTGGTGACTGCAAATTGGTGTCATTTGCTCATGTCTCGACTGGTGTCCTTCGTTCCCCTATTCCTGCGCTCATCGTCGACAGTACCATGTTTGCCTGTGGCTTTGCCGTCGACTATTGTCTTCACGTCGCGATTGACTGTTTGCAGTTCGCCCTCAAACACTTGCCCTTCAACCATCGACGTCAATCTCTTTTGTGAAATCTCTTGAAATTAGACGACATGCATTTTTTGAGGGTTTTTTTAGTGTTTTAAACTTTTTTATATTTTAGTATTAAACAAAGGTCCAAACCGAATGGATTAATACGAACGACCGCAAAAATACGCATCATTTCGAATTTGGCCGAGATCCGACCGAACCCTATAACTATGATGCAAGTCCATCATAGTGTTCTCTTCCTTCAAGCATTCCCTTATCTCATTGTGCATTGATCTATCAAAAAGCCCCTTTGTGCCATCCAACCTTGTCAAGGCTTGCACTCCCTTCTTATTTGTGATTCAGAATTGTTCATTCCAAACTCTTTCATCAAATCTAGAGTCATGCAACAAATTTAAACAATTATTATATACCAAACAAAAATCATCATTCAACTCATACCTTTCTATGACTATCTTGGTTTCTTTGGCTTCTTCAAAATCAACTTTTTGAATGCCAAATTTGGGGTACTTGGCTGCCCCAAAGCACCTAGCATCTCCTCATTATCATCCATCATTTGCAGCCCTCTTTGTTGCTCCAAGAACTTAGATTTTTGGTTTTCACAATTTTCCACTCTAGGTTGCCCCAAAGTGTCATCTTTTTGTAGCTCATCTTCCTCCTTCAAATCTGATTTTTTTGTTTCTTTGGCTCTTTCATAGGAACCCTTATGAAGGGTTGTCCCTTCATTCTTTCCTTCCAACTCTCCTTGTAGTTCAATCTTCTCTTCGTCTACATGCTCCACTATCAAATAAGGCCTCAATTTTTCCTCCCAATCAATTGCAAAATTTTCAAACAGCATGTGTGCAATTGAAAAAAAAAAAATCTAGCCCCAAACCCGTCAACAATATAGATAATAATGGTTTGGAAAGATCATCACTCGCATTGAGTGTCACGATCAAAATTTTCTGCATAGAAGCTACAACATTGTCGGTAGGACTCTTACAAGCAATTGCAAAGAAATGTTGAAACATCTTTACAATAAGTTCATTGCACTCATTATCTAACATCAAAATACATGACCTGGTTGAAGCCATAGTTTCCAGGATGTTGACCCTCTTAGCAAAAGAACTTGTGATGTCACCAAGACCTTCAAAACTTTCCACCATCAACTAAAATATTTTCTTCATAATGTCGTCACTGTATAGTTGTTCTGTAGTTGTTATCTTTGTAATTTCACTAATATAAGTGATAACTACAAGTCTCACATCCGAATCTGAATGTTTTAAAAGCTTGGGTCTAGCCAAGTAAACCACCAAAGGATTTATTGCCCAAAATATAAACTTAGAATCTGATTGTCCTATCATGGACAAACAGTTTGTCGCTTCCTCCAAAATATAGAGCAAAACATTTTTTAAATGATGTGGATGTTAAAGCTTTTTTTCCAATATACGAAGCTTTGTTCTTAATTCACCTTCACTCATTAACTTCATGATTCATAGATTATGCATCCAAATCTGCAAACACAAACCCTCATAGATTGGACAAGATCGGTGCTCTAATACCACTGTAATGTCCCCAAATGCGATAATTTCATACAAAAGGGGTTTTTCCCAAAATCCACATTCTGAAATTCTGAAATTAAAAATCAGCAAACCCTAGCTGCTGCAAATGCACCTCTAAATTGAAAATTAACTCTAATTTCACTTTGAATTAAATACCAAATAAATACCTTGTGAACTTGGCCACAAATGGCTCTTGCCGCAATAAAGAAAGACCCTAAAATGGATGTCTTGATCATCCAAACCCTAGCGCCACACTCGCTGAAATGAATTCCTTCTTTCCCACTCTAATCCCTGCTCAAACTTTAGTCCTCGTCAAAATTCAAAAAAAAAATGCAATAATTAATTCAAAGCAAAATCTTTACAAATCTGCCCTCAACAAATATTATTTCCTACGACAGCGGAAAATTTTAAAAATTCATAACCCCCTCAATATTTGGAATTATGATGCAAACAAAAACTCAAATTAATCATAAAAATAAGGACTATCACATAAAAATAATTTCAAATTTTTCCTTCCATAGGAAGATCACCAACAACTGCTCCGAAATTTTGAAAACCCTAGTTTCTGATCAAAAATAATTAAATAATAATCTGAAAATAATTATTTAATTTTATATCAATTTAGGGTTTTAAATCTTCCACAAATCTTCTCAAAAACCCCACGCTAATGTGTAAAAAATTAGCAATTAATTTCAGAATATTAAATTGCATAAATAGACCCTAAAGAAGCCTCCAAACTCTCAATCAAGCCTCCCAAAATAGTTCTTTCCACTTGAAAAAATAATACAAATATTAATCACAAATAATATGCAAGAAAATAGCCTCAAAAACCTCACAATAGCTCCTCAATGCAAATCACCCCACTCTAAGACAAGTAATAAGATCTCCTTAGCAAAAGTGGCGTCAAAAGACACTTTTTGTAGATTGATCAACACCAAGACAGCGAACACTTATTGGGCATGCATCACAATAGTTTCTTTAAACATGAGGAACAATTATCAAATTCAACATGTCTTCAATTGTGATTTTCACATTGTATTTATACCCTTCCAAAAGGGGGGCAAACCACTTTGGGGAGGTAAAATACCTCATAAATGTCACTTGCCCTTTTTAGAATATCTTTTCAATTCTTTACTTTAGCTCCCAAACCAACATTCCTTTTAATTTCACTTTAGACCTTTTTGAATTAATTAAATAACTTGCTTTAATAAATTAGTAATTAAAATTACTTTTTGGCAAATTAAATAATTAAGTCCTTAAATAATTAATTAAATTGCTCTAATAATTAAAGTGATAAAAATCACTTTTCAAGCAATTTATTAATTATAAAGCCCCTTGGAATAATCATTAAAATTACCTTAATTTTTCTAATGGTTAAAACAACTTTTCCGGTAATTCGAATAATTATTCAAGATAGTTCTATTTTAATAATTAATTAATTGCCTTATATCTTCGAATGATTAAAATCATTATTCAAACAGTTTTATTAATTATTAAAATTATATGAAAAGGGAACATCATATTCTCCCGAAAGGGTTTCCATGTAAATCTTGTGTTCTTAATTATTGATGTTGTGTGATTGATATTATTGTGATTATCAATTTGAAAAAGTAAAAGATTACCTTATACTGATTCACCCCCGCCCCCCCCAATATAAGCGTGTGCTCAACACACACTGATCTACTATTTCCATTTGCTTGTAGTATTAAGGATCGAAATCCTAATTTAATGAGTGTATATTGCAACAGTCCAAGATACCATCTTTGATGTATCATGCCACGGATCCAAGAAGACCATTCATGGACACCTTCAAGCTGAAATTTGCATTTTAGAATGATGTGCACAGATGGATGTTGTCTATTTCAAAATGTCTCGTGAAGGTTTTGCTTAGAACAAGCAAAACCAAAAAAATTGTACTAACAATGCATGTTCAATGTTTGTAGGGGATCTATGAGGTCACTTAAGACCCATACTATCATTAGCCAGGAGCAATTTTATCATCTGTTAGTGTCTTACAAAACTGACTCATAACTTACGGTTGGTAGCATCACTTAGCGACAATAGCTTACATTGTATGCTCATTAATACTATATGGTCTCAACAGCTCAATGTGTTCTATTGCTCTTATAGATATATCCGCATCTTTTAATCATGGCATACAATATAATGACAAACTCATCATTGTGTATGGAATTGAGCATAAATTTAAATTTTAAATGACTAACCATTTATCATATGAAGTATCATCCTTCTGAACTGAAAAATCATAGCTTACACTGAAAGTGATAACATAAGTTGATCGCAGACACTCAGGTCTATTGCCAAGCTATGTCAGGAAACGTGTAATGAATGTCTGTTTTAACTGCCATAAGAATGTCATCCTTCTCAAAGAATGTGACCATATTCCTTTCAGGATATGTAAGTGAATGCATTATAAGAAAGTTTACTTTGAATTGAATTCACTCGATGCTGATTTCATCTTTGTCCTCTATTCTATGTAGATAAATAAATTCATTCTATCACTCACCCACAAAGACTTGTTATTCATGTGTGGTTTTTGTACCCATCTGGATAACGTATAGTTATAGATCTTATGCTTTTTGAATGGGTAATAAGAAGTGCTGAATCATTGACTAACTGCTCAACCAATGTTACAGATTACTTTTTTATTGCTGAAACTAACCTGTTCTGCTTAGTTACTGAACAAGAGATGCCTTCTTGTCATGATCAATAAAATCATTTAACTCTTTTATTGAGTTTTTTATCTTCAAAAGTGTACTATGCATGATCATTATGTTATATATATAAGTCACATCTTTTAAGGGAAGAGATACCTTAAATATTATCCTAGATAGGCACATGACTGACCATATAGGGTACTTGAAGTGGTGAGTTTTACCAATGATCGTGTCAGATCAGAATTATCATGTCCAAATATAGCCGAAATATCCATTAGTTTTGGCATGTCTAGCAACTTCTTTCCCAGCAAGAGATCTGTCAAAATTTCACACAGCATAAATGAAAAATATTTGAAGTATATCAATCAGAAAAAAAAAATCATGACATGTCAGGAAACTAATCTTGGTTCCTATAGCCCCATAAGGCATGCCCTATACATCTTATATAAAATATGCAGCATAATAACAAAAGAACAACCTGTGTGCTCCTTTGAGCTAAGGCTTTCTCTTGCAGGAGCACCTGGATCCTGATTTGATGACCTAGATCAATTGACATTAGTTTCAGTATGTCATGAATCTTAAATACTAAAAATATCATTCGACATACAAACCATCACAACACTCTTAAATACTAAAAACATATTAAGAGCAAAGATTGGAATCTGACATGCGATACAAGACCATGAAGACACGCCGGCTTAGCTCCTGATCACCAACAACCAAACCAGCCATTGACCCAGTCTGTCTACAATGGGATAAGTCATACCATCGTTTCCTGAACTGAAGATAGCTATCCAAGAATTCTTGAAAAGAATAATCTGTGGCAACTGAAAGCATAGATAAAGAGTTATTGAGATTGAACTATAAACAAAAAAAACTCATAGAATAAATTCATAAGCATTAAAAATGGCACTCGGATGCAACAGTAAAACAAACCAGTATTTGAATAACCTAATACAATGAACACACATGATTTGGCACTCAAAGAGAGACAAAATCTGCAAAGCCATTCTACTATGTACATAGGTTGGGATCTAAGAGAAACCTACTACACAAGACTATAGGCTGGTGGTTAGTAATGAGCACTATCTCAAAAACAATACAAGTTCAGAGCCCAGAGTTATGTTCAAGAATGATATTATGTTCCCAAATTGATAACCGCTCAAACCGAAATTAAACTTATAATGCTATAAAGTTTAAACAGATTCTGAAAAAAACTGAAATTGACAAACGTTTGAAACTACTGGAAATCTGAAATTTCTAGAAACTAAATTTGAAGCTTTGGTAAAACACAAGTATATAGCTGCTGGAAATAAAAGTAAAATCTGTAGCTGCTAAAATATCAGAACTGAACTCTTTTTCTAAGACCTGGAAAGAAAACATAGCTATGTCATTACTTAAGTCTGAAAATAGGTGAACCTCACACAAAAGAGAAGAACGTTCATGAGGAGGTATGGATGCCAACCCAGGCCAAATCCAGCTAAAGAAAGAACGCTGCATTAAACCAAACAGTATTCAGACCTATGCACAAGATTTTGTTTCTTCTAATAGTCTATTTATAACAAGTTCCCCACTTTAACTCTTTGCCTTTTGCATGTTGGATAATTAGCATTCTTACAAAAAGTACATCTAGTAAACCAAAAACCAGAATGGGCCCACAAGAATGGGCCCCACAGACCAACAAAAAGAACAAGTTTAAAGAGTTTTTAGAGGACCCATACAATTGATCCCATTGGACCCACATACCAAAAAGAGCCTAATTACATAAAAGGTGGCCTGAGCTCACTACATATAATAAATAAGATTCATAACAGCCTCCCCTTCCGCCCTCCCTTTGAATTGCTTTGCCCTCAAAGTAATTGTAGAGCTAGATATTAAAAACCTTCTGAGCCTGTTCAATTTTTCTCTTGAGATTGTCCTACTCCTGGTGAATATTGCCTCCTGGATCAAATGACTGTAGACTAGTTATATCAGAAAATTGATTATCATTACTACAACTTTGAATGTATTCTTCATGGCTGTGCTCGATATTAGACATACAGCTCAAATGTTAACCATGGCATTCGCTTGAAAGGCTTGAACAGATGCTCTATGGAGAAACTTTATTAAAGATGCTACAATCGCATAGATCAGAAGTGGAATGCCCTTTGCATCTATCATATATTTAACATCACTAGCCTCACTATAATACTTTCAGAATCCAAAATCAGATTGGCCATGAGAAAAGATGTTTTGTCTTGAGCAACTATATTGCCAAATAAGTACAATGTTACAAGGATTTTCACTTTAGCACATAAATTGATTACTATTAATGCCTCTGCCATGATTTACAAAAAACTTTCCATCAACGAGTTTGCTTGCTTCTTTAGACCTAGCCATATAACTTCGAGACAAACATTAGGCATAGGTTCAAGTTTCAACCCATAGATGTCCAAAAAAATTGGTGAAAATGTTTTCCAAACGTAGGACCCTAATCTCTAGGATAAATACAAAAGATCCAAACACAATAGCTGCATTTGTTCCTTCCTTGTCATTTAAATATCATATTGGAGCAATGGCATAAGATCTATCAGGTAAGTTGCTTGAAGAATCTTTCTTTGTTGAAGCCTATTTACTAAGGACTTCTCTAATAAAAGCCTTTATAAGAAGATGCTGACCACAAGGGCAGAGCAAGCTCTAAGCTACATCTTCATTTCCAACCTCAAGCTCATAAAAACCTTCACTAGGGTTTGGGTCTTTGCTGATAGGATCGTGATCTGAATGATTTTTAACCTTGCTCGTAATATTCTCAATAATTTTTTCAAATTGTAGCAACCATTTCCTCTGATCTTCTTCATAACAATTGACATATTCTCAAAAAGATCGATCTTTGGGGGCTTCTTTATTATACATTTCCCGTAAGCCCAGATATTGATTAATGAAGGCTACTAGATGCTAAACTTCTTTGATAAACCGTCATTGCTAGGGCTTTCCCACAAGCCCAAGACAGTGATTCCGTTACCACTATTATGGTCCCAAACTAATCACTGTTGAAACTGAAAATGAAACTGCTGAAAATAAATTTATAATGATATAAACAGAGTCTGGAAAAGAATGGAATTGACAGACATCTGAAAGTATTGGAAATATCAAATTGCTAGAAACTAAATCTGAAAACATTACCATGTGACTGCTGGAAATGCAACTGAAATCTGTAGCCACTGACAAATCAGAATTGAATTCTTTTTTCTAAGAACTAGAAAGAAAATAGACAATTGTCATTGCTGAAAATAGGTGAACATTACATAAAAGAGAACTTTCCTTACAAGGTACGAATGCAAAAATCCAATGCAATGTTTTCCAAACACAGTCTTTGGACTTGTGCACGAGAGTTTCTTTCTTCCAAAGCATGCTTTACTCCCCTCTAAGAGTCTATCTATAACATACTCCCCAGTTTATCTATTTTGCCTTTTGCAAGTTGAATCATTAGTCTTCTTACAAAAAAGTAGATCTAAAAAAACAAAAACCAAATGGACCCTCTATACTCGGCCCCATGGATTATCAAAAAAAAACTGTGTTGTAGGGAACGCCCCGCCCCCCCGACGTCTCGTCTGGAGACGCCTCCGGCACAAGGACATCCCAGGCATCCGTAACAGTGCCGTTAACTTTTTCCACTCGGGCAAGCCCGGCAACATCCTAGTCATGCCCGAACCTAGGACGTCGTCGGGCGTGCCCGAACGGAAAAAGTTAAAAAAATTCAAAAAAACATTAAAAAATCCTAGAAAATCAAAACCATGACTGCGTGACAATGGCAGAAGTGTGTCGGATGTAGCAAGGAACGGACGGAGGTCAACGACGTGGCAACAACAGTGGATGTCACAGAATAATTATTTGATGTTTTGTTTCATTTTTATTTTATTTTAGGTTTTTATTTTTAATTTTGTTATTTTTAAATTTAATTTATTATATGTTTTGTTATATTCTATAAAAAAAATTTAAATTTTTTTTTTTTTTTTTTTTTTTTTGACTTTTTTTTTTTTTTTTTTTTGACCTTTTTTTTTTTTTTTTTTTTTTTAAATTATGTATTTTAATTTTTATAATTATATTTTTTTTTTAAAATTATTTTAATATTTTTTACGTTTCAAATTTAATGGCGATTTTTTTTCGATTTTTATCCTTATCCGAATTCAAACCGAATTTTATCCTCGTTGAACTTGAACCTTGTGACTATGATTATGAATGAGGACAATCTGAATCTAGATGAATCATGATTTATTCTAGATTTGCATTTTGAAAATTTGAATGTATTTGCAATGTCTACTTTGAACATTTTGAAGCAATGTATGAACAAACACTGTGTATTTTCAAGTGTTTTCCTAAAAAAATGAGTAATATGCATTGTTTATATCCATATATATATATATATATATATATATATATATACCCATGGCATATCCAAATCAAGGTTCTAGAAAAATGGTGTATCCACGTACCTAAGTCGTACCCGTACCCGTATCCAAACAACATAGGAAAAAAACATTAAAAGAATTTCTAGTGAACCCATACAACTGGTCCCATTGGACCCACATACCAAAAAGAGCCTAACTACATTTAAAAAAAGGTGGACTAAGCCCACTACCATAGAATTGGAAAGCTTCATAACAAATGAAATCACATTCTATACATATGAAATGATGACAATGGCTGAAATTACTCACCTTGTTCTTCTCCTACAAAAAGAAATATATTATATTAATGTCCAGGAATGACCAAAAGTAGGTGAGTGGGACTTGAGAATACATCAATTACAATAGAAAGTGCTAGAGGAAAAGGACCCTAGGATCAAAGACTAACTAAATAAAAAAAAGAACAAAAGCACTGAAAATAATCGAAGGGTAAAACGAAAGCAATAACGTTGCAACCCATGTGGTTAAGGTACCAATACAAATAGCTAAGTGGGGGGCACAAAAACCCCTAAAGAGCATGCGTTGATGAGAGTTAGAAAGACCAGAAGGTAATCACATCAAACATCTCTAACCATGTCCGGGATAAAGGAATCATTTGTGTCATCATCTATCACTATGAAAGGGCCAATGCAGGTTCTGATAAATGCTCATCAGGAAGTGTCTAGGGCTGAGGAGACCAAGCTGGGTAATCCTAGAAGGAAGCAAAGCACTCCCCCTAGAATCCTTCCTAACATCCAAGGCTGAAGAAACTCCCATGGCAGCAAAGAAGCTAATGTGTGCCAAAGAGCAGATTCATGACACTGAGAAGGAGCAAATCCACATTGCCGAGAGATAATGTGTTGGGACATCTTAGTAGTAGAGTTGTGCGGAGATGAGCGTCACCTCACTGACCTACCCCCCCCCACCAGTGAGAGAAGCAATAGTATCCAAAGGGTGCTTAGTGCCCCCAACATCCATGACAAGCTGAAAGAAAGAAGTGATCACCCTGGGGACTCTAGGGGGGCCCTACAGAGATCTGAAATGTCATCAAATCTATGCAACTGAAATTATTTGACATAATTATTTACTAGTTTGCAAACACTGCAAATTTTAAGAAACAGAACACAACTTTAAACCTACGTTACCAATATGGGTACGGGTACGAGTATCGGATACAGGGACATGGCAATTTTTTTTTGGGGGGGTTTGGATACAGCCATACAAAAACATATATAAAAAATTAAAAAATATAAAAATACAGACATATAAGCAAAATTAACCAAATAATATGCAAAGAAGAAACATAATAAGTTAAATAACCACAAGACATACTAATAATTCAATGCCAAATATCATAATATTCAATTGCCGAACTTAGATTAGTCTTATTTATTATTACAAGTACATAATGCAAATGTTACAACTTACCAGTATGGACAAAAATAAAGACAAAAGAAAATCCACTCTCTGCAGTTTGGTGAAGATTACAATGAGATGACCTGGTGTTAAATCCACTTAAGACTATGCCCTGTTCTCTTCTTTGAGCTTACTCACGAGTTGAGCTTTGGTATTATACCTGTGCAAATGATCTTACCATATGTATTGCACAGAAAGAGTCCTGGAGAACCATATTTTTGGGACATAAAGGATAAGCCAAAAAAGACAATTGATTTCAACCTCTCCCTCATCTTGATCATGTTATAGACATTTATTTCCTTTATTTTGGCAAGGCTGAAACGCGATCCAATAACTGGAAGACTTGCTGACTTGCTCTGGCAATCTTCACAGCTGTTGTATACAGCCCTAATAAAGAAGATACAGATGAATCGACTGAGGCTCACGTTTTGAAAACAGTCAAACACAGCCAACCATTGAAACTGCAGAGAGGTTTTCATACTTTGTTTTGTTTTTGAAGTCCATGTTTGACTTTTTGTTAAGCAAAATTGAAAAAAAAAAAAAAAAAATGCAGGAAACGCCAGGATACGGCCATTTACGTCACCCAAACATATCCGGGCGTATCTACAGCCCAGGGACGCTCCCTGGGCATATCCCCGCGCTCCCGTATCCGGGGAGCATTTCCCTGCGCTCCCAAGGCCGGGGGGGACGGGGGCGTATCCAGTAACGTAGCTTTAAACACAAAAACTGCTATCAAGCCAACTAAGAAGCACATATGAGGCAGTAGTTTCCAGGTATGAGGGTGCAGAAAGCAACCTCCTATAGTTTTTCTGCTTCTCCGCTAATAGCTGTAAATTTTCCCAATGTACTAGCTTCAGATAGGTGATATTTGGACTCATAAATGCAAGTCTCCTAGACTTCATCCTTCCTTTTCAGTGTGATCTTCATTTGTTCTCTTTCTAAAAATGCTACACTTAATGCTACCTTTTAACTCCCAAGTATTTAAGGGCTCAAAACTTCTAGTTTTGAAGTTCCCAAAACCACTATACAGTATGCATTAAAGTAATTACTTATCCTTACGATTGATACACTGAACATTCTAAGGATGCCAGTAAGTGTGAATGTAGATCAGTATAGGAGAGAGTCTTTCATATATAGAGTTAAATATTGTTTCATAGAGACAGCATAGAACTGTTCTGGAATATGCACTATTAATAGCTCTGACATGATCAAATATTGACACACTGGTGTAAATTAGTTTATTGATTAACTGCATCCAAGTATTTAATATATCAATCTTTCAGGGTCGTGCTTCTTGAACCATTAAAAGAATTTGCTATGATGGACTGCAGAAGAGTGAAAGCCTATAAATAAATAACTTTTTTGTGCACAAGATGCCATGCCATCTACCTTGGAAAAATATTTGACTCGTTTGTTTTATGGGCCAATCTCATCACAAAGTTTGTGGGTGACGGACATCCACACTTGGCTTCAGGTGCAACTATCATCTCTATTTAGGTCTTTTATGCTTTTTTATTTCCACTTTATCTTATGCATTACTTGGTGTAATGGTCAACCATGGCAATGACCCTTGCGCACCCTCAATGCATATATGGCGCTTTGTCATGGGTGAGTGCTTCGCCAAAGCTGATTTATCAACATGGTTGTGTCATGGATATCCACAATGCTCCTTAATGCTTGTTTGAATAGATCTTACAGTTTCACCAACATATGGGTGCTTACAAGGGCAACAACTAGATAAAAACCAATCTTTGGCCTCAGATCTATTGGATCCTTTGAGGTTCTGATCTTATTTTTAAGGATATTAGGAGAAAGGAATGTTGTCCTAATATTTTTTATTAACATCTTTGCAATTTTGTCAGTCATTCTACATATTAGGAGGAAGGAAAGTTGTCCTAATATCCCTTCTTTTTAAGCTCTTGGCAATATTGTTGGTCATCCATTCAATGTAACAGAGAAAAGCCTGTGGTTTGTCATCCCTATTGCTATCTAATTGATGTCTGATGGAAACGAACTTCATTTCTAGCCTTCCAAAAAGCTTTTTTTATTTTCCAATTTTTGTTTGTTCCTTTTTACAACCTGGTAAGATAGGTCTTTTCCTACACAATACGTTCCTTGTCTGAAATTCTGAAGGCTCTAGTATCTATTGAGTTCTTAAGCTTTTTGTAACAGGTGTTGATGGGAACTTGCTTGTGAATATATAGGTGAGTGTCTTTTTTTTTTGTCAAGCTTGTGAGCGTTCATTTCTTCTTTTTGTAATAATATAAAGGAATGGTAAATATCCATCATCCATCTCCATATTAGATTTTATATGATCTAACTAGCTATTGAGGTGTTCAAGGAACATGTTTTTATATTCTCTTCTGTTCAGCCAATTTTCATTGGTATCATTAACAAATCTTTTCCACTGTTTCGATTTTAAGGGGCAAGAATTGATGGCTTTCTGCCCAATGTATTCCATAAAAGAATTTGCTGAAACAGGTAATGATGGTGAGCCAATAGCAATGCCTTCCATCTGACCATATATATTGCCCTGAAAGCTGAAGACAAATGCATAAATTTAGTATTGTACCAACCTCCAATGTATATGCCAAAAGTGGATAGTTCCTTGTAACTATGACTGTAATGGCTATGGATGATAGATGACTAAAATGACAGACTGAGGAAAGCTTATGGACCTTTCGCCCACTCCAAGCAAATTTGCCAGAAACCCAAAAAACTGATGAAGCATTGTTTTGCATTTCTTGGCTTAGCAGTGAAGATTTTGGTCATTCGAGGGTGTCATAGACCAATGTAGTTTGTCTGATGCTTGCGGAAGAACATTTTTGTATGATTTAAATAACAAAAATTACAAAAAAATCAAGCTAGGGATCTCAAGTTACAAAAAACTGAAGAAACTGCCAAATTCTGAGAAAACTGGGTCAAACCATCAGAAATGGCCCACCTAGATGGATCAGCCACATCATTCCCAATTCTAACAAGTGTTCATAATGTCTGATCGGGGGCATGATCAAGGAGTTATGGCCTTGACAAGTTGGCCATTCTAAACTGTCATCTCACAAGCACTACCAGCTAAGCATTTCGGTAACCGTTGGAAGAGGAACCACTCCATCTTCCAATGGTTCCTCTTCCTCTTCTATTGTAGACACTTGTATATGGATTTATCTAAGATACCAATTCTTCCCTATCTACAGAAGAACCCTGCCCCAGTCCATCCCCGATACAGCTACAATACTGCAAAAGTATGGCCCAGGTTCATCCTAGACAACTCGGGTTCGTATGGGTTCTTCTGCAGAACCTGGGGCGAACCCAAGTCGCCCAAGACGAATCCAAGCAAAACCCGAGGTCTAAAATTTTATTTTTTTTTCTTATTTTTCTCAAACTTAGAAAGTAACAATAAAAAATAATTAAAAAACAGATTGCAAACCCTAAAAGTGAAGTAAAACACAGAAAAACAAAACATAAAAGAACACAAAACATAAAAGAAAAATACAAAAGCAAAAGCAAAACCTAGGGTGTAACCAGGTCGCCCAGGACAAATCCAAGAAAAACCCGATGTCTAAAATGTTTTTTTTTTTCCCTTATTTTTTCTCAAACTTAGAAGGTAACAATAAAAATTTATTAAAAAACAGATTGCAAACCCTAAAAGTTAAGTAAAACATAAAAAAACAAAACATAAAAGAACACAAAACATAAAAGAAAAACACAAAGGCAAAAGCACTTAACTCTCATTTTCTCATGGCATATTTACCTACCATTGTTGATCTAAAGTTTTAAGATTCATCAAGCTATTTATTAGGCTACAATTTATATATTTTATATTTTTTGTACTACCATACCCAAGGCAAAAAAAATTGCCATACCAACACACCCTGTTCTTCGAACCCGAACCGGAACCAAACCCAAATCAGTAACTTAGATATTTATTGCCGAATGCTGTAAATATCAGAGTGATACTTTCACATGTCTTTTCAAAGATTGTTGCACATACCTCTCATGTTGACAAAGTTGAATATTTCATTGTTGTTGCAAATAATGTTCTTTTTGTGTGGGTGAATATTGCTGCTTTTTGTTTTATGTATTATTTGCTTTAATTTCATTCCTTTCATCAAAGTTTTAAAACTCCCCAATTACTCGAGAGTACTCTCTACTCGGACTGAAAACAGTTCCTCAGCCTGTAACTTGCGAGCCGAGTCAAGGGCGAAATCTCGCAAGTTAAGGCGGATAATTACCGCAATTCCTCGCTAAGACTCGCAAGTTTTCCTCTGTCAACTCAACTGAGGGAAAAATAAAACAGTCCGCAGAAAAAAGTATCGTTTTTGGAAAAAAAAACTCGGATGTTTTCCTCTTTCTTCTCTACTAAGGCGATTCTGATCAATTGACAATGATTGACAAAGGTTTCCATCGACTCCGAAGGATTTTCACAGGGATTTGAAAGGTAAGTGTCCTCATTTAGGTTTTTTTGTTAAATTTGTTTTGATTTTTTTTCCACTTTAGATGCCCTTGGTTTGATTTTTTTGTGTTTTTTACCATTTTCTTCTATGTCTTCCTTTGATAGACGATATAGCATCTAAAGTTTTCATCTGAAATGTTTATTTGTTTATAGGATTTCTACTTCTTGTTTCAGTTTGCATTCAAGTTAAAGCAGTACACATTTACAAGAATGGCAACGCCATCCGATTTAGTTAGTTGTAGTAAGCCTAAGAACTCTAATGACAATTCTTGGAAGTACTGTGAACCAGCGAAAAAGAGCAATTGTGTGATATGCAATAATTTTGGGTTAAAGATGAGTGAAGATGTCAATCACCTTAAATACTACCTCGCATGTATCTCAACTAAAGATGTGCAAGTGCGCAAACAAGTGCCACCTGAGGCTCAAAGAGAGATGGTTGTTTACCTTGCGAGTTTTGAGAAAAAAAAAAAGAAAAGAGAGGAAAGTTGAAGCAACGACAGCCCTAGTGAATAGAGGGGCAACAAGGGTTGATTCTAATGAGCATGACATTGGAGCCTCTTCTATTGCCCTAATTCTAGGGGTCAAGGGACAGGGACGGCGCTCATCTCATGGAGATAGTTCGGGTTCTTATTTTGTTCCTTGAAGTAGTCCTGGGGCACAACCTTCACTCGAAGGTACTACTTGGAACCGGGAATTGCACAATGAAGCAAGGGTAGCTGCAACAAACTTCTGGTATTACAAAGTTTCATTCAATGTGACGAAAAGCCCATATTGGAAGAATTTGCTAACTGCATCGACCATTGCCGAGAAAAAGTTCAAGGCTCATACTCATGATTTGCGTGAACAATTGTTAGAGGATGTCACAAATATGCAAGCTATAGCAGATGAACGAAAAAAAAGGAATAAAAAGGACTACAACATTTTGTCTAATGGGAGGGCGGATGGGAAAAACCAAACTTTGATTATATTTTCTACTGGCACAAATGAAATATCCCTTCTCGTATAAATATTAGCAATTCTAGATTTCCCGTAAAACCCTTATAAAATAATTCAGATTTCCCTTAGAAGAAATAAATTCAACACACTCTTGAAGAAACTAGAATCCTCAGGTAATATAAATCAAAACACTCGTGAAAAAAACTAAAACCCCCATTAAATCTGTTAATATCACCAAGTAATAGTAGAAGCACAAAATATTTGTCTTTCACCAAGATAATGAAATAAAAAATGAATAGAACAATAAATGCAATAGGATTTCCAACCACACCCCTCTTTAATTTCAGTCAATTGAATACTGAATATTACATGCAACATCAAATATGAATAACCCACTACTAATTACAATCAACTACATCAAACCCTACTAAATTTGCACAAATATCAATGATTACAAATGATAAATACCACTTATTGTCTTCGTTTGTTGTGCTGTAGTAATTATTCTGATATGGCAAACTTGAAAGTGTGATGTAGAATTGTTGACTCCCAATGGACCAAACCCTAGCTGTACAACACTCACTTTGCTAAAAAAATTGTTATTTGCTCCAAAACTTTGCTAAAATGATGTTTTCTGATTGCATGTGAATAACCGGTTGTGTGAATCATTTGTAACCCCTGTATGGAGCTACCACAATAGACTGGAGGGGTTTTGTCCTCTAATCCGACTGCAATGAAGTTTTTCGTCCTCAAGCAGTTGAATGAATTTGGAATTCAGTCGTAAATTGTCAAAAGTTTAGTAATCAATAATGATTATTCATTGCCCCTTTTGTCCTGATATAAGATTCATTTTTCAATTCACTCAAACCCTAAAGTAATTAAAACTACTTTTTAATTTAATATTCATCTTTTTCAACTTATGAATATTAATTACTTATGCCATGTATGTATTAATTTTTTTGGCTCCACTCAATAATAATTAATAAGTGTCATTTTTTCAAAGTTATAACTTATAGTACCTTTTAGACAACTTAATAAATTATTATTAGATTATTAATTATTTCAAAGAAAGGACATGACAACAAATGAGAAGTTGGTGTTCTTAAAATCAATTGATGCCTCCACCAAGTGAAAAATGCAAACATTTTGTATAATATGTTGGATGAGGTGGTGATGAAAGTGAGTGTGGAGAATGTCGTCCAAGTTGTGACAAACAATGCAACAACATATGTAGCAAATGGGAGACTTCTTGAGTAAATGCATGCTACACTATTTTGGATCTCTTGCACAGCTCATCGCATTGATCTCCTACTTGAGGACATAAAAAAGATGACATGGGTGAAAAATATGGTTGAAGAGGCAAGAAATATCACAAAATTCATCTACAATCACCCTTAGGTGTTAAGCTTGATGAGAGAGCACACCAATGGAGAGGAGCTTGTGCAAACAGGAGTCATGATTTGCCACAACCTTCATCACATTATAGAGCATTGCAAGCTCAATAACATCTCTTAAACAGATGTTTGTGAGAACACAGTGGTTGGAGTCTCCCTATGCTAGGAAGCTCGAAAGGGAAAGGGTCGTGAAGACCGTTTTTTATGATGTGTTTTCAAGACACAAATGAAATCCTTAAGGTAACCTTAAAGTTAACTTATTTTTATTTATCATTATTTGTTTTAAAAAATTGTTCAAAATTCTTTTAATTTTTATTTTAAAATTATGCATTAATTTGATTTAGTTGATTGAGCCTTTGGTTAGAGTTATATGCCTTGTGGATGGGGAAAAAATCAATTCGATATATGTATGAGGCCATGGACATGGCCAAGGAAGCCATAACAAATTATTATGACCAAAACAAAAGAAAATATGAACTCATTTGGTACATAATTGATCGGAGATAGAACAAGCAGCTCCATCGACATATACACACAACGACCTACTACGTGAACCCTAACTTTTTCTACTCTGATTAATTAAAGGCCAATGAGGAGGTTATAGATGGCCTCAACACATACATAGGGAGGATGATCCGTGAAGAAGCTACCAGAGATGGAATTCTTGATGAGTTGTAGATTTACAAGACTGCAGAGGGGAGGCTCTTTTCTTTGACCCTATGCGTTCTAATGAGAAACACCCACCAGCCAACAAAAACAAATTGAGTTATTTGTTTTTAATCTTGTTACTCGTAGATACTAGACTTTTTTCATTTACTCAAGCCTAATTTACTTACAAAATTATAAATGTCTTATTTGCAAATTTGTGGTGGGAAAAATATGTTACAAAAACACCAAATCTTGTGCCAGGTGGAGGTTAACATTGAGGAGGCGAAAGATATTGTCGTGTGCACTGAAGGTAATATCACCAGCCTGCACTTGAGAGCTGCCTGGTATATATGAGAGAAGAGATGGCGGCTTTTAACCATAGACAACTTCATATAGGATCAGCTTGGTAGCCATGTGGTAGGTGTTGTACCACCATTCAGCAAGAGGTAACCATTTTACCCATTGATGTTGTTGCTTTGTGACAAAACACGAAGATAGGTCTCCAAACATTTATTAGCAATTTATGTCTAGCCATTAGTCTATTGATGACATCCCGAACTCATTTTCAGTGTGCTGACGCGCTTGAAGAGTCCCTGCAAGAAATGACATGTGAAGGCACTCATGAAGGCCGAGTCATGATCTGATACAATGGAGGTGGGGATGCCATGAAGCCTAAAGATTTGATCAAAAAATGTATGGGCTATGGTGGAAGCAGTGTAGAGGTGGGCCACAGCACAAAAACGAGCATATTAGAAAGGCGATCCACCACCACAAGAATGACTAATTTTCCTCTGGTTTTGGGGAGGCCTATCAAATTCATTGAGATGTCAATCCAAAGACGTTGCAGAATGGGTAGTGATTGTAGTAAACCAAGGGGTGTGATTGTTTCCCCTTTGTGGCATTGGCAAGTATCACATTCTGCAACAAACGTCTTGATATCTTGCTTGAGTCCAAGCTAGAAGAAACAGCAACGGATTTGTTCATATGTTTTCAGAAATCCTGAATGACCTACAAAAGGGGAGGCATGCAACTCTTGCAAAATAGTCCATTTGAACTTGGAGCTTGCGATTAATACAAGGTGGCCTCTGTTCACAATGTTTGGCCATCCCAAGTATAGTGAAGTTTAGCAGAGGAATCAACAAATTATTGGAAAATGAGTTGGGTGAGGTTGTCATGATGCCACCCCTGTTGGGGTTGTCACGATGCCACTCTTATTGAATGTCATGTAGCCATGTAGAAATGGGAACAGATAAAGCACACAGTTGTGCATGTTCTTCAAACTAACGAGAGAGGGCATTGGCCACCAAGTTTTCCTTTCTTTTTTTGTATGTGATCTCATAGTCATACCCCATGAGCTTAGAAACCCATTTTTGTTGATCTAGTGAAGAGATTCATTGCTCGAGAAAATATTTGAGGCTTTGGTAGTTTTGATGCAAAAGTGTCGGCCTACCAAGTACAAACGCCATTTGTTGACTACATGGAGGATAGCCATCATCTCTTTGTCTTACATGGAGTGTGCCAAATTGCACCCAACGAGGACCTTACTAATGAAGGCAATGTGATGTCTGTCCTACATGAGCACAAAACCAAGGCCCATGCCAAAGGCATCACATTCAATAACAAATGGCTTGGAAAAATCAGGTATGGCCAATTCAAGTGTGGTGCACATTGCTTCTTTAAGGCCATCAAATGCTTGTTCAAATGTCGACAATCATAGAAAGGAGTCTTTCCAACGCAGAGTCATTAATGGGGCTGCAATTTTACCATAATCTTTGACAAATTTCTGGTCGTAACCTGTCAAGCCAAGAAATCCACGTAGACTTTTGAGTGCCCTAGGTTTCAACTAGTTTCTCATATCCTCAATTTTGGCAAGGTTGACACAAACACCATCGGATGAGGACTATGTCCTAGGTACTCAACTTCTGGTTGCCCAAAAGAACATTTAGAATGTTTGGCACATAAGTCGTTCTCAGGGAGAAGTCGCAAGTCAGCGTCGAGGTGGTTGAGCTGATCCTCCCACGTTCGACAGTAGATGAGGATGTTGTCATCAAAGAAGACCAACATAAACTTCCACAAGGGGCGGAATATTCTACTCATTAAGCCTTGGAATGTGGAAGGGGCAATGGTAAGTTCGAATGGCATGACAAGGATCTCATAATGACCATCATGTCTGCGAAAGGCCATTTTGGGAATGTCAGCTTCATGAATGCACATTTGGTGATAGCCAGAATGCAGATCCAACTTGGAGAAAAACTTGGCACCATGGAAATCATCTAGTAGCTCATCTATTATCGAAATGGGAAATTTGTCCTTAATGGTGAGCTTGTTCAATTCTCAAAAATCAATGCAGAGCCACCAAGAGCCATCTTTTTTATGAATGAGCAAGACTGCGGAGAAATATGGTCATCTATTACTGGAATGGGATATTTGTCCTTAATGGTGAGCTTGTTCAGTTTTCGAAAATCAATGCAAAGCCACCAGAAGCCATCTTTTTTATGAACGAGCAAGACTGGGGAGGAATATGGGCTAGTGTTAGGTCAAATGACTCCTGCTTGTAGGAAATCTTGAACCATCTTCTCAATCTCAACCTTTTCAAAAAAGGGGTAGCGGTATGACCAAATGTTAGGAGGTGCACTGCCTGGAAAAAGTTGGATGTGATGGTCTTCAGGGCGGTGAGGCGGCATCTTGTTGGTTCCTCAAAACTATTGCATGCTTGACCAAAATATTTTACAAGTCTAATGGTTGGCTAGAATCAGTTGGGGAGCCAGTGTGAAGGGAAAAGAGTTGGGAAACTATTTCGTGGGATCCCTTTTTTAGAAGTTTCTCCATGTGATGAGAGTTGATGATACTAGTGGATCCAGGAAGGCCTTTCAGTCTATATTGATGTTCATTCTCAAAGAACTACATCCATAACTCAGGAAAATCCCAAAGAATAGGTCCAAGAGTTCTTAGCCATTGTGCTCCCAAAACATCACATCCACCCAAGGGCAAAGCTAACATGTCAGTCTTGAGGCTATAGTCTCCCACCAAAATGCAAACATTGCGACACTTGCCCTTGCAGGGCAATGTTCCACCATTGGCAATCATTACCTCAAAGCTAGAACAAGGGTGCACAAAACAAAATAACTGCTTAGCCAATAGAGGGTCAATGAAATTGAGTGTTTCCTGAATCAATAAGAATGGTGAAGGGTTATTTCTTGAAAGACCCTTTTACACACATTGTTTGTGGAGTGGTTACACCTGCCAAAACATGCATGAAAATTTATAGATATGAATCTGAGGGCCTTGAATCTTTGGTTTCCTGCTCCGGCTCATCCAAATGGGAATCTTTAACATTCTCTCATTCTTACGTATCAAGTGGGAAATCAACATTGAGCAAATATGATTTTTGTTCGATGCATTTGTGGCCCCGAGCCCATTTGTCATCACAAATGTAGCATAACTCCTTATCGCGATGTCAATGAGACATTTGATGGGCATTGCCTTGAGAGGGGGTTTGTTTTGGGAGTTGGAAGGAAGAAGGCTTGGAGAGTGCCCAATTGGAATTGCGATGTGATTTTGTCTTCTACGAGCTTAGCCAAGCCCAAGGGCTTCCATCATGGTTTGAGGTTCAAACATTTTAACCTCGGCTCGAATCACATCCTTGAGGCCACTGATGAAGCAATTTTTAAAGAAATCATCAAATAGGGCCTTCAGTCTGATTGGCTAGTTTTTAAAACTCTATTTGATATTCCCAAATTGTGCCAATTTGACAAAGTTTAGTCAAGGCACCTATGAAATCATCGTAGGCACTAGGCCCAAAACATACTAGCAAGAGTTTGAAAACATCAGCGCAAACTAGTTCTGGATTTCACTTACAGTACTATTAGTACCATTGGACAACTTCCTTCTCTAAGTGGAATGAATAACCTTTTTTGCCCCCTCAATGTGATACAGGCTGAAATATTGTTTTGCATGGTAAATCCAGCTAGAGGGTTCAGACCGTCAAATTTGAGAAAATCCAGTTTAGGACCACACAATGGTGCTCGTTCCGATTGACAATTCCTATTAGTTTTGAGTGCTCGATTTTCAACATGGAGGCCAAGGATGTGAACATTCAGCTCAAATAGTCAAGATTCAAATTTTGTCTGGAGTTCAACAATGTCATGTGGGTCTCCGCACGAGTAATAACCATTTACTAGATAGCCAGGAGGTGCCAGAAAACGTTGAGTGAAGTTATATGTTAAATTGATCACCTTGACAAGATAATCACAATAGTGTAATTTCCACATAGGTGAAAAAAATTTAAAATACTTTCCGATTGTAGACGAAAAAATTTGTGATAATTTTTTTCAAAAAATTTGAAATGCCCCTTAAAATGACCAACGTGATGAGAAAATCATAATGGTGTAGTCTGCCTATAAGCTCCAAAAAAATTCTATACTTTTTTTGAATCTTGTTCAAATTACAAATAAAATTCCTTATTGAAGCTTGACGTTGAAGATGCAATACACAGCAAATGGCACAAATACCTGTTACAGACATTGCAATAGGAACAGATGATGCATACACAACGAGTTGGGGAGCCTGCATAGGAAAAACATCAATGAACACAAATGGATTTTAAAACTCGGCTCGTAGCGATGCTGGATAGTTGCAAAAATTAACCTTCAAATCCCGGCACAGGCACAACTTTTAACACAGCTCGTAGTGATGACATTCTAGGGCGAAAGCTTAGTGGCACCAATCTATTGCCACTTTTTTATCACCAAGATCCCGTTAGAACGAGGTGAAAGCATACGGTGGATAGAAGTAAATAGTCCTTACTTACTAAAGTTGATGCAAAAATCAACCCTAGAAAGTTCTCTGATACCAAAAGATAAGATCCCTTCTGAACCAAATCAGAACTAGAATGCAAATATGTGAAAATAAGTTAGGAAATAAACAGAATTGCATTAAAAGAAAGTAGAATTGTATTACAATTATCGTTGGCCTCTTCGAGTGAGCAAGCTCAATTCAATACAATTCATGAATGCCTTCTCATAAGTCTAGACTCCTATTTATACTAATTTATCACTAGCTACTACTCCCCATGAATGTAGGATTATTACAATGGACACCAACCCCCACTATGTAATGTTGAGTGGCCACCAACCCCCACTAGATGGTTAGGACAAAGGGTTCTAACATGCCACTAGATGGTTAGAACAACGGGTCCTAAGAATTGGTGATGATGAGCAACCAAAGCCCATGCTTAATAAGGAGATCGCAACTTTGAAGAGGGAAGTAGAGGAAGCAATAGCATCAAGGGCAGTAGAGGTACCGGGAGAGGTTGGTGACAATGCAAATGATGTTGTTGCAAAGGAGAAATCCTTACCTTCCACTTCCAAAGGGCAGTAAACTAAGCATTGGATATGATATTCATATTATTATATTTTAGTGCATTGATGACTATAGTCTATGTCATATCACTCTATGAGCATTGCAGTTTGTACTTGTACTCTTTTTTGGTTCAAACTTATTATAAAACATACTTAGTGCATTCTCTATGTTCATTTCTCAAATCATTTACCAATGTTTTACATGTTAAATATTTAAGTTTATTTTATGAATTTAATGTTTTACATGTTATTTAAGTTTATTTTATGAACTTATATATATATATTTGGTTAGCGATAAAGTTTTCAAGTAATTGCCTAGTCCGGAGTCCGAGTCAAAAATTTTGACTGCCAGATATGAGTTTTTAAACTATGCCTTTCGTAACATATTAAATTTAGACATTTAATGTGTTGTCCCCCAGATTGCCCCTAAAATACAGGTCAATGGAGTAGCCACTACAGAAAAGGATCCCTTTATTCCACTTGTATATATTTTGGATAACACTAACCTCCAATGCATGGTGCTCCATGTGTCCATTTTTAATGGAAATGGATCACTCCTGAAATAGTAAGTGGTAATACTATTAAAAAACTTGTCCCCTCACTTCCATGCCCCCAACTCCAGTGTAGTCGGCCGCACCTTAATACCAACAATGAAGGTTTTTTATGTCTTCTGCTATTCCATTTGTCCTTGATGTCTATAGCATATAGTCAACTACACTTATGAGGAATGCAACCAAGTACTTATTATTCTTTGTATAATTATCATTTTGAGAAAACTTAAAGCAACTGTATTTGTCATCTCTTTTGTTGTACCTCAAGCTTCTGTATAACTCTAATCAGTGCTGATCCTGATTTTCTGTAACAAAGCACAATTGGATGGGGCCTTCATTCACTGGTGGGTAAGTAGACTTCCAAGTTGTGCACCAGGGATCCATTCTTTGTTGCGATCTGCTACACCCAAAAAGGTATGTTAAAACTAAATCAATGAGGTCAGGTACAAGTCCTTTGTAAATTTTGACACAATAAATACCCCTGAAGCCTGGTCTGTGTATTCATTGTAGCTTCTAAGGGATGTTTTACGAAGGTCCCAGCCAAAAAACAAAAAACACGTCATCAAGAAATCCATCGTCTCTTCAATTTGTAGCGTGCAGTCTTCTAATGCTGAGCTATAGCCTTGGTCGTCGTGCTATTAATTGGGTTCCCTAGCTCTGAGACCCCATGAGGCCTGTAACCAAGAAGAAAACTACTAGCATACCTAAATACACCGTTTCTTTTAGTAAAAAATACTTCTAATGCCCCCAAAAGAACATAAGGGCACTTATCTGATTGCCGTGATGATGACTCGACCTTGCAAGCACGGAAGGTTAAATGCAAGTCCCGAGTGAATTTCAGGGGAATAAAAACCCGTCATAAAAAGCTTCTACGACAAAAAGTATTCTAAAATTGATGGTGCATTCCCTGTTTCTTAATTGTGTTACAATTCACCAATAAAAATACAAAATGGGTGTATAAAAACTTACCTGCTTTCCAGAATTCCCTTGGTTTCATCTTTAATAACGCAGAGAGCTCGTGGTTCAAAAGATCAACAACTCCCTGAGTCTCCTCCGGATCCAGCCCCCATTCTTCATCACGAGGGAAATACTTCACAAACCTGCCCTGCTCACGCTCGTGTTCTTTACTACCATTGCCACCGCTGCTCCGCCATACCTGCTTACCACAATTTTGTGAGTTGTTCTTGTTCTTGTTATCCTGTGCCCCAGGGGGCTTATAATTCACACGATGTGTGTCGTTATTTTGTCTCAGAGAGCTCGTCAGTAACCCATTTCTGGTGTCATTCAAATTTCGATGGCCATTTTCCAAATTTGAAGAACCCGTAGATGTTTTCGAGACATGTTTTTTCTGATGCCGAGCATTAAACCGTCTCGAGTCATCTCGCATGTGGCCCGACTGTGGAGTTTGAGAGTGCATTTTGCACTACAAAGGCTTAAAATCCTCAGCCTATTGAAACAAAGCGAATTGACCGACTGCTTCACAAATTGAAACAAAGCGAATTGAGACGGAATTCAGTGGTTTTATATGATGCTCAAAACCCGAAAGCAATAAAATTTGCAAAATTACGGCTGCGCCTATTAATTGCCATTCTACGATACGATTGGCGTGTCATACCCATCTATAGCCCTTCCCTTTAAATAGCAGCGGACAAACCACAAAAGGTGCGCGGTGCGCGGTGCGCGGTGCGGTTTGGACCTTCCACGTGGGCTGTAGACATTGAGTTGGATCCACGTAACTAAGGGGCTATCTATTATTAAAGATATAGAGACCCTCATTATTTATTCCATCTTCTCATCCTCATTGGCAACAAACATATTATTGATCGATTGAATGAATGAATGAATGAATGAATGAATGAGTTTTAATAATGTCCACGAGACCAAAGAGTGTATGGGACCAAGTGTCAAGATCATTAGGAGTTTTTTATATTTTTTTCAATGTCATTTCGTTTTTTATGAATTTTTATCAACAGTCGGGTCGTGTTGTGTAGCCTCTCTTCCTCAAATAACTCATTAAAACTGCCCACATTTACGTTTTTATCCTGCTGCATACGGATATCCTTGTACACATCGCACTCCCTAATGAAGTGTCATTCAGTTTCAACTGCTCTATCACTGCAGAAAATGCAAGTCCTATCTTCCCATCTTTCTTTGGGAACCGTCCATCTACCAGTTTCACACCTAAGATGGTGTGAACCGGTCCTCAATTGTGCCATTAGGAGCCTAGCTTTACCTTTAAGATCAGCACTTAGGTATGCTTTATCCCTGTGTTCCCAAGTGGGATTGAACTCTTTAATATAATGCATTTTTTTACGCCCAATTTGATTTGTCCACATGGCAGTCTTGAATTTTTCTAACACAAACTTTTTTATTTCTTCTTTGGTGTTAGGGCACTCATGTAACTTAATGTCCCATTTTCCCAACCACTTGATGTTTTGCTTCATCCATGTCTTCTTCCTCCGATCTAACACCTCGTTCACCACCATTTTGGGCCACCGGTGATTCCCCATGTTTTCAACTTTTTTTAGGTAGCTTAGTGACCATGAAATCATTGCAGCTTCCATTGGGAAAGTACCAGCCTCCACCAAGAGAATCTCATATGGAACAATTGCTTTAAGTTTAAGACTACTAGTGATAAGATGTTTTTGAATTCTTTCCAACTGTCTCCATCTATGATTTGACATGTTGCTTCCCCAAACCTCACAACCGTAGAGGACAATCGGTGTGACCAACAAACCAAAAAGGGTTTTCTTGGTTTTCCAGTCCCAAAGTTTCGCTTTCCTACACCTGTTCTAGAGAAGGTAAGAAGCTCTCCAACCTCCTTGAATCCTTTTCGCCCTACAAGTTTCCCAACTGAGCATGTTATGAAAAACAATGCCAAGATACTTGTATTATTCGACGATTTCCAACGGGCTACCTTCGAACATAAAATTAGTTTGTTGTTGTTTCCTTTTTAGAGAGAAGACCATGACTTTAGTCTTGCTAATGTTCAGTTGCATCCCGACATCTTGGAAAAATGGCTCTAAAGCCTTCAAATGGCCCCTCAAACCATGGGCAGTTGTTGCTATAAGAATAAGATCATCTGCATATAAAAGCAACTTTACTACAAAATTGGCCAACTGGATGCCACCCCCTCCGGTTTTATTTATCCATTCCTCAAGTTTGTCAATGTAAAGACCAAACAAAGTGGGGGAGAGTGGGCACCCCTGCTTGACCCCGATGTTGTTGCCGAAGCATTCAGACATGCCTTCTCTAGTTCTGATTTTTGCTCTAACATGCTCATAAAGTTTGTGAACAGCTGCTCTAAACTCATCAGGGACCCCCAATTCTTCCATCCTTTTCCAGAGTGTCTCTGGGAACTGTGTCAAAAGCTTTTTTAAAATCCACAAAACAACAGTAAGCTTCCCCACCTTGGGTGTTCCAAGCTTTTTCAATCAAATGCCTAAGAGTAATGCAGTGATCAATGGTAGAGTGCCTTGGTCTAAAACCAGCATGTCCCTTTACTCTTTTCCCTTCTTTTTCTACCCAACTGTTGATTCTACGTTCGATCAAGCTCCCAAATAACTTTCCAATAAGAGGGTTGACCATGATAGTACGATAGTTAGAGGGATTATTGATATCCCCACTCTTGAAGAGAGGGATAACCACACTAGTCATCCACTCCACTGGAAATCCCCATTGCATGACCTCATTAAAAATTCTTTTGATGTGAAGAGCAAGGTGTTCAGCTCCCCACTTTAAGAACTCAGCTTGCAGCCTGTCAATGTCTTGTGCTTTACCATTTGCTAATTTCTTTATACCGTGTTTGATCTCCTCATCTGAGAAGAGCTCGGTTGACGTGCTAACATTGGGAGGGAGGCCTTCCTCCTGGTCACGCTCATAAAGTAGTTTTGCATACTCTAACCATTGAGATTCTATGATATTATTTTTTTGTATGTTTGTTCTCTTGTTGTAGCTCCCTCCAAAAACCTTTGGGATTGTGCTTACCTAACACTATTAGCTCCTTCCTTCTTAGTATAACACATTTTTCTTTCTTGGCTTTTAACAACTTCACATAGTTTTTCTTGTTTTCTTTGTTTGGCTTGGACAAGGCAGCCGAGGCCCCATGCCAATGCTTTCTACTCCTCCTCCTTCCATTTCTGAATTCTTCATTCCAAATATTTATTTTACATATCCCATGTGGCGTGGTTTACATATCACTTGAAACCCGCTTGTATTTTACGTATCCCTCAAAACCCATAAGATTGAGGAGAGTAATCATTCCATTTCAGAATTTACCATTCAAAATATCATTGTATGTTCCAAAAAAATACACAAACACTATTAAAATATAGAGAAATTCATGGCTTTTTTCCATCTGGTTCATCGTGGCTTTCTTTGTATTTAGTTTTAAAATTCTCAATAAGGCATGGCTTCTTTTGTTTTAGAGGTTATGACAAATTCATAATTTGAAACCCTATGACCCACATTTTATATATCTCTCGAAATCCTAGTTGCACATCATGGATAACCCTCGAAATATTAAGGTTTTCACAATGCAGACCATTAAGAGGAAAAAGTCGCGAGAAAATAAGGGTTTTTTTAAAATAGATCATTTTTAGCTCTGAATGATAAGAGTAATTGAAGCATTTCGAAAACATAGTAACTAAGGGTTTCGAAGTATTGTGGGTTTCTCATAACATCTAAAAATAGTCATAAAAAAATAACCTAATAGGTAAGGTCGACATAAAATTTTGCCCTACTTCCAGCGCATCTATTTTATGAAAATTGTTGTGAAGCAAGTTGTAAATCATCGTGTAATTTTCTTTTTTTAAAACGAATATACATTCAAGTTTTCAACATTGTCCTTCCAATCCTACGACAACACAAGTCCAAGGTGAAGGAAGAAAATTGATACACTACAAAATAAATATAATTGTCATGGAAAAATGAATTGTCAATTCTCAAGATAATATGTAGTTACTTACACATGCACATGAGATAAATGTGAAACCCAATAATATTTTGAAGGGTATTTGTGAGGTTTCAAATGTTATAGCCTGCATTTTAAAAACCCATAATATTTCAAAGGGTATATATGTTTATGGTTTCAGTCTAGCGTAACAACTTAGTTTAATTTGATGTTTTAGTTTTTTATTTAAATAATTTAGTACTTTCAATTTTACTATTAGAACGCTTCAGGATATCATATATTACAAAAAATAATAATATATGAAGGTTACATAGTAAGGCAGTTGGTTGGTATTCATAGCTCAAACTCCATGCCGAAGGAAAAGACCCAACTCAAGACATAAGTGAGAACAAAAAATAAAGTCGGACTAATCACGATAGTTAAAAATAAATGCCAATATTAAGCACAAGCAATGGCACCCAAGGGAGGGGGCCAAGGATCATCCTTGGGAGGCAGAGTCGCCCAAGTAGAAGGCTCTGTAGAAGGAGGATCTGGGGCCACCCAATAATCTAGGGGATATGTGGTTGTATCAATAGCCTAACCATCAACAAGTTGCATCTAAGTACCAGTGCCCGCAGGATGGACTCTACAAGAGGAAGTTGTGTCACATTTACCATGCGATGGCGATGAGCCCCACCCTCCTAGATGAAAGCGATGGGAGAAGTGGTTGTGGCTTCATAAACAACGTTTGTGCCTTTTGGGAGGCGATGGAGGTGGTCTCTAAGGTATCTCATTTGGTGGCACATGACTAATACTACAAGGGCCACTCCCCCATTGGTCCAATAACTCCTAGAGGTGGCAAACTTCCACCGCAACCTTATATGTTTGAGCTTGAACCTACATACAAGTCAAAGATATAACAAAGATCTCATCGTTAAGTTTAAAATCATGAGAGCAAACATCATTGTTGAAAATAGCATTATTGATGGCCTTCCATAAATGGAAACTAATGATGGATCTAAAAAAATTTCACATAAAAGTAATAAAAATTGGCCAATTGGTTGAGTCCCCCAAAAGAGCAAGTTGCCAAGAAAAGGGCTCGTGATAATTATGCTATAATAGGATATGGATCCATTTCCAAGCAGACTGGGCACGTGGGCAAAACTAGAATAGGTGTTTGAAAGACTCAAGCCAGTGGCATGTAGGACACTTGGGTGGAGCGATGCTCGTGTGAGAGAGTTGTTCCCCAAGCGGGAGGCCTTGATAGATAAGGCACCATAGAAAGTGGGTGAGTTCAACTTTGATCTCGTCATGCCAAATTTTGTCAAGTCTAACAAGCCAAGTTCTAAGAGAGGATTTAAGACCCCATTGCCTATTGAGATTGCAGAGAGCATGAGAGAAAGGGCTTGTGACTTGATACATAAGGCCTAGAGAATAATTCTTGAAATGGGTATCACAATTCCAATGCCAGTCTTTCCACCAAACTTAGGGAGGCTACAATCCAAGCTCATGAAGCATAACATCAAGAAGCAACTCTTGATTATGAAGCATATAAGGTAAGTTCTTATTATTCAATTGAAATTTAGCTTACAAGTTAGGCCATGGAATCTAGTCCATAGCAAAAACCATATTGTGAATAACAAGGATACCTTTCTGAAAAACCCTGAGAACTTTGATTCTTGGCAATTCAACCAACATAACACTAGTGCTTATCATAATAGGAGACCTTCAGATGATATGATCATTTAAATATAAACTTGTAAGAAAACCATTCCCGATCCACTTCATGTGAGGCTTGACAGTGTCGAAGAATTTCCGTATGCTTTTGGCAATAAAGGAGCCTTCAATTTTGACAAGTGTTTTAGTGATGAGAAGGCAGTGGAAACCTATATTCTTCCAACCTCACCCTACATTTTGAAAACCCATAATATTTTGAAGGTTACATGTCCTTAGACTTAATTATTTTTATATCTTGCACATATTCTAGTGTTATTAGTCCTTTAGGCCTGGAACTAGTATGTCTCACTATGTAAACAGTAATACTATGATTGTTTAGATGGTTTCATTCAACTTCACTCAACCTTCATTCAAAACCATCTAGGTTTGTACAAAATGTTTGGAAATTATGGACAAATTCATGGATACTAATATGATTCCTTCTAGATAAGAATTTATTTGATTGACCTTTCCCTAGGTGGCAAACCAACTCCATTCCACATATGTCTCTCTTTCATATTTCTAATCTCAGTATTAGTATATTTTTCTAATCTTCTTGCCAAATCTGTGCCTAAAAAAAAACTAGCAATATGTATTGAAAGTAGAAGATTTGACAAATGATTCAAAAATTAAAGTTCGAGATCACAATGTTTGTTATAAAATATTTGTAAAGTATAACCTACCCTGATACCCACTAGCAAAAGTTTTAGTATCGATCCTACCTTATAAACAACCTCTTGCTCACAATTGTTATACATGTTTGACTATTATTAAAATACATAATTTTAGATAGATTGTTATAGTAAAATTAAATCCTCAATTTATGCAAAATATGTCACTTTGTGTGTAAATAAGGGTAACAAAAGACTTGCAAAGAATCACATAACAATATAGCTGGAAACATTGATTTTTAAATCGTGTGTCATAATTTTTCTTCAATCTTCTCTTCAAGTCTTTGATATATATATTATTTATAAAAATAAAGTACCACAAAACATAAATCATTTTGTGCTCACTTATTGTTGTGTTGATTGGTTCTGAATTTGTAAATAAGATTCTGTAAATACACAATAGCATAATTTAGACACATTTGTCGTGCATTAAAAAATAAGTTTGATTTACTGATATTTAATTTTTTGAAAAATTGTATAATAACACAAATTTATCACTCTAATTTTAAGCATCATAAAAGAATGGAGCTGTAAACACTAAATCTGAAGTATATAGCACCTCAGTCTGTATATTTGGCAAGTACTTCTCATGGTTGTACCTTTCAGTTTCTAAGACCTTCATATTATTGAAAGGCTCGCATCCGCTATCTCTTGTGCCTATTAATTATGTCTTAGTCCGATCATATGTTATTCTAATGACCAGTTCTTCTATGATGCTCAAAATACTATAAACTTGTTTATTATCATCCTCTGCAACTTTTGGACATTTACCTATTTTTTAGCTTTATTGACACTTACGTCTTAGTCAAATACTAGTGTCATATGTGAAACTAAGTGTCCAATGCCCTAAAGTCATCAAATTTGTAATTGTAACATATCCTTATGTTTGGCCTAAGTACTTTAATGTGAGATATTTTCCAAAGGGAATGGTATATATACAAGATCAACACACATTCATTCTTCACCTAGCATAGACATAACAACACACAAGGCAAATTAGTAAAAGTGTTCAATCAAGCATTCAAGTGAGTAAATCTTCCCTATTCTTTTCTATCTCAATATTAATCATAGGGACAACCCATCTATAGGTTTGATGTACTGAAAGAACATTCTATGAGCCATATTTTTCAAGTTACAAAATAGGTCACTTTATGCACTTGTTTATTACACGTTGCATCTTGATACACACAAGCCAACACATTGGGGAAAACTGCATAAGTCTGAGGCCATTTTTAGAGTATTGTTTATGTAGGTAGCGTACATTGATAGAGGAGTCATTGGGGTATCTCGACAATTTGTGTCTACTAACCCATTTTTCCCACAATCACTTAAAGGGTGAGAAAGCTAGTGTTTAATCATTTGACAAGGAACAACAATGTGTGTGTGAGATCTGAATACACCAAAGTAAAGGTGACAAAAAACTTAAGAGGTTTCAGGTGGTCACACCTAGATCCAAGTGATCTATTGTGTACTAGACACCTCATCCAAGTCAAATAGTAACACCAATGCAACCATTCATATTCGATTCAAGCATTTGAGGCCCTATAATGCAAAATTCTAAAATTTGATGATTGTTCCAAGATCATGATCCAGTCCACTTCCACCATGTTCAGCCTAGATCTTTATGCACACAGTGAACCAAGTACTCTTGTTTCTAATTTATTATAATATCAATCAATAATTACACTCTATATTTTTAGCATATCCCAATATTTAAATTTAGAACATTGTTTATGAGTTTGCAAATTAATTACCCTGATATAGATCTATTTATCACCCTTGTGCTTATTCATTTATATATTCTTAATCCTATACTATATTGACCTATCTTAATTTAGAGTTAAACATTTGGTGAACTCAACCTTTGGTCCCCAAAACCCTAGATTTTGACCCAAGGTTTTTTTTCTCTATTTCTAATTTTTTATTTTTGATATTTGATTCAACAAGGTTAACAAGTTAAAAATCAAATTTCAATTTGTTACAAATATGTGCAATATGGATGCATCTATAAACCACTTTGGGATCCAATTTGTGATTATAGTTGTAGGTTGTTATTATAATTTCTTAATCAGACCTATCATTCAACATAATAGGCAAATTTGTCAACATAATGAGAGGGTTTTTAAAAAATAACAACATTTAATCTCTCTTTCTAATTCTTCTTGTAATGCAATAGAGCAAGTTCCTCCTAAACGTAAACTTATGGGAGATGACCTTATTAACTAATTGAGCAACATGCATGCTAAGATCTCAATCCTCGAACTTCTAAAACACTCTACTATCTATAAATATATCATATATAAAACATTGTGTGATACCCAAGTACCAAATGATATAACATTGGCTAATTTTGTAGATATTTTGCAAGATCTAATCCACAATGCAAATGATATTACCTTTGGTTGTAAAGATGTGTCCTCAAAGAATATCATTCTTCAAGCCCTACCTTTATCAGTGCAAATTCCTCTTCCTAATTAAGAAAACCAAAAAGAAAATATGCAACAAATCTCAAAAACATATAATGATGTTATTGATTAAATTTCACTCTTATACTTGTTACATAAGTCACCACCATATAAGGGTATTTTTGTGAGAACATTATATACGACAACCTTGCTAATCAATTAGAGCCACCATATATGGCCTTTGTGTTGAATTTTATAAAATGGACCAAGCATAATGTTTCTATAGAAAATAAGAGTTTACCATACCCACATAGTAATGAAAGCAGTTTTCATACATCTATTCACATACCCGTTCATTCAAAAATAGATGTAAAGGGTGCAACAAAACCCAACACATCAGCGAATACACTATTACAAAAACCTAATCGACTTGTCTTATCTAATGTACCAAGGAGACAATTTACAAACTCTCCTGAGACTCCAAATTCATTACTTTTGAAGCTTGTAGAGTGTCACCTCGTATCGCTCCCTCATCCTATGGAGGTTGATATGAGTTGACCTTTTCCCAAAGGATATGATACTACTGCATAGTGTGATTATAACAAAGGCCCTGGGCATGCTAATAATCGATGTTATACCTTGAATCATAAAATCTAAGACCTTGTTGATAATCAATAGCTTACATTTGATGATCATCGAAACATTAAAAGATCATTCTTAGAAAGAAAAAAAAATAGAAGTGTAAATGTCATATAGTGAACATCCATAAAAAATACCTCAAATAAAACAAATCAAAAAGCATCCACGCCAACAAAATATAATGATCACATTATTCATGGGTAGTATTTACTTTTGGCATAATCATGTTGATCCTACATAAACAAAAACCACTTGTAATGTAAGACAGTTGCAACAACTTAACTTTGATTTAAAAGACTTACAACATAAAGGAAGTTGAAAAGAATACTTGGGAAACATAATAATACCAATCACTTATGGTCCTTAAGTGATTCAAACAAGGGTTTGGGTTATGTCACAAAAATCTCAATGCATTCATTATAGGAGCCCTTTGGTTATACCAGATGGAGGTAAAAATTGAGCAAAATCATGATGGCAATCTCCCTTCTACTTCACAAGTAAATCATGAGTAAGAACAAACCATGCATCATTTTCACCTATCCAACCATGATCCAGACAATACAAATGATCCAACCTAAGGTTGAACACATAATATATATATATATAGAGAGAGAGAGAGAGAGCTATATCTCTCTCTCTCTCTCTCTCTCTCTCTCTCTCTCTCTCTATATATATATATATATATATATATATATATATATATATATATCCAAAAAAAAAAGTTGTTACATGTATTATTAGCTCCTTGTCATATATGTTCTCAATTCCATGTTGTTGGATAACATATCATCTATTTCTATATACACGTGTTTCACACATCCTTTGAGTGTGATATAGGCATACCCAAACATATGATCTATGCACTTTTAGATGTTGGGCCTTCTCTCTACTTCTTTAATCCCGATATACCCATGTTATATCATTCAATCATCATTTTCTATCATCGTGTTTGATCTTATATACTTACACATGCCTTTATCCGTACTTGTATCTTTCACAATGTACTTAATATGCTATGTATTTAACATTTTTTGCTAACACATATATCCAAGGACTAGATTGATATGTTTATGTTTGTTTCTTATGTTCCATGTTTTTCTTTTATGCACTTCCTTGAGTGTATCATCTTGCATTTTATTGCTTGTTTGAGCATTTGAATATGCTTCATTGATTATGGTCCTCGTGCCTATGTTTGCCTATTGTGACATTTGCATATGTCATAGTTTGTTATATGTAGACATTTGAAAATGTGAGATATATATATATATATATATATATATATATATATATATATATATATATATATATATATATATATATATATATATATATATATATATATATATATATATATATATATATATATATAAGTTTTTACATGTATTATTAGCTCCTTGGCATCTATGTTCTCAATTCCATGTTGTTGGATAACATATCATCTATTTCTATATACACGTGTTTCACACATCCTTTGAGTGTGATATAGGCATACCCAAACATATGATCTATGCACTTTTAGATGTTGGGCCTTCTCTCTACTTCTTTAATCCCGATATACCCATGTTATATCATTTTATATCATCATGTTTGATCTTATATACTTACACATGCCTTTATCCGTACTTGTATCTTTCACAATGTACTTAATATGCTATGTATTTAACATTTTTTGCTAACACATATATCCAAGGACTAGATTGATATGTTTATGTTTATTTCTTATGTTCCATGCTTTTCTTTTATGCACTTCCTTGAGTGTATCATCTTGCATTTTATTGCTTGTTTGAGCATTTGAATATGCTTCATTGATTATGGTCCTCGTGCCTATGTTTGCCTATTGTGACATTTGCATATGTCATAGTTTATTGTATGTAGACATTTGAAAATGTCATTATTTTCCTTGTGGACATTTGACTACATTATGTCCCTTCGATTTTGTGGCATTTGAACATGCCCCTTGTTTTGTTCTCCTTGGACCATTATCTTTATATTTTGTTTTTGAGTGTTCTTGTGTGTGCACTTGATTACTTGTTGAGCTTGTATTATTACTATCTAGACATTTCCATGATTCACATCATGCATCTTAGGATTTGATGTTATCACATACTATGTACCTCATTGATATATCTACCTAGACATAGTAATCTTATATACTACATGATCCATATGCAAATTATAGAGTTATCTTATCCTTTTGAGGTGAGGTAACTACCAGTTTCTACTTCCCCTCACCTCAAAAGGGGGGCATGACTTTCACACCTTCATGGTTTCATATTTCAGTGGGAGAATTTCAAAAAGGCACAATTTACACATTTATTCAGTATTCAATATTTTCATATTACAGTGGGGTCATGTTATGGAAACATGTTCTTCACACTTATACCAGTTCGTAGTTTCAAATTTCAGCGGGGGCATGTCATGGGAACATGTCTTCCACACTTGTAAATTTTTTATTTGGCTAAATTGCACAATTATATGATTTAGATACACATTTGTGGCAACATTATATACATTGGTAACATTATTATACCCATGTTTCATCTCGAGACATTTCTAACGTGCATATGTGTAATCACTTAAAAATGGTGTTTGAATGCTAAGAGTGCTACTTGACATAAATTATTCCTAGCTTAGCCTTAGACCTATTCTAGAGCTTATTATCACACTTTTATAGCATTTGTGCAGACCACAAGCATCCCTAGTAAGCTTAAATGCAATCTCTGATCCTCATTTCCTGATCTTGGCCCTTTGTGCCCAACAGTCTACCAATTGGACATTAGTGCCACATTAAGGACACTTGAGCCATGTGGCGCTAGTGTCCCCAAAATGGTGCCAATTTCCTTTACCCTATATTTCTCGAATGAATATATTTTTAAAGGTAAACCCCTCCTAAAGTCAATCTAAGCATCTTTTATTATCCATACAAGCTACAAAACACTATAAATACATGAATTTTAAACCTCTATCCACTAGATGGAAATTAGATGTAACATACCTATTCAAACATGAAATAAGTTGAGCAAATGTAAGGTTATTAATCCTTATTCTGCCTTATTTTTGCATACTACCATCTACAGCTGCCCTAAATTCATATTTTCTAGATTTCCAATTCCAAGCACACTCAAAGCATTCAAGACCACTATTCTTCTAGCATCACTTGCACTTGCACCAAAACTTAGGTGGAGAGAACTACATCAAGATTGATCCCTCCTCAAAGTATTGGTATGTAGGAAAATATCCACACTTTTCAGCTCATGCCTTACTTACAAGGAGGATTGGGGTTTGCATCATAAATCAATTATTATAGGCACAATATAGAGTTTCAAACTTTATACGTGCAAGAACATAACCCAAAAACACAAATGTAAGTACAACTAAAAGTTCAGAGCAGTCATGCACAGAGGACATTAGCACCATTATCAAGATACTAGAGCCATATGGCACTAAAATCCAAATGCGGTGCTACTATTTGGGTGGGGTTCTGATATAAGGATCCATTTGATGACACTCAAACATGTTTATGTCTTATTTTTTAGCACTTAGATATTTTGTATCAGGTGTTTTTTAGATAAGTCTTTATTTACATAGATTTTTTTACTATTTTTAGAAAGTCAAAGCTAGTCAGAATCAACAATAAATAAGTGGTTATTTTATGCATATTATTTCATTACTTTAGACTACTTAGCCCTTTAATCAAACATAGTATTTACATAAGTAATACCCTAAAAGGTTAAAACATTTGGTGAACCTGACTTACTTCAAACATTACTCAAACCTTAACTCTATATGCTCTTAGGGTTTGTATCCTTTTTATGTCCATGCTTAGATTTTAGTTCCAAAATTTCAAATTTATTTCAATATTTGTTTTTTAAAATCTATCTTAGATTAACATTCTTTAAAGGTTTAAAATATATAACAACTTGTTTTCCTACTCTTAAACCACAATGGCAGAATTTAACAATCAATTTGATGAGACCGATAAGAAATAATTTCAAGATTTTGTGTCCAAACATGTAGATATGCAAGATGACCTCATTATTATTCAAGAAGAACTCCAAAAGTCAAAAAATGATCAATCTTCAACTCCCCCAGCTAGTAACATTGTTACATCTACAATGGGGTCAACTCAGCTAGAATAACCTAAAATTGTGATTCAACAACCTTTAGTGATAGCTACACCTCTTATGGCTAGTTCCTTCACTCCAAATGTACAATCCTTTATGCTTGAGGTTCATACTCTATAAGCTAAGGTATTACATCTTGAGAAGGGAGCCACTAGGCCATCACATGCCTTAGATTCTAACATTCTCTTACATACACATTTGGCACACCTCATAGCAGCAAATCCCTTGCCATTTATATTCGTGGCACCTAAGCTTACATTATATGATGGCAAGGGTGACCTAAAACACCATCTCAAAGGTTTTTAAGTAGTATGTTTGGACTATGTGTCCATTGATTGGTTTCTCACAAAGTTATTTCCATATAATTTAAAAGATTATGCCCTACAATGGTTTTATGACTTACTGAATCAATCTATCATAACATTCAATCCTTTGGCTAACATGTTTTTAGCACACTTATCCTTCAATATCAATGACAATATCTCATATTCCCAAGTTGCACAATTGAAACAAAAGTCAAATGAACCTATTGTAGAATATGTCTTATGATACAAGACTATATTAACTAAATTGACTAGCCCCATGGTAGACAAAGAGCTTCAGGACATCTTTAAACAAAGTCTTTTACAAGCATTACACGAAGCTATCTTATTTAAGAAGTTTCCTACAATCACATATTTGTGCCACACAGTAAAAGAAAGAGAGGTTAAGATTTTATCAATGGGCAAACTAACATATACCAATGGATTAGAATCAATTGTTAAGAGTTCAAATAACCCTTCTTATAAGGCAAGGTCCACCAAGAACAAGAGTGATCAAAAGGCCATAGTCAATGTAGCTTTTGATCCATCTCCTATATTAGTTTTATCCACTCTTTAGAGGTGAATCTTCACCAACCTTCCAGAGTCACTAGCACGAGTTTTATAGTAGCTCTTGGAATGCAATGTCATATCTCTCCCTTCCATTAAAGAGGTTAATATGACATGACCTCTTCTAAATAACTACGATTCTAATTCATTATGGCAGTATCACAAGGCATTAAGCCATACAATAAATAGATGTATGAGCCTAAAACATAAGATACAAGATTTGATTGAGGCTAACATTATTGATGTGGGCACACCCACAAATGCACAAAAAGTAAAACAAATGGAAGCTAAGGCATTAAATATATTCTTAGATCTATTTTCGAAGCACATGGTGAATGAGGTAGGTAACACATCAGGTGTTCACTACATATATCAGACACATCCACCAATAGCCTCATATCATACTATTACAGAGGAGGCACACCCATTGCACAACATTATGGACATGTTACATACTACAGTTCCACCTAGACCACTCATCACATTTGTAGAGCAAGAGATTGTTACTGATGATATAGATTTACATTCACTCTTTATACGAGCATGCATAGATCATCATCCTATCCAAAGTGTTATGGTTAACAATGGGCCAAGCATTAGTATGGCACTATGCCACTTTTATAGCATTTGGGTTACTTAGAGTAGGATATATTTCCCATAGACATAGTTATTAGTTGTTTTAGTGATCATGTTCAGAGCTTCATCAGGGATATTGTGCTTCCATTACAAGTTAGACCAACACATATAGCCACTCGATTCTTAGTCATACATAGTGTAGGCATATTTGATATGTTATTGGGTAGGCCATGGTTACAACAACTACGATCCATCCCATACATAGTGCATAGATGCCTAAAATACATACACACAAATTAGGTGGTCAAAGTTGAGGGTCTTCCATATGAGTATCCTCTACCTATCCCACAAGTTATTACAACATAGTCATTAGTTACAGTTTTGGGATTGCTACCAGATATAACACAATTATCAATTACAACTCAAAGTATAGTTCATATGGATACATCACAAAATTTAGTAGATCCAATAGTGTAAGTAAGGTCTACTCTTATAATACTGACATGTACGCATACTCTCCCATGAAGACCATTATTAGAGAGACCCGTGCATCATAGATATGTCATAGATTCTAGAGGGCCTTCCTCTACTCAATTTTGTTGAGATCAATATAATTGTGCTCTCGAGGTTCTCAACATAGGGAACCTATGTTACCTACAGCTTCTTCTACCAAATGGGTTCTTAAGACCCCTACAGTTCATAGGACATCATAGTCAGTGCCACAAATTCATAGCACAACTACATAGATAGATATAGATTACTTAGTACAATAGATTATGGGATCATAGTTGCCCTTTCACATGACATGCACGATCATAGTTCCCTTATTTGACATAGGTCATGGTGATAGCAAGTCTCCCATGAGAATCATCAGTTAGTATGATTCCTACCCTCTTGTACATAATTTCTTTCTCTCTTGCTCCTTGTATATAGTTCATTTTCATATTTCTTGTACATAACTTATTTTTGAAAAAAAAATAACATGCCAAAACATAAAAACATTTAAATATTACTCAAAAGACACAAAATTTATAGATGGTATGCATTGTTATGTTTACATTTCTTATCTTTTCAAGACACTACATATGTTAACTATCTTAGTATAGTTAGTTTTATCATATATACATGCTTCACTTGTTCTTGTTGAGTGCGTGAAAATTAATTATAGGACTCAAGTTCACTACACTGATCCAACCTTGCTATCATCTACCCACTAGGGGCATTTACACCAATTCATAGTTATTAATTTGACACATTCACCCACTTGGAGGCATCTTATACACAATTTCTATTACCAAATTCTATCCTTACATTCTATACATTCCATATTTAACATTGTTATATCTTGATATTCATCATTGTTACTCATACTCAGGTTTTTTGTTGACTATCACTACTTTAGACTCAACATATGTACATCCTAGATCTTACACATATTTGTACTAATTCATGCATACTTTCATTTTTAGCTTACCTAATTTAGACTCGATTGTATTTTATATAATTTTTTTATTCGAGGGCATTTGAATATACCATTGTTCTTTGGATTTACGCCACTTCTATTCACAATATGTATGCCTTAGACATGTGCCCATGTCCCTTGTGTGTGCTTTCTTGATTGTGTATACAGAGATTTGAACATGTCCTTCTATGTGGCTCTAATCCAACATGATTGTTTCTTGCATATATGGACATTTGAACATATCCTTGTATATCTTGTTTTCTCATATTTAATGGCATGTTCTCATGTCCCTTGTATTGTGGCCCCTTGGCTTATATTGCATGCCTCATGTGTTTTGTATGTATGTTTTCTTGAATGTGTCATGGCCATGACACTATTATTTACTCATTACACACACCAATTTTTTATTCCATGAGGGACCATATGCATTTACCCTTCCTACTTGGGTGCTATGACGGACATCATACCCCATCCCCCATTTTAGCTACTTAGTTCTACTTAGATTTACTATTATATACATTGATCACATCTATCTTGACACCCTTATACAATGCTAGATATGACATACATATTACATTCCATACGTATTCTCATATTCTCTTATATTTTGATTTTATGTTTGCACATTATATTGGATTATCACACAAATTATCATATATGCTTTGGCTAATGCACATTTTGCTGAGCTTTTTATTTTGAGAGTAGTTCTTACACAAGTTCAATAACTAACCTCAAAAGAGGGGGAATTCACATGGGTTTATCATAGAGATCAGGCTCTTAGATTGCATTCACCTAATATTTTTAGGATACAGGCTCAGTTTCAAAAAATTAGACATAGATAAACACAGAGGAAAAACAAGGAATTAAAAATCAGTATAGTGACATAGATTTCAGACCAGATAGACATTAGCACCCCAAATAGGGACACTAGTGCCACATGGTTCTATTGTCCATTAGCCCCAATTTTAGGATAGTTCAAATTGGCTTGAACAATACATAAGGTATAGCATGGGTTTGCACAAATCTAATTATAGATTTGATAGTTATGCTTAGATTCACACTAGTTTAACTTAGATTTATATCAGTTGCTTAGATTGGGGGCATCATGCACAGTATGATCATTTCCATATTTAGTTCAGATACTTAGATATAATTATTATAGCTTAGTCTAGAATTAGTATACTCAGATATTAGATTGGGGGCATATGTGCATCACATTGTTTCCATATGCTCAATTACACACAAGTTGATTAGATGGAATGACAAACTCCATGTCATTCTCTACATTGTATACACTTGACATCATATTCCAAGTTGTCACCAATTTCATGCCTTACTCTATTTGCAATGGTTGGCATTTTTGAGTGGCCTAAAGCTACCTAATGTACCCAAGTGGCTACAAAGCTGACATATACAATTAGATATACTCAGTTAGATTTTTCCAATACTTTGTGTAATTTAGTTTTAGATTCATCTACTACACATGGGTGGGAAATGATGAATTCATAGCCTACTTGAGTTCTTTAAGCCACACACATGAGAGGGTTGGACACACTTTCAATCCAATCCAAGATATGCATAGGTCATGATCCACCAAGTAAGGGTGGGCAATGATGGAGTCAAAATCAGATTGAGTTCTTCAACTACCCACACATGAGAATTGAGCATGTTATTAGCACAATCTAAACTATTGAATGATATGATCACTATATGCACACATGCACACATGTTACCACTAAGTTCATGCATTGGTTCACATACCCAATGAGGTGTATTCATTCCTTTCCTCTTTCCCATCTCTTTACTTAGTTTTACTCAGTTACTTCTTTACTCAACATAGTCTTTTACTTTTGATACCTCTTTGATTTAACTTTATTTGGGAGTAACAGAGTTTTATCCTATTTTAGTTAAGGGTCTGAATTAATAAATTAATAAATAATATTGCAATAAATATAGTCTTGATTTGTATAATTTATTTATCTTTTTTACCTTTTTAAAAATAACAATAAATAAGGAGAAATATAACCTAGCTAGAAATAGGTTGAGATGATTGAGATAGAGGTTGAAATTGGCTATGCAGAACTGGGATAGTGTCATGAATCTAAATTTGGTTTTTGTTTGATGAAAGGATAGGAGCACTAAAAATAGGACACTTTGGTGTTTGGTGTTTTTATCCACTCCTATCGTTATTTTCCAAATTGGTCACAGAATCTTGAAAATTTTTGGGTTTTTGCATTATTCCTATGTGAGCTTGCCTATGAAATCTTGAGTGTTGATTATCGATGAAACTCGCTATATAGATGATTTAATATTCAAACTATAAATCTCCATCATGCTTGATAAAACAATATTTGAATCACTTAAGAAAGGGGGGGTTAGTGTGTAAGATGTACTGAACATGCAATCCATACCCTTTAGTGGGCATATTGGCTACATACCAATACTCTGAAGAAGGATCAAGCCATATTTAGTTATCCCACCTAATGTGATTTGTGCAATAGTGTGATGTAAGATACAAAATTTCCAAATTGAGAGTGCTTGAGGTGGATAAGGACTGGTATGAGGGTTTAAATAGGTTTACAGTTGTATTGGGTGACTGTATGCAGAGAATAGGGAAATTTGCCTTAGTGCTTTGTTTGTATTCTTGCTTGATTTGTAAGTTTTATCACTTGTCTTTGTAAATGAACTTTGAATGGGATTTTTATAGGGAATAATTTATCATGGGTCAGATGTATTCATGTTAGGTTGACAAAATAATAATAAGAATTAGATGAAAATGACCATTGGGGTTTAAAATATAAATGCATAGGAGCATCAAAAATGGGACACCCTAGGGTCTGGTGTTATAGTCCAAGTATGGTGCTCTTGTCTTATAGGCTTGGGACCTAGGGGAATAGGATAGGATTGGGAAATATAGTTTGGTTGAGGTGGAATGACTGTTTATAAGGTTTTAGATGACTGATAATGAGCAAAAAGATGTCTCTAAGGGTCATAAGAGCATGTAAAAAGGACTTATGGATAGGGTGTCACAAGCCACAATAAAACTACCAATTTGGATATTTTATATGACTACATTTCCCCCACTTTATTCTAGTGATATAGCAAAGCAAAATACTAGGATAAAGGAAAATTAGAAAGTGTACCTAAACTTACCTACAAGGGTGAAGCCCACGAAGATGTGTGATGTTGAGTGTGCATAGAGAGAGCACATCGTGAAGCGTAAATCTATAAGAAAAAATAAGGAGTAGATCAGTTCTCACTAGACATGCTATGTCTAAAATAAGAATGTATAAAAGTTAGGTAAAAGAGAGAGGAAGAGAAAGGAATAAATACACCTCATCAGGTATGCAAACTAATACAAACCTATTATGATGTTGAGTGATGTTGGGTATGTGTTGTACCAAAAGTAATATCACAAATGGAGTTGAGTGCTCAATTCCCTTAGGGTGGCTCAAGAATACAAAGGCTGGCCCTTTGGCTCCATTGTCATCCACTAAGTGAAGCTATGTGATAATGCATGTGTTAATTGATGTTTGGACTATGTGTTTAATCCCTCTAAGTAGGTGGCTCAAGAATACAAAGGCTAGCTAGTTCTTTGGCTCTATCATTTCCCACTATGTAGTGAACTATGAACTGATACCAATATGAATGTGTGTCATATAGATGGCTCATGAAGCCCATGAATTTTTTGTAATCTAACAATGTGGCATGGATAGTCGACTGTGTACTGAGAACTAGGCCAATCTTGGCCACTTTGAAAGGTGGAGATTAAGCTTGTATGAAAGCCATCATGAAACTGAGAACTAAGCTTATATGAAAGCCACTCTAAAATGATACCAACCACCTAAAAATGGAATAAGGCACACAAATACTAAGAATACCTGGGTAATGCACTGAATTTGGACAAAAAAGAAGGCAAATGTGTTGTGCACATTGCCCCCAATCATTGGTGTTTGTAACATGGATTCTGATCTAGAATTTGTACCAACTACCCAATCTGAAACTAGAGGCAAGAGCCATCATGTCATGCATGATGCCCCTTATATCTGGATACTCTGAGTAAAACTATACTAAAAATTCTCAATCTAAGCTATACTATAGCTGACAAAACTATAACTAACCTTATCTTTTTGTTTGTTTCTATAAATTATGGATTTTTGGTTATTTGGATAGGAGCACCAAAAATATGACACTTTAATGTCCAACACTGTAGTCTAAATATGAAACTCTTATCATTTACTATTTTTGATGATTGTTATGTATTTATCATTATATTTCTAGTCTGCTCTACGTGTTTTGGGTTTTGATTGTTGTTTTGAGTGGTCTAAAAACTAATTTTTGATCGATAGAAGGCTTTAATTTTTGTAACAAAACCCTTGTTTATTGCCCCCTCTTTTGAGGTAGAAAGAAAGACCCTAAAATGACTACCCTTAGAATAAAGAGCCCTAAAAGTGTGTTATGTTATGAAATACATGATATGGCAGTGATAATCTAAAAGATGTTTCAAGATAAAGCATAGTTTGTATTAGAGATGGTTAGATCAACATGTGTATGCCTAGATAGATGTAACAATGTAATAACATGTGTAGTCTACTGAACTAAAACTATAAATTTGGTTAATTGTTAGGTGTTAATTGTCAAGGAGGGATGGAGCATGGTTTACATCATGGCATCCAAGAAGGCAAGATAATGCATGATGTGGATCATGGCATGTGAAAATAACTGAGAAGTAAACAATCAAGCAAGTACATAAGGCAGTAAGTAAGAAGCATACAAAAGAGGCCAAGGGGCCAAGCAAACAAGGGACATGGGCACATAGCTCTCAAATTGGGAAAGAAAGCATACAATGCATGTTCAAATGCCCTCATACACATACAATTACAAACAAGCAAAGGACATTAGCAAATGTCCTAAGCCACAAATAAGAGTACAAAATAACAACTGAGAAATGTAATCACATCTAGCTACTCAAAGTAAGAAAGGAAAGCATGTAAATGCTAGAAATACTATCACATCTAACTAATCGAAGCAAGAAGTGAAAGTATGTAAAACATGGAGTACAAGACTAGGTAGATGCTAAGAAATACACAACGGCTATATACTAGTGAGTGTCGACAGAATAATCTATGTAAGCTAGTAAGTAATGTACATAAATATGATAATTAGAGTGTGTGGTGTGGGAATGACATACTTTTGATGGTGTAGTCATGTTGAAGATGCCCCTAGTGGGTAGATATATCGATGTATGTCTCGAATGTAAAAAATAAGATGCCCCCTCAATAGGTAGAGTGAAGCAATCAAGGATCTAGGTGTTACTACACGCACTCAAAGAAGATCAAGTGAATCATGGTAATGTTGATAAATCAACAAACAATAGCATAAAATAACAAAATGTAAGTCTATCATGGTGGTAAAAATGTAAAGCATGTATAATGCATACAATTGAAATGTTTTTGGTGTTTTAAGTTATTTGAATGTTTTTGTATTTTTACATGTTATATTATTTTTGGTATTTTTGAAATAAGCTATGTATAAGTAAGAAAAAAGACACTATGTACAAGAAAGTGAAAGGAAATTATGTAAAATTAAGCTGAGAAATTATTTATAAGTAAAAATAAGATGAAATGATACTAACCGATGAGTCTCGAAAGAGACTCTCTATCATGGTGTCCTGTATCAAATAAGGGAATCATATGTGATTGTGAAGCATGAGGGAATGGTTACGAATATGACTTTGAATATTCAGATTCATTATTAGTATCTTGGAAATCATAATATACTGTATTGTTCCACTCATCATTATGATCTTGATTTTGAACCAATGCAATGCTAGTGTTGACTTTTTTGTATCTGGATCTTTTTCTTTGATAAATTGTGTCTATGAATTATTTACCTTAGGATGTTCAATAAATCCCAAACCTTGGTGACAAACATTATCAACTACTAGAATAGTAGTGATGCCTTCAACATGCTTGCCCAACCCTTGACCTTGATAATCAAATTATTGTAGATATTTTTTACCAAACCCATACTGCTTTGAAACTTGAGCCTCATTTTAGAGAGGTAGATTTGCATCTTTTTCGTGCTTTACCTGCTCTTGATACTATTTCTTGCTTTGATTTTGCTTTTTGATCCTTTTGTTATTTTGAGTTATGCTTTGGTAACCACTTTTGTACTATTTTTAAATTTGACCCTTTGTGAATGTGTTCCTATGTCACTGTGGATTACTTGACTGATTTACCTTGTATAGAGTCCTCATTAATAATTATCTATTGTATATATTTTTTCAATGTCAAACATGAATCCGTGTGATGCCTATGCATTATATGATATGCACAATAATATCTGGATCTTCTCACTAGATGTAGAGGAGGTAGTTTGATCAACTTAGATTTAATCATTTCCCTTAGTACCTCACTTGAAATCTTATTTTATATTTGAATGTTTTTTGAATCACTAGTCATAGAGTTAATTTTTTGTGATTTCTTGTTTTGATATGTAACATTGCTTGCAACCAATTGACTAGGTGAAGGTGCATATACATGATTGACACTAGGGTACCTTTGAGGCTTTTGTATTATAATCAAAAATTTTAATGTTGTGATCTTTTCATGTAATCGCTGATTTTGTGTTTGTAAATCTAAACTTAACTTGCTCATATCAATGATGTGATCCCTTAGAGTCTCATAAGTGCAAGCCCTAGTTGCTTCTGATTGAACATATATGTTGAAGAGGGTTTGAAGAAGTTATAGATTGAATGTATGAATTAGGAATAATAGTATAGGCTACCTCACCTTTTGAAGGGGTGATAACATGGGGGAAGTTATTTAGCGGAAAGTAGCTATCACCCTCTTGGGGGAGAGGAGGAGAAGGGAATTCTTTCTTATGCATATGATATGACATTGAAACTTGATAAGTGGTTGTTAGCTTATGTAATGGATCCTCTCAGTATGTAAGGATTTTATTCTTAATTGAATTACACATAATAGAGAGATAACATGTTAAATAAGTAATGAAATATGACATATATTTGAATTGGTCCTAAAATACCACGTACATATGTATTTATGTCTTTTTTGAATTCATGCCAAATGAAAGGAAACAATCATGCAAGAGAAACTAGAAAACTTTGCATAAGTAAATCATGGTTAATAAAATTGGAATAGTCAGCCCAACGTGCAAAAATCAAAATTTTAATTTTGAAACCCTAGGCTAGGGTTTGAAAATACCAGGACCTAGTATAGGTAACTAGGGTTTGAAATAAATAATTTTTAAAATTACTCTAGTAAATCTTAAAAATTAAATGTGCATTTTTGATTTATATATGCAGGAATAATAAAAAAAATACTGCTAAAATTAGCAAGAAAATTTTCTTGAGATTTCTAGGGTTTTTGTGTGCAAATTAAATAAGTCGAGTTTACCAAATGAATTAACTTTATTTGAGAATAATAGAGTTTTATTCTTATTTTAGTTAAGGGTCTGGATTAATAAATCAATAAAGAATATTACAATAAATACAATCATAATTTATATAATTTATTTATCTTTTTAACCTTTTTAAAAATAACAATAAATAAGGAGAAATATGACTTAGTTGGAAACATGTTGAGATGGTTGAGATAGAGGTTGAAACTAGCTGTGCAGGACTGAGATAGTGTTGTGAATCTGAATGTAGCTGTCATTCAATGAAAGGACAAGATCACCAAAAACAAGACACTTTTATGTCTGATGTTGTTTTCCACTCTTACCATTGTTTAAACTAGTCACAGAGACCTGAAACTATTTGGGTTTTTACGTTGTTCTTGTGTGAGCTTGCCTGTAAAATGTTGAGTGTTGATTGTTGACAGAACTCACTATATATCTAATTTAATCTTCAAACCCTAACCCTCCATCATGCTTGATAAAACAATATTTGAATCACTTGATAAATGGGGGGGTTAGTGTGTAAGATGTATTGAATGTGCAATCTGTACCCCTTATGTGGGCGTGCACCTACATACCAATACTCTGAAGAAGGATCAAGCCATATGTAGTTCTCCCACCTAATGTGCTTTGTGAAATAGTGTGATATGAATGAAAAAATTCCAAATTGAGAGTGATTGAGGTGGTTAGGGACTAGTATGAGGGTTTGAATAGGTTTGTAGCTGTGTTTGGTGATTTTATGCAGAGAATAGGGAAATTTGCCTTAGTGATTTATTTGTATTCTTGCTTGCTTTGTAATTTTTGTCACCTCCTTTTGTAAATGAGCTTGGTATGGGATTTTTATAGGAAATAATTGGCCATGGTTAAGATGTATTTGCATTAATCCAATATAATTAAGGATATGAATCAGATGAAAATGATTGTTGAGGTTCAAAATACAAATGAATAGGAGCGCCAAAAATGGGACACCCTAGGGTCTGACGCTATAGTCCAAGTATGGAACTCTTATCCTATATGATCAAAACTTGGGGCAATAGGATTGGAATAGGAAATATAGTTTGGCTAAGGTGGAATGACTGTTTATAAGGTTTTGGATGACTAGTAATGAGCAAAAAATGTCTTGAAGGGTCACAAAAGCAAGTAAAAAAGACCTATGGATAGGGTCTCATAAGCCACACTCAAACTACCAATTTGAACATTTTATATGACTAAACTCTTATGTGAGGATTTATTTTTGCATGTTTCATTTTCAGGTCATGCATTGGATCATGCTTCACATACGTAAACCCAACTTCACATACTCACACTTTGCTTCACAAGATTCACTTCCTAGATAAGTCTAGGTACACTTATTTTTCATTTATACTTATCATTTCACTTTGATGCATTCTTAGCATAAAGGAAGGGGGAATGTAATCACCTAAAAGTGGTATTTGAGTGTTAAGAGTGCTACTTGAGACAACCTATTCCTAACTTATCCCTATACCTATCTTCGAGCTTATTGTTACAATTTTCTAGCCTTTGTGTGAACCACATGCATCCCTAGTTATATTAAACGTAGTCTTAAACCCTAAATTCTTGATCTTGGCCCTTTGTGTCCATCAGTCTATCAAATAGACATTAGCATCACATTAAGGACAACATGTGTCCCTAAAATGGTGCTAATGTTCTTTACCTTATCTTTCCCAAATGAATATATTTTCAAAGGTAAAACCCTCCTAAAGGTAGCCTAAGCATATTTTATTGTATAAACAAGATTAAAAACACTATAAATACATGAATTTTAGACCTGTATCCACTAGATAGAAATTAGATGCAAAATACCTATTCAATCACAAAAATGGTTGAACAAAATCAAGGTTATTAATCCCTATTTTGCCCTACTTATGCATACTACCATATAAAGCTACCCTAAGCTCAGATTTTCCAAATTTACAATCTCAATAACACTCAAATAATTCAAGACCACTATCATTCTAGCATCACTTGCACTTTCCCCAACACTTAAGTGGGGAGAACTACATCAAGCTTGATCCCTCCTCGGAGTATTGGTAAGTAGGAAACTCTTTTCACAACAGGGTGTTGAGGATGTCCAGCCTATCCTACTAATGAACACACTTTTTTAGATAATGAATTTATTATAATTAGGATTAGGGTTTATATCATAAATCAAATATTATAGGCACAATACACAATTTCAAACTTCGTGCCTATGGGAACTGTTGACAATTTTGCCACCATTGGTCAAAGTTGCTTATGTGCAAGTTTTTAAGAAGAATAAATTCATAGATTAAAGGTAAAAGTGGGTATTAAAATAATAATAAAATATTAATTAGTTAAAAATCATGCTTAGGAACAACTCACAAGTCCAAATTTTGATAGAGGTTTCTTTTATTCCTCTAACTAGCTATTTGCAAGCTAGTGAAGGCAATTTTTAGATTCTTGCTACATGACGGTGAAGAGGAGTTGGATAAAATGGTATTATGGAGATATTTTGGCCCCTATTCTCTCAATATTATATTAATTATTTTTATGTTATAATGTCTTAACTTTATGAGCAATTTTTAAGAAGAACAGGTGCTCTAAAACTCTAATTAAACCTTCATTTGCTTAGTTTTAAGCAACATATTTGCATTTTTTAGTTATTTGTTGAAAAATAAAGGTTTTTAGAGAAATTATGTGGAATATATAAAATTGATACACCTTCATAAATCAAAATTTCATGGAAATTTATAAATTAATTTAAAGGATTAATCATTAGGGTTTTAAACAAGCAAGAGAGACAGCCAAAAAAGGCAATTTTTGAGAGGTTTAAGTGATTATTTGAGCACACACAATTATTTTAACACTAATAATGGTTATTAAATGTACTAATTAAAAAATAATTAGGTATTTAGGCCTCATAAAACTCAATAAAATAACAAAACACAGACCTATAGGCATTCAAAAATGAAATTGGGCAAGATAGTCATCACCAAAAAGTACATATTTTGAGTTTTATTTAATGAAAACTCTTGTAATTTTATATGGGGGTATTTATGATGTATTTTAATGTTTAAAATTATTTTAATGTCTGTAATATATCTTATTAGAGTGAAAATTCCAATATATAAGTTTGGTCATGAAGGGAATGAAGGTTTCTTCACTTTTTTGCTCACAAATAAAGTTGGAAATGGGTGTTTCAGGTCCCTCCAATGGAAAAAATTGACTTGATAATGTGAATAATTAATTTAAAGGTATAAATAAATTATAATACAATGAAAAACAATTAAAAATAGACTCATCTCATTGAAAAATATCTTCAGGTCATCCCTAGGGCAACAAGCAAACACTTTTTTGTGAATTTTTCTTAGGGACTTTGGTGAAGAATTTTAGAGTTTTTAAAAAATTTAAAGGTATTAAACATTAATAAATATATAAAAATTACATGATGAGTGTTTGGTTATTATTTTAACTCATTTTAGACCCCCTAATCCAAATTAGGGTTTCTTGAGAACAAGAGAGCATCACAAAGCATAAAATGGTGTTTTTTGGAGTTATACATGGAGTTTGGAGCTAAAATTTTGTTTGAAAGTTTGTGACACCATAGAGATTATGTTAAAAATCATTTTATTTCTCCTTATATATTCTAATTATGAATATACATAAGGTTTTTTGGCTCTCATAATGCATTCAAGAAGCTAGTCAAAGTTGCAAGTTAAGATAAGTTGAGTTCAAAACATGCAAAAATGGAGAAATTGAATTTGAGTTTTGGCCAATATTTGAGACCCTGTTTTCATGAAAAATACTTATTGTAACATCATTAAATCCTTCTCTTATTATGCCCCCCTTTGGGATAAATTTGGAAAAGTCAAAAAGTCAAGTTGCATGCAAGTTACAAGTCAAGATAAGTGAAGTTGAACTCCAGATGTGAAGTCAATATAATTCCAATCAGCTCAAGATGTAAGTGGAGATAAATAAAGTCTAAATTTAATATCCATTAAATACCAAGAGGATTTAAATAAATACCAAAAAGTGTTAACTAAAGAAGATCAAAATTTGCATGCAAGATCACAAGAAGTTAACTCAAGATTCAAGATGCATGAAGAGCCATTTAAATTTTTATACTTGAAAGAATAACCTAAATCTCTCCTACCATGACATATCATATTAAATATTATTTAAAATTAAATTCTAAATGGGACGGTTAAAAAAAAATTGGAGTTGAAGGTGGAGTTCAATTTTGAGTTGAATTTTCAATTGAAGCATGAGTGAACTAGGACTTGCATGTGGACTCATATAGAACTTCTTGTCTTCTCTCTCTTATTATTTTATATATGTACATTAATTTTTTAATGCATATGGGATTATTATGCTTTTTGATTACAAAAACTTTGCCAAAATTTTTACTACCTCACCTTTGAAGTAATAAAGAGTTGTTTTTTTTTTTTTATCTCCAAGTTATTCATGAAGTGTGTTCTTAATTCATTGATAGAACTTAGTGAATGATTATTTTTTATATGTTTATGTCTAAATATCAAACCTTTATGCATAAAATTTACATTATTTTAGGTTGTATAAAATGTCTAAGTTTTATTTCTACCTAATGTGGAAGTGAATTCAACCATTGTTCATTTCTCCCAAGCCAGTGTAGGTGTCTATCAAGATCTCTATGTGAAATACTTATGTAACACTTATTGTATGAAGATGAAGTGAACGTGAAAAATTTATTTAGCTTCTAAAGTGTGTCAAGTATAGGCATAATTTAATTTAATATTAGTGCATCACCCCAATTTTTAGTTTTCATTTTCATTTTCAGCTTTAACATAACTCCTACCTTTTTCCTAGTCAAGAAAGCACTATCTGAGAGAGTTTAGAGAAAAGTGGTTGAGTGTACTAAAGGGAAAAAACCATTCATCTATAGATTTTATCCATTATAAGGTCAACCACACTTTGGAGAGTTTACATTGTATCGATAGAAGTGAGAACATGCACAAGTTCTTTGTAAGGTGTACTTCTAAGTAATAACAGTAACATAACCCAGAAACACAAATGCAGGTGCAGCCAAATATTCAGAGTAGTCCTACATAAAGGAAACTAACACAATTATCAAGAAACTAGAGCTACATGGTGCTACTATTCAAATGTGGCACTACTGTTCAGAAGGGGTTCTAATATAAAGATCTAATTGGTGAAACTCAAACTTATTTATATCTCAGTTTTGAGCTCTCAGATCTTTTGTATCATGTGTTTTAAAGATAAGTATTTATTTACATATATTTGTTACTATTTTTATAAAGTCAAAGCTAGTCAGAATCTATAATAAATTAGTGGTTATTTTATGTATATTATTTCACTAATTTAGATTACTCAACCCTTTAATCAAACATAGGATTTACATAAGTAAAACTTTAAAAGGTTAAAACAATATGCCATGCAAAAGAGCACCTTAAATTACAAAAATAAAATCAGATTTTAGATTTAAAACACTTCTAAAGACTTTAACATACACCATGATGAACTTTTACGAACTATTATTGAGCCAATCTAATACAGTAGTTAGTTTGATTTTGTCAAGGTTGAAGTGATTACATCGTTGAATCTTACCAAATTATAGGATGGAGTGATTAAATAATCCACCCTCACCAAGTTTATAGTGTGATTTGACTTGAGTCACTCATTATCATTAGGTTATAAGTATGATTGGGTTGCATGATTGAGCTAATATCAACTGTCAAGTGGTAACTCATCTTTTCTCCTAGGTTGGGGGCAAGTTGTCCTCCAATATATCTATATATATGCACTTATAGGTTTTCAAATTGTCCTAATCTCAACTTCAATACTTTATATTGAAGCATCTCTTCAAATCAAATTACCAAAAGGTAAGATGGTTACATTGATACACATGTTTACTCCTAACCTTACTCTCTTTACTTTAAAACATTTCAAATTTTTTCAATTCTAGATTATATGCAATGATTATATACTGTAACATGCTCTTGGTTGTAGGATAGTCACCAAAAAATATTTCAAGTGGGTATCACACAAATATAGAGTGTGTTATACACACCCAAGTACACATTCATTTTCCTTTAAACTATCAATTTTATTACTAGATTAAAGGGGAGAAAATGTAGACACTAAATCTAAATTATATAGCACTTCAGTGTTTTATACTTGGCAAGTACTTTTCATGGTTTTACCCTTCAGTTCCTAAGACATTCTTGTTGTCAACTTGCTCACATATGCTATCTCTTATACCTATTGCTTAGCTCTTAGTCTAATCATATGTTATTCTAATGACCAGGCCTTCTATGATACTTAAAATTCTATAAACCTTCTTAATATCATCCTCTACAAGTTTTAGACATGTACCTATTTCTAAGTTCCTAGACACTTGTGTTCTAGATGGACACTTATGTCGACACTAGTGTCATGTGCTAAACTAAGTGTCCAGTGACCTTAAGTTATAAAATTTGCAATTGTAATGTATCATTATGCTTAGCGTAAGTGATTTAATGTGAGATATTTCCAAAAGGGATTGGTATATATACAACATCAACCCTCATTCATTCCTCACCTAACATAGTCCTAGAAACTCACAAGGTAACTTACCAAAAGCTTTCAATAAAACATTCAAGTGATCAAAGCTTCCTTATTATTTCCTATTTCAATATTAGTCATAGGGACAACCCATCTACATGTTTGATGTACTGAAGGATCATTTCACGAGCCATATTTTTCAAGTTACAAGCTAGGTCACTCTTTATACTTGCTTATCACATGTTGCATCTTGATACACACACAATGCAACATGTAGGAGATAACAACATAAGTTTGAGGCCCTTTTCAAAGTATTATCTATGTAGGCAACACATATTGACAGAGGGGTTCTTAGGGCAGTTCACCACCATGTGCCTACTAACCCATTTTTTTAGTCACTCTAAGGGTGATAAAGTTAAGGTTTGATCATTTGACAAAGAATGACAACCCGTGTGTGAGATCTGGATACACTAGAGTAAAGGCAATAGAAAACCTAGAAGATTCCAGGTGGTCAAACCCATATCCAGTTGATATTTTATATTGGACACTTGCATCCAAGTCAGTTAGTAGTGTTGACACAACTATCCAAATATAATGCAAGTCTCTGAGACCCTAGAATGAAAAATTCTAGAATTTGATGACTATTCCAGGATCTTGATCTAGTCCACTTATACCTAGTTTTAGATATGTGCATAGTAAACTATCTAAGTAATCTTATTTCTAATTTATTACAATATCAATCAATAGATGTACTTTCTATTTTTATTATATCTCATTATTTAAATTCATAATAGTATTTTTTTGAGTTTGTAAAATAATTAGCTTGTTATAGATCTGTTTATCACCCTTTGCTTATTTATTTATATATTATTAACCCTTTATTATATTGACCCATCTCAATTTAAGGTTAAACAAGATCTTTAATAAACAACTACAAACATATCTTGATTGAAACATAATTAGATGCATTGCCATTACCTAGAAATACCAAACAACTCATAAAAATTGTAGTAGTAGAAGATGATTAATAAAAAAAATTACGTAGTTTTATCTAAACCACTCACTCTAAAATTGAGTTACCTAAGTAATGATCTATCTAAAATCCTTAAGATTTATAGTTTTTTCCCCAAGTTCAAAGTTAAAGACAAATAGTGGAATGCTTACAAAGAATAACCTTATTTCTTTCATAAACTTATGAAAACTAGAAAAAGTATGTCATGACGTGACCAATTTCCAAATGATTATCGTAAAAAATTAAATTATTTCACTAAATCCTCCTAATTAATCATTTTACCTACCTAAAAAGTTTGACACTAGTAATAGACACATTAAAATCAAACTTCCATCTGTGGAACGTGTCATCTACTTATGTGGAATGTAACTCCAAACTATTAATCATAATTAATAAGAGAGCAAACGAAGGGGAGAGCAAAACTATTGTGGTCAAGATAGTAGTAAGAAACTTGGGAAACATACTTCTTCCCATTTTTAAACATGTTTGTCCTAGATTTGGCATATAATATAGGTCATTTCTCTACCTTGATAGTGAGTTCATTCACCGATTAAGGTATAAAATGACCCATATTCTATGATCGACATGTCAATACCTACATATAGCTCTTGCTCGAATGCTAACAAAAAATATTTAAATGGCCCAATAAATGATAAATATTGCATCTTGGATACATGGTGTGAGTTCCACATGGGCAACATAAACTAAGTTCGATGTAAAGAATCATCCCTACACTATCAATATTTTTCTTATTTTCCATTCTCCCCTGCATTACAACGTACCTCTGCTTATGTTTTACATGCTGTGTATGGGTTAGAGATCATTTTATTGTCTTAAAGCATATTCCACTAACCATATTCTTACCTTTATTATATCTAGTCTCACTATTAGTATATTCTTCTAATCTTCTTGCCATTTTTTTTTCTTTTTATTAGAAGAATATAGTAATAGTGGAATGCTTGCAAATAATAACCTTCTTTCTTTCATAAACATGTTGTGTTTATATATGTAATGTTAGAACATGTTATGTTTAATATGTAATATGTATTTGCATTTTTCAAACATTTACTATAATCCTAAGATGGAAAACATGTATGGATATTTCTATAAAAACTGTTGTAATTGGGTTTTGGTAGCTTATAATAATATGACTTTGCAAGGATGAAAAATGGGATGTTCACTTAATTATCTATTAATTGAATGTTGATGTTTCATTAAGAACTTATGTTTTCATTATAAAACATGTATTCCATCCTAAGAACACATGATTATAACTTAGATTGGTTTCATATTGCATGGTTCCACTTATAATGGTTTCATGTATGACACTTTTTCCATCTCTAATCTTATCTCTTAAACTAATAGTATTACTATGGGTCTCATTAAGTTTATCTCTTCTAGGATGGTCATTTATTGTATATGAATGTGTGGCCACTGACAAGTGTGATGTTTTGTTAAGGGCTAAGTGTGGCTACTTTATTAAACCAAAACCTAGCTTGTCATGCAAATTGGACCTTGGATGCATTGTGAAAGAGAATTTTGCATATGCATTATGAACTGAAGTATGTGAAGAATGTTGAGTCAACTTATGTTATATGATTATGTACATGTAATTATGTTATATAATACCATTCCATTGTGATCAAAGGCCATATTTTTTTATTTTAAACCTTGCAAAGCAACCGAACTTAACGTACATTAAATTAAATAATGGTTCAATTAGTGCTCAAATTTAATGATCAAAGGAAAACATACAAGTTGCGATATCAAAATCTTAAATATACTCCTTTGGGATTTTCCTATTAAGGATAAAAATTTGAGGGAGTACCCTAATAGGCAAAGCATAGAGAAATATATTTCAAATTTTCTTACCACAACTTGTATGTTTTCCTTTGATCATGAAATTTGAGTGTCAATGTTATGTGTCATTAAGAACTTGTGTTGCCATTATAAAATATACATTCCACCCTAATAATGTACATTAATTGCTTTCAATTTTAGTAAGGGTTTAACAAGTTAAAAATATTATTACATATAGGCTTCAAAATGCCAGTCTTACTTAGTCGAAAGGCTTAATTAGTTTTATTTAATGTTGTAAATTTCAATCTTAATTAGTCATTTATGATTGGAACTAGTATGTCTAAGTGTGTAAAGATTATTACTATGATTTTTTAGAGGCTTTCATTTAATTTCACTCAAGTTAAATTTAATTGGAGGCAATATGATACCACACATAAAGTAAATAATATATCACTAAAATTTATTAAGACTGATTCCCATTTTTTAAGAAAACCAATTAAGAGTAATAAAGACTCTTAGTGTATGGATGTTTTTTAGAATGTAAAAGTAAATTGAGAATGTATATGTACTTGCATTTTTCAAACATTTACAATGTATTAAGGTTTCCATGAAAATTATTGTAGTCGAGTTTTGGTGGCTTATAATAATATGACTCTGTCATGGATGAAAATGGGATATATAAAAACATACATATACATAATAATTTAAACATATGAATTGTATTTTGTATATAATTTTCCTTAATATGATGACATTGTGTTAACAGGTGAGTTTTAGAAAATGCTTCTTATAAATTTTATAGTATAAATGTCTAATGTCTGATTATTAGACCCTTCAAATATATTGAATGTGTTAACTTTGTGTTGTTTAATAGATAGAACATCAAGTGTTTATTGCTAGAGATATGAGTATCTATCATCATGTTATAGAATATGAGGCACTAATACAAGGGCTTGAGGCCTCCTTAAAGTTGAAAGTGGCAAAACTCTTTGTTAAATTCCACAATGAAGTTGTTGTTAACTAGATGAGAAATGACTATAACTGCATGAAATCCCATTTGATACTCTAAGGTTTAGGGATAAACATCTAGTGCTTTACTTTGTGGCATGTATAATAAGACTTATAGGTGTAATTTAAGGCATGTTTAAGGTTTGTCAATTGACATCATATATGAAAAATGAAGAGCTTGTAAGGCATGTTGCCAAGGGAATCATAAAGAATAGAATAACAAAGTTGGTTGGTCTAGGTTGATGGATAACCCTTGGGAAAACAAATATTATATAAATGTATAGATATATTTTCACTTTGTGCAATTAAATATTGGACTACTTTCAATTTTGTTATATTTGGACTAGATCTTCCAACAGATGGTTGTGGTTTGTTGTATTTATCATAGAAATTTAAAGCAACTTCCTTCTTGGTATAATGTTGGTTCTTAATTTTGTTTGCTTTGGCTATTGTGTATAATTAAATGAGAATGATAATTTTAGGGTTCCATGTGCATTATTATTGAATTTATATGGTTCTTATCTATGTTCATGTGAAATGGATTAAAATTTGAACTATATTGCTTCAATGGCGATCTAGCTAGCACATACAAATTTTAGTTGTTTTCTACTAGTGTGTTTTGTTTTAATAATCTTACAATTTTTCAATTTCATGATTTTTTATCAGAATGGGTGGGAAGCCTTGGAAATAGAGGAAGAGATATGACTTTTTTAAAACAATTTATGAAGTGAAATATGCAGTTTAATTATACATTTTTCAATTTAATCTTCTTAGGACATGTTTGTAAATTTCATATTTAGGTCAAGGATAATACGTATTGTATTGACCGAATCAACAATTAGGGGGTAACATTTTGGTTTGTCTCATGCTCGGTTATAACAACTAGGGTAAGACAACTTCTAAAGGTTTAATTGTCTACCATTGTAATTTACTCAATTTTCCATATGCCCCCAAATTGTTAGTTATGAGGCCTCCATCTAGGAATGGAAGTAGGAAACAAACCCATGTGCAATTGGATCAGATTAATTTTGTGAGCACTATGACATAGACCTCCTTTTTAGGCATAAATGGAATTATGTTGAGATGCCTCCCATTCAAAGGGAATGCATATTATAGTTGAGTGATATAAGTTATGTTGTCATGAATGCAAGAAACTTGTTATATTTGAAATGATCCTAACTATTTTTGTTTTCTATGACAACATGTGAAACTTGCATTTGATCTTTCTCCAAATTCCTAGAAGTGGGTAGAAAAAGATGTTACCAAATTTGATAGGGTTAAGGATGTGAACATTTAGAAAGTTAGGGAATGTGTACCTAAAAAAATCATAATAGATGGAAATATTAAATTGTATAGGTATTATTTTGGTGAAGATCCACTTGTGAGTATGGTAGAGATATGTGTTTATTTGATTTGTAATTAGGTAAAAGTAAATTTCAATTTCCATACAATGGTTTACACATTATGAATTTCTATGTAGGATTTAGTCATGGAAGGTGTTAAAATCCATGTAAAAAAGTTTATATAGAGTAATAAATTGAGGAGATGGAAGAAGATATAAATGATGCCATAGATGAAAATGAGTATGAATCCTCTAAGGATAATGATGAGAGTGAATTGGAATCATGGCATGAAGATGATTGAGAGATTCTAGTGATCTTAGTTATTTGCATGTTTAGGTTTCCCAACATGGGAGGATTAATTTTATTTAATTAAAAATGAAATTTATAAAAAAATTTGTTGAAATTGATAGTGTAAATCAATTAAATTGATAACAACAAGTCAATGATGAAGAGGACCTAGAAAAAATGTGAGCCACTTCAAGACTATTGATAGAAGTGATGTGAAATGCATGTATCCTCTTCATGACTAGACAAAATTGAATGGGGATGTAAGTGTTGGTTTGAGCCCATTCAAGGAATTCAATATAATTGCACCATATCTTGCCTATGGAACATGAACTATCATCCATAGAAGTTTTAGGGAAAAAGGGTGTGGAAAAGGTGATGATAGTTGAGAAGAAGAAGAATGACAAACCACTAATAGTTGTTCTATTCTAAAATACATTAATATTTATCTCATTATACTCATGAAATTATAAAATGGATAATGTTTTTATGACAAGTGGTAGAGGAAATTGAGGATTCAACCATTCAGAATAAGGATGCCACTATGGTGTCATAACTTGCCATGAAACTAAAAGAAATGAAGAAACTTGTCATCAAAGAGGAATTTTACGAGGAAAAGATAATGTCTCACCTTAAGGTAATGTTTTGATTTATGGACTTGCATAATGTAAGATGAAATATTAATTTTGAATGTCATATTTATATGATTATATGTCTCAGTAATTCATTTGATTTTAAAACATAAACAATTTCCAAATTGTGGGGTAATTCATGAGCCCACTTCATGGGCATCAGAGAAAGTAGATGGCCAATGTGAAGAAAATGAAATAGAATATAAACTATTAAAATATTGAAATTGAATTTAAATTTGAGTAATTATTGTATCCTAATTTAATTAGTTTGCAATTTCTCTTTATTAGGTGAAAAAATTCAACCCAACTTCTTATAGCTCACAATTGAAGTTAATTGTCAAAGTTTTGGGTCAACTCAAACTGTAACTCTTATTAAAAATATGTGAAACTCCAACTCCAACTAGAATTTCAACTTCAACCCCATGAGAAAGTAGTCCTCCACAATTTAATTTGAAGACAAGGGAAAATGTTGTTGAATATTTGGTTGCCATAAGGTTGTTGAAAAACTCTCTTCATCACATTAATTTAAAGGAGAATCCTTTGTTGTTGGGGCTTGGAAATGTATTATTCTAAATGTTAGAACATGCATGTATTAGGGAGACTTTAACAAAGAGATGAACCCATACTCTATAGTTTGATAGAACTTAGAAGAATGGAGATGAATGGGAAAGAGATAGAAGTGGTGGAAATAAGATATTCACTAAAAAGTAACCAAATTTATTATTGTGTCAAACACATATTTGTAAACTCTTTGTTCTTGCTAATGAATTTTAAAGATGTGACGAATTTATGATTTTTTTAAACTATTAATTTCAATTCATTAACAATTTTTCCAAAATTGATAATGGGCAAAGTTTGGATTTGAGATTTTCTTCATTTCTACACTTATTAAATTTTTGGTTTTTTTGTGTTTGCATGTTGGTTCTGCATAGTTTGGAATTAAGTTGGTTTTGCACAATTTGGAATCAAGTTGGTTCTACATAGTTTAGAATTTGGTTTTTCTTACACTTATTAATATTTTAGTTTGGAATTTGATAATGGGCAGAGTAGAATTAAGTTGGTTCTACATAATTGGTTTAAGGCTTAGGTTTATGGTTTATATTTAGTTGGTAGAACAGTTAGTTCACGAGTTTTCTATTTTTATTTAGTTCATGTGTTTTCTATGTAAGACTAGTCAACATGCAAATCTCTATGGAGCCATGGTTGGATACACATTGACTACACCCATTAGCATGATGTAAGCAAAGAATGAAATCTTGCATACAATATTTGAAAAATGCCAAGTGGTTTTTTCTTTATTTTTGGCATGGAGATTGAAGTAATTAGTTGTTGTATTTGAACTCACACTTTCCATCACATGCCTATGCAGAATGTTTTATATTCTTGTGTGGAGTATAACTATAAAATAACATTCACAATTTGGGAAAGATCAAATAGAGGAGAGAACAAAACCATTGTAATCAAGATAGCAATAGGTAACATACTTTTACCCATCATCTTACATGTCATTTCGTTGCCTTAATAATGATCTGCCAATTGGTTCATGAGTTTTATGTATTTTATTTATTCACAATTTTTCTTATGTAAGATTGCTCAACATGCAAATCTCTATGAATACTTGGTTGGATATGCACTAAGTGCATAAATTAACATCATGTAAGTAAAGAATGTAACCTTGCATATAGTATGTGAAAATTACCACGTGTATTTTTTTTGGATTGGAGGTTGAAGTAATTAATTGTTGATGCATCAGGGCATTAAGAAAGGTTGCAAGTTTTGACAAAGAAGGTCATATTTCTGAGTGTTAGGTTGTGGAGCTAAAAGCTTCACCAGGATGCAAACAGGAGAAGTTACGGAGGATGCGGAGTTGCAGAATCAGTTGCAGGAGAAATGGCATCGGTCTGATCAGCCGACGTCGGTCAGATAGCAAGAGGAAGAAACCGGTGTCGGTTACCAGTCGGCCGACATCGGTCTTGGAGGTGCCGACGTCGGCAGCCTGTGTGAGAACAGGCAGTTTGCATGACGAATCCGGGAGAGTCTATTTTGAGACTGTTAGTTTGCATGTTGAAGGCTAGTCGTAGTCCTGAGTTGGGAGTCTAATTATTGTAATTAGGTTAGTCTAATTATTGTAAGCATGAGATCTATATATGGACTCATGGGCTATATTGTAAATGTGTACTAGAAAGCCATAGAGCTTTTAGAGAGAGCTAGTGTAGCTCCTTCTAGTTCCAAGGGGTGCTAAGTGTGTATGATCAGGGAGAGTTGCAAGGTCTGCAAGGTCAAGGAGCTGATCCACTGGAGTACTGGTTGAAGAATCATAAGGACTTGGTGAGGCAAGGACAAGGGTTCTTCAGGGGTGTAGAGACGTCTACATGGTGAGTAAGGTCTAGTGATTTGCAGGTAGCAGAGAGCAGGGGATCTACTTGGAGTACGGTTGTGTACTTGGTGAATTGGCAGCGTGTTACTGACTGGTTGGAGAGGTGAACATCAATTTTGTATTAGAGTTGATTGTTGGGACCGAGAGAGAGAGGGAAGAAGATCTTGAGGTGTGGCGAACCTTTGAGGTGCAGGAAGAAGTGGCATCTTCCTTATTGTATATTCTTCTATGTATATAATACAATTGTGTATTGTCTCTTAATTCCTGTGTTGTTTCATATTTCTAGTTACTTATTGATTCTGGTATAATTCTGTGTTTAGTTGCTAATACAAGAAGTAATCACATGTGTTCTAATTGGTAGAGCAAGATCCTGACTCAGTAGGGATCGGAGCATGTTTGTTGTTCTGTGGGTTTCCCTAGAGGAGAGAACAAAACCATTGTAATCAAGATAGCAATAGGTAACATACTTTTACCCATCGTCTTACATGTCATTTCGTTGCCTTAATAATGATCTGCCAATTGGTTCATGAGTTTTATGTATTTTATTTATTCACAAGTTTTCTTATGTAAGATTGCTCAACATGCAAATCTCTATGAATACTTGGTTGGATATGCACTAAGTGCATAAATTAACATCATGTAAGTAAAGAATGTAACCTTTCATATAGTATGTGAAAATTACCACGTGTATTTTTTTTGGATTGGAGGTTGAAGTAATTAATTGTTGATGCATCAGGGCATTAAGAAAGGTTGCAAGTTTTGACAAAGAAGGTCATATTTCTGAGCAAGAAAAAAATGAAGGAAAAAGGAAGAACTTCTATAAGTATATGGAACTAGTCATTTTTTAGACCCATCACTACTCAAAATCATCTTTGAACACTTTTATACTTGCATTTTAAGGCAAAATTGTGAGTTTGCAATAAATAACCTTATTTATTTCATAGTGTTATGCATTTTCAAACTTGAAATGGTCTACGTTTTAAAATTCATTTTAGTTTTGACATTTTGAAAATTAATTTAAGCTCCTGTACAAAAACCCTCACTTCTTCTTGGATTCTTCCCATTTAGCATTTATAGAAAAAACCTTGATTTTTCATGGTTTTTCATCCCAGTGGCATGCATTTTAAAACCCTTAATATTTTGAGGGGTATTCATTATGTGTGCAACAATAGTTTTGAGGGATATATAAAATGAAAGCCATAGGGTTTCAAAAAATTTATTTCCCATAACATATGAAAAAAAATCCATAGCGAATTGAATGGGAAGAAGCCATTAGTTTCTCTATGTTTTAATAGTCACTGCTATGATTTTTGGGGGCCTGCAATGATTTTTTAAATGGTGAATTCATAAATGGAATTACATTGTGAAACCATTAATATTTTCACTAGAATTCATGATGTGCAACAAGGGTTTTGAGGGGAGAACATACAATAGGGCTTGATACTGGGTTTTTAAAAAATGATTGTTAGTGGGTTCAAGAAGACATTATCCTTCATTTTTATAGGGGCCATTCTGTTACTAGTCATGGGTTAGCTTGTATTATGATAATTCATAAGGAAAGGATAAATTGTACACATTTATTAAGTTTACTACAATTTTCTTGACCTTAAGAGTTGGAATGAGATTTATGTGGTTCTGTTATCCTCTTTGTTCACTCTTTCCCAAACTCTGACTACTAGTTTAAAGTTATACTCCATGCAAGCAGATGGTATGTTTCACATAGGCACATAATGGAAAGTGGAATTCTAATGTGTCTGCTCCCTAAGTTAATAGTTTTGGGTAGCAAAAATAATGTGTCAGTGGATTTAATGAAAGTGTTTAATTTTATATGGTGATCATTTGTTAAAGAATTTAATTTTCTCCATGATTGTTTAGAAATTGGTCACCTCACGATGGATTTTGCATGAGTTTATGAAAGAAGGAAAGAATATTATTCTTTACAAGTGTAAGTTTATTATTTAAAAATGTTCTGCCATTGAATGAACACCTCATGATAGAATTTTTAAGGTTTGCATAAGTTTATGAAAGAAATAAAGAAGTTTATTCTTTGCAAGTGTAAGGTTATTTGTTGTAAGCATTCTGCCATTGAAATGGATATGATTCCTTATATAATTTTTTGAGAATTTGATATATAATGATGTTAAAGGACATATTATAGCATTAAAATGGCCCCTAACATAATAACTAGAAGGTCAAAGAACCCACTAACAACTATTTTTAAAAACTACAAGGCCATGGTCCTATCAATTGTTCTCCCTTCAAAACCTTGTAGGTCACATAAGCGTATGACATGTTCTATGGAAGCCATGATGAACCCTATGTTTTAGTAGTGTCTATAATGATTTTTACTGATATAAAATGATTTTTTGAAATGTCAAAAATACAATGATCTTCAAAAATGGAGTGATTACTCTCTCACCTTCTCCATAAAGTGCAATACGTGTGATTTTATCAATCAAGATGACAAAATCAAGAAAATAATGAGGGTGCAAGGATTTAATAATATACCTCTACCTCCCATGCCTACATGGAGTGTAATTTATGTTTCCCATGTGGAACCTACACCATGTGTCTAAAATTCACCATTTGCTATCTGTCAGACCGTTTAAAGGATTTATTATTAGCATTCGAGCATGAGCTATAGGTAGGTGTGACATGCCAGTCATAGAATATGGGTCATTTTGTTGCCTTAGTAGGCAATGTAAAATGTGTAATGATATGTCTTCTATTGGTTATATTTTTATAAACTACCAAACTTGACTATAAACGTTTTCATGGAAACATTAATACATGTTTTCAATCTTGGACATTTAGTTTTTTTTTTTAAATTTGTATTTTGCATTTTCTCCCTGATTCGGGTAGATAGATGGACAATAATGCATATCTAATTTTTTAATTGGATTTTGTTTTCATTAAGAATTAATAAAATGGTATTTTACTATTTTATGTATTTTCTAATATGTATCTTGCATCTTGTTTCTATATTGGGTGTGTGACTTATAATGCATGTTCAAATTTTTAATGGGAAACTAAAAACTGATTTGGGGGTTTAGATTAAATCAGTGAGAATCAAGATATGACTTTTTGGCTATTTGAAGAATGATGATGATTATATTTTTTTGGTGATTTAATTATTGTAGTAGCTTTAAACCCATGTTTTTCAAGTGAGCATCCTAGCTCTATGCCAAGAGGTGCTTAGACTTTAAAATTAGGGTTTTATTGCATGATATTATCACCATAGGGTTTGAAAGCTTGAACACTAAGTGGTAATTACCAACTGTTAACCTATACAAAATATGACATTAGTAAATTCATTTAATTAACTCCTCTATGTGATTTGTTATTGAAAATTAATAGCAAAGTTGGCTCCATGGTAATCTATGGATTCATACACTTAGTAGATTTGTAATTCATTAAAATTCCTTTTCTGCCTTCAATTACATTTTTTATTTTTACATATGACATATATCATGTAATTAGTTGAATGTGTGACACCCATATTTTCTCAATGCTCATTTTTAGTCACATTGTGTTGGACACATGTCATGTCGAGATGTGTTTTATGTTTTGTTGAGACATGAGATGTTATTTAGTCCTTATGATTGAGACAAAGATTCTATATATGTTATGTGATGATGTTGATTTACTTATGCTAAAATAGTTATCTGCCTAGATTAGATAATGTTTATATTCATTATGATGTCATTTTTATTACACTAATTTAGTTGTCCATATTGATGAGTATTGATTCCATAGTCCTATAACTATTGTTATTAAACATGTATTTGATTATACATATGTTTAGATGACTGATATTTGTTTATTATCATTAATATGTTATGCCTTGGATATTTCATGTGCATATTGTTGGATTGAGATCACTTTTATTATTTATATTCTATAGCTTCGACTATCTGGGGTAGGGTAATTTATATGTATAATATTGTGTAGGTGATAGAGGAGGTTGACAAGGGAATTAGGACTATGTCTAGTATGAACATGTCATGGGTAGAGTAGTGACATGTCTACTTGATCGTAACATGATCTAAACCACTCCTTGTTTCATTACGGACCTAGTCAGAAGTGTAGACTTCATTGACCCTCCTAGCATTATTCACCCCCTTGGATACTATTCACACCTTTCATTCTTAACCTTAAGAATTAACTTTAAGTTTTATTTAATTCATAAAGTGTTTGTAAACAACTTAAATTCCCCTCTTTGACTCAAGACTTGGATGGATTGGGAGAGCCAACTTTAGAGAGTGAAATAAATTAGTTTTTAGATATTTTGTGTTGAATTTTATGTCCTTGGACCAATAGAAGGTTGGAGAATATTTATAGGAGTCTTATATGAATTCTTAGGTAACCCATGTGTCAGTTATGACATGGGATAACGGGTGAATTTATGAGGTATGGACTTGTTTATTTGCCGACATGGGTTTGTAAGTGGAGTTATGGAGGGGGGGAAGAGTTTTTGACCAAGAGCCAAGGGATAAAAAGGGACATATGTCACCTTTCCATTAGATTATAGGGAAATGACTTTAGTTTATATGAGGAAGGAAATCCTTCCATGAGAGGACTTTTTCTCATTTGAAATTTATAAAATTGGAAGTGGAGAAGAGAAGGAGACATAAGAGGAGGAGCTTGAGGAAGAGCTTAGAGAAGGAGGAGTTTAGCTATTTCCTAGAGCTTGTAAGAAGTGTTATTGAGTGGATTAAATAATGAACCAAGGTAGGTGATTTAAATTTTAAGGGTTATGAAGTTTAAGCCCTAGGTTGTTAAAGGGTCTAAGTATAGTAAATTAAGGTATAAAATATGTAATAAATATAACCACTAATTTCTAAAAGAACTGATCTAATTTGATATTTCTAATAATAGTAACGAATGACACAAATAAGTAATTAGATGGAAAATATCTAAGACTAAGGATCTAGAAGCTAAAAACTAGTATAGGAGTTGGTCTGAGTATTGCAAATAGGTTCTAGGCATCAAAAATCCTCCTAGACAATAGCATCATACCTTAGATAGTAGCATTGTGGTGCTAGTGTCCACTTTTGACACTAATGTCCTCTATGTAATAATTGATCTATACTTTTGAGAGTACTTATGTCTAAGTCTACTAGGCTTGTTCCTATGCATACAAACCCTTCCTCACTGTCTATGACCTATTTTGATTGATTTTGTATGCAAAACCTAGACCTCCATGTTATTAGGGTATTCACTTGGAAAAAGTAGCAAAATTTTGATGTTAGTTGGGTAAGTTAGACATATTCAACACCCCAATATGATGAAATTTTCATTCATACCAATACTCTAAGGAGGGATCAATCCCAATGTAGTTCTCCCACGTAAGTGTTGGTATAAGTGCAAGTGAAGCTAGTATGAATGATATTTTGAGTGATTTGAGTGATACTTGAGACTATAAATCTATGTTTTCTAAAATTAGGAGGGTTGTAGATGACTACATGTATAAGTAGGGAAGAATAAGGATTAATAAGCTTAATTGTGCATAACTTGTTTTGAGCTTATTTGCATCTGATTTCCATCTAGTGAATATAGGGATAAAAGTCAAGTACTATACTAATTTGGTGCTCATGTGGGGATTGAAATAGGTCTAAGCTGACCTATGTGTCTTTGAGATTTAAAATATATCCATTGGGGCTAAAAAGAGGTAGGACAATAACACCCAACTGGAACCTAGTGTAGGGTACCAGTGTCCAAATATGGTGCTAATGTCTAGGTGGCAGAACTTGAGGTACTAGGGGCATGGATGCCTAAATGAGGGTTGGTGATTGATTTTTAGAGTTATAAGGATGCATGTGACCCACACAAAAGATAGACAAGTGTTGAAATAGGCCCTTAGATAGATCTAGGGCTAAACTAGGGATGGCTGGTCTCAAGTAACACTCATTGCACTCAAGTGACATTTTATATGACTACATTTACCCCCCATTTATTCTAGAAATCTAATAAAGTGAAATTACTAGGATAAAGGAAAAGAAACACACCTGGACTTACCTAAGAGGTGAAGCCCATGAATCTGGATCTGAGCATATGAAGCATGCTCCATTGCATGTCCATAAATGAAACATGAATAGATCAATCTTTACTTAAGAGATATTAAAAGAAAATACAAAACTAAGTAAAGAGATAAGAGAGAGGAAATGAATGAATATACCTCACTAGGTACATGAACCAATGCATAAACCTGGTGATATCTTATGTGTATATCTGGAATTGAGCTAAATGGCTTGCTCAATCCCCATGTGTGTGTGGCTCAAAAACTCAAGTTGGCCTTGGCTACATCATTGCCAACCCCTGTGAATAGCTTAGATTGGAATGATGTCTTATTTAACCCTCTTATGTAGGTGACTCAAGATCTCATTTAGACTATGACTCCATCATTGTCTATGCATGTGTAGTAGATGTTTCTATAACTGAATTGTAGAATGTAACTGAAGCTGTATTATTATAACTGAAACTATATATAATGGATCTATAGCCACTCAAAAACTCTGGAATGAAAAATGACTTAGGGGCCTCTCAAGCACTTGGGTATGTAGCTTAGCGACTATTCAATAATGTCAACCACTACAGATGGAGTAAGGCATCAAATTTGGAACAAACTGGTGAAAATAGTGTTTATATTAAGAATATAGAGAATGACATGGAGTCTACCATTCCATCTGATTAATTGGCATAAAAGTGAGCATATAAAAATAATATGTTTTGTACATGCCCCCAAATATGATATCTAAACATATGGATTTTAGATTGAGTTGTAATAATCTATATCTAAGTATTTGAAACTGACATGGGAGTGATCATGCCATGCATAGTTCCCCCAATTTGAGAAAATTGGTAAGATTTTTTACAAAACTAAGCAAAAATTGATAATCTATAATTGAATCTATGTAAACTTGTATTATACCTACTATAATTTTTTGGAAAATTTAGATTTTATTATTTCTAGGGATACTAGACAATAACACCATACCTTGGACAATAGCACTATGGAACTAGTGTCCACTTTAGTGCTAGTGTCTAATTATGTTTTTTTTACCAAATTGACTTTGATCTTTGTCTGACTATTTTTCACTATGTTTTCTTGATTTTGAGCTCTATATTTTGTGCTTGTATGCTAAAAATTGTACTCTTAGTGCACTTATATGGCCTAATCTCTGTGACAAACCTTTATGAATGCCCCCTCTTTTTAGAGGAGTTGTTGAACCTGTGTAAAAATTGTCCTTTGCAGAAAAAGCTCTACACGATATGTGTTATATTTAGTATATATAATATCTACATAACAAACCAATATAGTTTGTGTACATGACATTAGAATGTAAGATAATCTGAGCATAGGTTGGTAATGTATGATGTATGTTAGATCTAGCATTCACAAGGCTGTTAAGATAGATATAAAAATGTAAACATGTGTATGGACAACAAATATAAGTAATAAAATGAGTAACTACCTAGGGGGATGGGGCATGATGTTCATAAAGGCACCCAAGGAGGAATGGGAGATGCATGGAGTCCCTGATGGCATCAAAAACTGAGTGTAAGTGTTATAAGCAAGAGACAAGTGTCATTGCCATGACACATACATGAAAGCATACATACAACAAACATGAGGCACACAAAGTAGGCCAAGGGGACATAATACAAAGGGACATGATAACATGCCATTAAATTTGAGAAAACAATATATACAAGAACATGTTCAAATGTCCACATACACAAACAACAAGCAAGTTGGCATGGAGCCACATGGAAATACATGTTTAAATTTCCATATACACAATTAAGAAGGCACACACAAGGACACATGCACATGTCAAAAGTATAAATATAATGAAAGGAAGTGATGTAGAGTCATATAACAATGGCATATTCAAATGTCCTGAAAGATATGTAGAAGCATAGAGACAATCAAGTCTAAAATAGTAAAGAGAAAAATGAAAGTATGCATGAACATGTTGTACAAATCTGTATAAGAGAAAATATGTACATAAACTAAGTATAAAATATTAGTACTCAACAAAAAAATATGTGTAGTTTAGGATGATCAATATCAAGATATAAACAATGCTAAATCTATGATATAAAGTATAGAAAGATGTAACCTAGCAATCGGAACTGTGTATAGGATGCCCCAAAATGGGTGAATGTATCAAATGAGAAACCTATGTATGTGCCCCCAATGGGTAGATATTAGCAATTTTGGATCTATGTGGTGGACTTGGGTCGTTTAAGCATGCGCAAACACTCAAAAATAATAAGTGAACAATGTACGTATGATAAAACTAACTACACTAACATATATAACATATGTAGTACCTAACAAGTATAAGAAATGTAAATATGGAAATACATACAATATATAATTTGTATTTTTTGAGCAAATATTTGAATGTTTTTGTGTTTTTTGACATATTATATTATTTTTGTATTTTATAAATATAAGATATGTACAAACAACATGAAAATGAAACTATATATAAGGAGAAAGAATAACTAAAACCATGTACAAATAAGGAGGAAGATACTAACTGATGAATCTCATAAGAGACTCACTATTAAGGTGTGTTGTATCAATCAAAAGGAGAATGATCATGCATGCTATGCAAAAAGGTATCTAAGGTCTAGGAACTAGTTGTATTGAGTGATTTGTGGCTGACACTACTTGTGGAGTAGGGTTAAGAATACATGAAGTGGACTCAACTGACCTGTGACTATTGGGATCTTAGGGACCCATCTGGTAGAAGATGTTGTAGTTGACATGGATCCTCTATATTGAGAACTTTGGTAACTTAATAACACTAATCTCAAAATTAAAGTGGTAGATAGAAGCTCTTTAAAAAATATAATATGTCTATGATGTAGGGGTCTTTCTAATAAGGGTTTCTATGGGAGAATATGTATAGGTGGCAACGTTGTATAAGTAGACCTCACCTACACTAGTGGATGAACTAAAATCTATTGTGTATTAATAGAAACTATACTCAGAACTTTAACTAGTGGTTGCCATATAACTACCTATGGGATAGGTACATGATACTCATATGGAAGTCCCTTAACTATAACCACCTAATTAGCATGTATATACTTGAGGTATATGTGTACGATGGATGGAATAGACTGAATTTATTGTATCCATGGCCTACCCAATAACATGTCAAATGTGCCTGCACTAGGTATGACTAAGAACCTAGTGGCCACATATGTTGGCCCAACGTATAATGGGAGTACAATCTCCTTAATGGAACTTTGAACATGGTCACTAAAACCATTAATAAATATATCAGTAAGATAAATTTCCTACTCTAACTAACTTGAATGTTATAGAAGTGTAAAGGTACACATGTTAATACTCGACCCATTGTCAACCATAACACTCTAAATGGGATGATGATTAATTTAGGCTCATACAAAGAGTGCATATACATCTGAATCATCATTAAAAAACTCCTACTCTGAGAAAGTGATGAGAGGTATAGTTGGCAATATGTTATGATATACATCAATGATATTATATAGGGTGTGTGTGTCTTATGTAGCAGTATGATAGGATGCAAATGATGGATGTGCTTGATATGTAAACACCTGAAGTGCCTCCTACCTCATTAGATGTATGTTTTGGAAATAGATTTAAAAACATTTTCATTATTTTAGCTTCTATTGGTTAAAATTTAAGTGCCTCTATAGGTGTGCCCACATCAATTACATTGGCCTCTATCAAATCCTATATCTTATGTCTCAAACTGATGCATCTATTTGTAGTATGGTCTAGTACCCTATGATAGTCATAAAATGCATTAGAATGATAATGCTTTGGAAGAGACCTATTCATATCAACCTCTTTGATGGGAGGGAGAGATATGACATTGCATTCCAAGAGCTATTGTAAAACATGTGCAGGTGATTCTGGAAGATTTGTGAAAACTCTCTATGGAGGCGCTGATAAAACCAAGTGAGGAGGTGTTTCTAAAGCTATGTTAACCATGGAATTTTGATAATTGTTATTTTTAGTGGGTCTTTCTTTATATGGGGGCTTATTATAACTCTTATTAGTTTAATTTGATCTAGTTGTGTACTTTAATTTGTCCATAGAGAGAAGCTTAGCTTCCCTTTCTTTCATTGTAAGGCAAAAATCTGTGAATGTTAGAAACTTATTAAATAATTTAGCTTCATGAAATGATGGTAGTAAACTTTGTTTGAATATGTCCTAGTGTTATCTATCTACCATGGGGCTAGTCATCTTTGCCAATATAGTTTTATATCACAAGACACATTTTATTATAGGCTCATTGGATTTTTGCTTAAGTTGAGCTAATTGAGCATATGAAACCTTGTCACTAAAGTTGATTGAAAAGTGTGCCAAAAACATATATCTCAATGGATTGAATACTATGATGGACTAATTTGGAAGATCATAGAACCATTGTAAGGCATAGTCCTTTAGACTACGAGGGAACAACTTAGTAAGAAGCCAATCATTGGACATAGAGACTAAACATGCTACATGCAAATCTCATAGATGATGCTCTAGGTCACCTTTACCATCATACAAAGTAAGCTCAGGTGTAAGTGCAAATGAAGATAATATGAATGCTAGTTTGAATGCTTTGAGTGAGGCTTGAGACTATAAATTTGTGTATTTTGAGCTTAGAAGGGATGTAGTTGACTGTATGCATAAGTAGGGTAGAATAAGGATTAATAGCCTTGATTGTACACAACTTGTTTTGAGCTTGTTTTTGTGTATTTGCATCTAATTTTCATCTAGTGAATAAAGGGCTAAAATTCATGTATATATAATTATCTGGTGTTTGTGTGGGGTTTGAAATAGGTCTAAGATGACCCTAGGTGTCTTTGGGATTGAAAATATATCCATTGGGGATAAAAAGAGGAAGAAGGACAATAGTGCCCAACTAGGACACTAGCCCAGGGTGCTAGTGTCTAAATATGGTGTTAATGTCTAGGTGGTAGAACTTGAGGCACCAGGGGCTTGAATGCCTAAGGGAGGGTCTTAGATTGGTTTTGAGAGTTCTAGGGATGTGTGTGGCCTACACAAAATCTATATAAGTGTTTAAATAGGCCCTAAGATAGGTCTAGGGCTAAGTTGGGGATGGGTGGTCTCAAGTAACACTCATTGCAATCAAGTGACATTCTAGATGACTATAGTAGGCTTCCATGCCCATTGACATTAATTTTGTTTTTATTTAAAATTATATTTCTACTTTCCTTTGTTTGCAAAGCTTCAAGAGAAGTAAGGCCATTTGGATTACCCTCTTTATTTATTTGTATTCCATGGTTTTGCTAATGGTCACCATGTGGCTTTAATGCCCATTTATGCTTGGAGATGTAATATTACTCCTTTAATCTTGGTTATTTTTATTACATTGTCTTTTATTAAAGTGACAAAGTTATGTAACCAAAATTATGTGTGTATTTGCGTGCTTGTTGTGTACTCTTAGGTATTGGTAATGGCTAGTCATCATCCACCACTACATAAATTATGATTTTCATGACTTTTGGTAGGAGAGTAGCACAATGGCATAGTATGATTTTCATTTTCTAGATTTTATTAGGTATGTGCAAGGTTATATTAATGAAACAATCCAAGTGAATAGGTTTATAAGAGGCTTGAATTTGGAACTGGCTGGTGTAGTACACATTTTAGCTTCCACAACCTTGAAAATAAAAAAAAGGTCTACTTGGTTGAGGAGTCTTGAAGCAATACTCAAGATGATCAAGAAAAATTTCAAGGTAAGAAGCAAAATCAAATTGACTCGAGGTCGCAAGGTGCACAACTTTCACCTAAGGGATGTTGGAGAACAACTCAATCCAACTCTAGACCCCCCTTAATAACAATAAGAAAAGAGTAACCATTCTGGTTGTATCCAAAATAAGGATCAATTTGATAGATACTATTGAGGATGAAGTGAGGATGCACCTCAAGATAGTTAGTAGACTGGACCTATGCAAACTTAATAGTCAATGCAGATGAGACCATTAGTCAAATATAGATTAGTTGGAGCTCCCTTAGGATGAGACCAATGAAGAGGTGTGTGTTTTGTGTGTGGATCCCTTGATCACTATGCACATGATTTTCCTTTTGAATCATCAGATAACATTAGGTAGAAGGCCCCAATGTCAGAGTAGACAATGGGTGACATGCATTGAGGACACAATTAATGTTACGGTGGGTGACCACTAAGATGAGCAATAGGAAATAATCATTAAGACCACATGTATAATAATGGAGTTTTTATGACAATTTTATTTGAATCAAGAGGCTCAAACTCCTTTATTTCTCCTTATATTATGGACCATTGTGAGTTGGTTGGTATTAATTAGTTAGAAAGTTTGGTAATAGAGCTGGCCATAGGAGCCAAGTTGTTCATTAGCTCATTGGTGAGCAATTATGTTTTAGATATTGGTGTATTTTACACCATATTATACTTTCACATTATACCTTTAGGCACCTATGGGGTTGTTTTGGTAAAGGATTAGCTTATGGATCATAAATCCAAGTGGATTTCCATGACAAGGTTATCAAGTGTGTAGATGACCTTGGGATTCCTATGGTGATATCTAAAGTCAAAAGACCCATTTCCCTTCACATAATTTTTATGATGTAGCTCAATAAGATCATGTAGAATGGTTGTAATTTATTTTCTATCTTGGTGAGTGATAGGTTAGATGAATTAGAGAAGGATTCTTTGGATGACCATCCTATTCTTTGGGATTTTTTTGTTGTATTTCCAGATGGATTTCTAGGTAAGACTCTGATGAGAGAGTTTTATTTTTAGAATAAATTAATACGAGGGGCTAAGCCCATCTCAAAAGCACCATATCTAATGACCACATGTGAATTGTGTGAACTCAACATTTAGCTTGATAAAAATTTAAAGAAAGGTTTTATTTGTCTTAGTGTGTCCCCATGGGGAACAATAGTCATCTTTATGAAGAATAAAGATAGATGCCTTCAATCGTGAATGTACTACCACTAATTGAACAAGGTAATGATAAAAAATCATTATCTATTACCTAAAATCGATTATTTTTTTGATCAGATATGAGTATCCAAGGTTTTCTCCAAGATAAACTTGAAATATGGATACCATAAGTTATGTATCGCAAAGCCTGATATTCACAATACTGCATTTTGGATGTGGTATAGACATTATGAATTTATAGTTGTACCATTTAGGTCAACCAATTCCCCAATCATGTTTATGAGTCTTATGGATGGAGTGTTTCACACTCACTTAGACCATTTTGTCTTAATATTTATTGATGACATCTTGATCTATTCACCAAATGAAGAAGAACATGAGGACCTCTTGAGACAAGTCCTACAGGTTTTGAGAAAAAACTAATTATTTGACAACTTGGAGAACTATGGTTTTGCATAGTCTGAGGTATAATACCTCAAGCACATCATCTCAGGGGAAGTAATTTTAGTATACCCATTCAAGAATCATGCTATTATGGAATGACCAATGCCCATAAATGTTATGAAGGTTCACAGTTTCATGGGTTTGGCAGGATATTATAAATGTTTTATGGAAATTTTTTATCGCATTGAGAATCCAATAACTTCACTTCAGAGGAAGGGAAAGAAAATTGTTTGCAAAACTGAGTGTGAGGAATCCTTTTATTTATTGAAGGAATGACTCACTAGTGCTCCTATTTTAGCTATACCTAATCTTATATGAGAATTCTTTATTTGCACTGATGCATCAAAAGTAGGGATGGGAGCTATCCTTGTACAAGATGGAAAAGTGATAACATATGAGTCTATAAAACTCAAAGATCATGATTTGAGACATCCAATACATGATTTATAATTTACATCTATCATTCATGCTTTCCTAAGATGGTGACACTTTTTTCTTGGTCATCCCTTTGTTCTAAAGATAGACCACTTATGTTTACAACATCTATTTAATTAGTCTAATCTCAATGAACGTCAAAGGTGTTGGAAGGAAATATTGTGCAAATATGATTGTTAAATTTTGTATATCAAAAGAAATGAAAATGTGGTTGATGATGCCTTGAGTAAGAGGTACCACAAGTTAACAACAATGAGTTTGTGAACTAACTTAAGAAGTTAGTTTTTGGAGTAGTTTCTATTGGACAACCTCTACAAGGAAGTGCAACAACTATTGAATTCTAGATTGAATATGAAAGGTAAATTTTAAGGTTATTATCTTGATCCAGATGACCTTTTGTGCCATAAAGGGTGTATCTATGTTTCTGTCAACATGTAGCTTATGTGAGTTGATTTTGTCTGAATCTCATAGAGCTCCTTACTAAGCAAACCCTAGAGTTAAGAAGATGCCTACTGAGTTAAGGAAATTGTATCATTGGGCCAATTTGAGGTGTGATATTATGGATTTTATATCTCACTACCTAGAATTCTAGAGGGTTAAGGCTGACCATCAACATCAAGTAGGATTGTTATATCCTCATGAGAATCTATAATGAAAATGGGATATTATCTCCATGGATTTCATTGTAGGTTTGCCTACTTCATCATATCATCATGATGTGATTATGGTCACTATGGATAAGTTAACCAAATTAGCTTTCTTTTCTCCCACAAATACTACCTATAATTCTAATTCAATGGCAAGGGTATTTTTAAATGACATTGCTAGATTTCACAATATTCTTCGAAAGATTACTTCAGATAGAGATCTAGTGTATGCTTCACACTTCTAGACTTCTTTGTAGAAGGCATTGGGCACGCATGTCAATTTTATTACTTCTTACCATGTTGAGACTAATAGATAGACTAAGAGATTCAATCAGGTTCTTGAAGACATACTCTGCATGTATGTTATGGATCAACAATCCCATTAGGATAACTATTTATATCTTGATGAATTTGCTTACAATAAAATTTATCATAATTCAATTAAGATGGTACCTTTCCAAGATTTGTATGGTTGAGTCTATAGAACCCCACTAAGTTGGGATCAACTTGAGGATAGAGTTGTGATTGGCCTTGCCATGTTAGAAGACATGAATCAACAAGTAGTTAAGATCCGATAACACCTTGAGATTGATAGGGATTGACAAAAGAAGTATGTTGATGCAAAGAGAATTGATCAACATTTTAATGTTGGTGATAAACTATTCTTGATAATGAGACCCAAAAGGAGCCCTATTTATTATGGAAAAGGTTTGAAGTTGGCACCTCATTTTGTAGGTCCATTTAAGACCTTAGTGACCATTGGCCCAGTAGCTTATTTATTGGCCTTACCACCCATCCCATCTTATGTTCATGACATATTTCATGTTTCATTTTTACATCAATATGTATCTGACATTCCTCATGTATTAGATTAGAGGGTTTTGCAGGTCAAGATCAATAAATCTTTGATTTTGGAGCTCGTCAAGATTATAGCACACAGGACACTGGCCCTTTGAGGTAGAGACCTAAACCAGGTCAAGGTCGATTGGGACAAATATGATGAATCAATAACTACTTGGGAATATTCTAGACCTTTGAGGGTTTGGTACCCTCACCTCTTTTGGTGACTTTAAGGAAGAAGTTTGCATAAGGCGAGGGGGATATAAGGCCCTATTTTTCGTAATGCTCATCTTTGACACTAATGAATATGATATTATGGTTAATCTAATTTTTATTATGAATTTATGTTGTTAGTGATGACCATCTGAGGTGTGCATGGATTTTATGAAGGCTTGTCATGTTTTGGGAACCATGAGAAAGACCTATTATCAAGCATGTTTTGATTACTTACTTATGAAAGTATAAGGCTTACATTTCCTTTAGGTGATGTTTCAATCATGAATTTGATTATGTCTATTAGATATATTGACTTAAATGATGTTGGATAATTTCTAATCAACTTTTATATTATTAATTTCATGTGTATAAGGTTATATGAATCTATTTATGTAAATAATTGTATTCCTTGGTATGGTTGGCTATGAATAATTAATTGAGTGCCCTGTTTGATTAAATTCATTAGCTTTAACTATTGTGTGAGATGAATTTGATGTGTGCATCGAGTGTACATGAACATGGAAGGGCTAATGAAGGAAATGGGCTATGCCAAACATGGTTATATCACTAAAACACCTTACCTTAAACCTTTCTTAAACCTATTTTAATTAGTTGGTTGTTTATGATACCATCATCACCTCTTTCTGAATTAGTGTGTTGTTGAGATGGATAGCCTTTAAGTTTGGTTGGTGAAATTTGTTGTCTCATTACCTTAAGATCTTATAGCCAACATCTATAATGTCTAGTTGCCAACTAGGAAATCTTCCATTGATTTCCTAAATATAGAATCAAGTAGGAAGAGGTAAGGGAGTATAGGAAATAACCATAGGAACCTATAGAGCCATGATGCACCAAAATTACCTATAATGAGGAATGAGCTAGTGAGTAGAGGGTGGTTGGATGAGTATAGGATGTCTATATGTAGAATTTGAACCCTTTATGTGGGGACTTTTGGCCATTTTAAAAAGAAAGATAGACTAAGTAGAGGAGAGAAAAAAAGGAGGAGAGCAAGAATAAAAAAGAGCTAGTTAGGAGAGCTAAGTCTTAGACAAATGAAGGGTAGTGCTCAATAGGTCTTGAAGCACTTGGGTGGGATTTATATTAACTTGTTTTACAACTTATTCCTTTGAATGTGTTGGCTAACTGATTTGTCCTTGTACTCTTCTCTCAAGAACAAATAAGTTAAACAACAAATGGGCGAACTATCAAGATTAGTTCCCCTCTAAATTAAGGTACAACTGCATTTAAGATTTTTAATGAATTTAAATATTTAGATACACTTTTAACTAGAAAGTGTTTAAAGGTAGACTAATATCCATACATCATTATGTTATGAATATGAGATTTTATAACAACAATAGGTAACATAATACACAGATTCTATTTTCAATAATAATTAAATAGATAAACGTATATATGCTGAACCAATAAATGATAAAACACACATAATAGATTGTCTGATGGAAAAATAATTACTATATGAAGGAAGACTTCATGCAAAAAATCTACTTTCAAATACTCAAAATCACATATTTAAGTACTCAGTAATTAATTCTCATTTCCATTCACAGATGAAAAATGTTTCAGACAAACATCACATATATTAAAAAAAACAATGGTCCAATTCTATAATTTCCCAGTCCTTCCCTTTCTATCTTTTTCTTATGTCCACATCTTTTTACAACCAAAAATATATATCGTTACCTTAACTCATCCATATTTTAAACTAAACCAGAGTTAAAGTAACTGTGACACATACGAGATTTAGTTTTTATAAACTGAATAAAGATCAAGTTCTGAATAGAAAAGTAACTAAATAACTAAATAAAAGAGACTATGAAAGTAAAAAAAAATCATTGTTGAAGTGACGACTTAGGATCTCCAGATTTGTTGTGTTTAGTGGGGTAGACACTTTGAGCTTTCCATTCCTGAAATGCTGTAACGAACTCCTAAATTTTAGAAAGATTGGGAATGCTGACATGTTTTATCCTTGCCTTCTAGATGTTTTCTTCCCTCCAAATTTTTCTCATCTTTTCTGTGTGCTCCAAGAGTATGTTGATACAGCGACAGAAAAGTGACTCTACCCTTGAAATCTAAGAGAAGTTTTCAGTTGATAAGCTGTCACTTTCTTTAATGAAGTTAATATTTTCCCTAAAAGACTAAATCACAACATTTATGTCCTTCTCTGGTTTTCCATTGTATTTTATGTAATTGATATCAATGCTCTGTAGATAATGCTGTAATGATTGAATAAATTCAATTATTTCTTTGATCATTTTTGTGATTTCTAATTGTCTTTGTCTAGATACTGAATTTCTCCATTCAACATTTTTCTTACTTGCATATAATATATCTTCATCTAGTCCTATCAAGTTATTTTCCAACAAAAACTTTGTTATCCCATATTTTTGCACTTCATCAATCTGATTCATCATGCTCATCCATTTTCCTTCTTCTTTTATCCACAAAACATTCTGAGTCTTCAAATCTTCAACAGTGATTATGGTCAGATCATATACATTCTTCAATTTATGAATGTATTATGTACCTTTTAGGATGATGCCATCCAACCAACTATCAAATACTTTGGTAATCATTTTGCCTTTGTATATCTGATCCAACATCCTTTGATTAATAGGAGATTTTGGATCAAAAGATATGGGCATTTGGGAAATTGGTTGTGGATTTGGACTATAAATGGCATCAATATACTCTGCCATTGACCGTAGAGTCTATTTTAACTCTCTTTTCTCCTTTTCATCCTTCCAAGTTATACTAACTATCCTTTTAGTAGAAGCTTCTAAATGGTGCACATTAGCAACATGTGATGCAGTCCCAAGGTCTACCTTTTCAACTGTAAAATCTTGAACAGTAGGATCTTGAACTTCATTGGTTTTTGGTTGGGCAATTTCTGCATTCCAATTCCTTGTATTTGGGTCAACATCTACCCTGGATGTCATTTTTAACTTTTTAGATTTAGGATCTTTCCCTAAACACTTGCTCACCATATCTTCCAAGGGTAAAGAAAATGGAACTACTTTCTTTTTATGACTGATTGAACTTTCTAGCCATTTAGGTGTACAAGCCAAGGCTTCTCTATCAGGTTTTGATTGATTAGAAGGTATAGTTGAAACAATCATCAATTTAGTAGGATCAGAAGGAATCATTATGTGTTGATCTGTACTAAACTCTTCTACCATTGGTGAATCATATTATTTATCACCTTTGATTTCTCTTGAATCTTCTTTAGAATTCAAATCCACAATCACTTTCTTAGAAATTTGATTCTTCTTCTTGCTTTGAGTCCTTAACCTGGTGCCACAAGGAGGTAGGGTAGTTACAAGGGCCATCTTAGATTCTTTGATGATAGGGTCCCTTCCAATTTTTGACTTGGAAGTACATACATCACATATAGCAATAGGTTGGTTAGATGAGCTTATTGGGAATTGATATTCAATTATTGTTGTAAATTGCTAGGAGACTATGTTTTGAGCTCCTCCCAATTTTTGCTCTCGCAGCCATTTTTCAATTCTCCTTGTCACTAGAAGGGTCTTGACCTCAATTTTATCTTCCTCACTTTTCTCCCAGTCAATTTCTTGAATAGGTGATTGTTTTATTTGCTCAAATTGTGGATCAATCACCTGTTCATCATTGTCAACAATTCTAGAAATATCCATGCTTAATTTAAGGGTAATTATCTACCCTAGGGAAAACTTGGACCACAGTCTCTTTTTGACTTCAAATTCATCTAAACAATCCTCCTAATAATCCTCTAATTAAGGAATATGTGAAAATCCTGTTCCAAGGTCTAAATTATCTCTGGCAAAACCTTTGCTGTCAAATTGTGGTCTAGCTGTGAAGTATTGAAAATTGAATTTCTTAAGATCCAATTCTAAATTCAAAGCATCACATGTTGTTTTGCATGAATAAAATCCAAGTTTAATAGGAAAAGATATATCAGATTTATTCTTCATTGGGAATTTTTTATCTACATGTGCTAATTGCCTGCAGACTTCTATTATCACAAATCTGTCAGAAATATACCTGGATAACATCAAGGGTTCACTATCAAAACCCCCAACTCTAATATAAGTGAACTTGGAAAATTGAATGAAAAAACTACCATAGATACTAATTAACTGCATAGCTTCATTAGCCAACCTCTTATTAATGTTATTTGACAATTCAAAAGTCATTTTCCCAAAAAAAAACATCATTGGCCCTCCTGTAATCCTCATAGCAGTTATGCATTTGTAATTGTGAGTAATAATCATAAATTTTACTGTCTTTAGCCAAGGGTGTATGAAGTAACCCTACCCATTATCTCATACAAGCCAAGCAGTAGAGGAGGTACGAAGACATATAAAATTCTCTATTTCCCAAATAATTACTTAAACCCTAATGCAAACATTCAGCTACAATTTTTACCCAATCAAAATATTTTTCTTCTTGAAGGATCACTTGTATGAAGAAGTACATCTAGTCTTCCAAATAATATGCATGAGCATTGCCTTTCAATCTATGTAATAATACCATATCTTGTACTTCTGGAATCATATGATTTCTTGTTAATGGCCTAGGTAATCTTCAACCTCCTTTTTTGAATTTCAAGAGCCATTTTCTAGCAATCACGCTCTTGTAAATTGTTTTATTTATTGAAAAGTAACCATAGGAAGAAGTAATACTAAGGTCAAAGTATGTTTCCTTGGGATGGATTCTAATCACAAACATTAGGGTTTGTTTGTTGATATGTAATAGAACATTACCATCTGTAGTCTTGATGCACCTATTTTGAGGTTCATGTCTATTCATGCATTCAATGACTAATTCAGGGCATTGTATAGCCATGGGAAAGGCCGCGAATTCAACCAGGCCACCTCCTACTATTTTCTGCATTATAGGATTCATCATAGGATTTCTAGCCCTTTCCTTAAAATCTTCGAAATCATATTGAACCAAAGAGGTGTCCCCAATTTGAGGCAAAGAACATATGAGGCTAGAGCTATGCTCATAATCAAGACAAGTAGATTTCATGGCTACAGGTTGAAGAATATAATGAAAAGAGAAAGTTTTGAATTTTTAAATAATGTTGCAGACTCAAAAGGATCCTTCTTTCCAACCAAGTAGAGGAAAAAACTTACAGTAAGAGTGAAACTCACCTTAAATTTATCTAAAATCACTACGGATTCAAGCAATCAAATATCTTATATCACCTTTGCTATTCTCCTTTGTATCGCCCAGTATACTCATTTGCTAAATTTGAATTATTTTCTTTTGATGCAGATATTAACCAGATCAAATGATTAAATCAGGATAATACTTGTTAAACATGCTTGATAAGACACGCATTTTGACATATGCATTAATGGTGAACGTATCTTACGCATGATTTTGATGAGTAATGATTATCTGTAACCTCATGAAAATTCAATTTTTTTCATTTTATAGTGAGTTTCAGATATATTTTCCTCTAAATCTCCCACTAATTTTAACTTAGAAAATCCTCAGGGGAAGATAAAAGTATAGCCATTGAACCGTTGAACCATTGAGCCATTGAACTTTTGAAAATATGGTTCAACTTCAGGGTTCAATGATATGAAATGAACCACATAGATCGACCAATAGTCACATGATCTTTCCAAAAACTTTGGACTTTGAAACTTAGAACCGTTGAACTCCTTGAATTTTAAGACATTGAACCATTGAACTTTTGAACTCCAAAAAAGGGTTCAAGTTCAACAGTAAGGTTCAAAGACATAATTGAAATACAAAGGAACAATGCATTTTGAGAACATTGAACCATTGAACTTTGCTATGTAGGTTCAAGCGGTTTATTAATTTAGACAAGGGAACTGAGTGAACATGACTCTTTATAAAACATCAAGTATTGCATTCTTAAACTGGTGAACTTTTGAACTCTTAAAAAGGGTTCAAGTTTAATCGAAAGGTTCAAAGTCATAATTAAAATACACAAAGGGAGAAACATTCACTTTTGATAAATATTGAACCTATTGAACCATTGAACTCATTGAAATTGTTGAACTCTGAGAAAGGTTCAAGTTCAAAGGTTCAACTCTTTTATAAATTTCACACACAAGAAATGATAGGTTGGTGAACTTCTTTTATGGCAAAATTCATGAAAAATTGATTAAAGGCGACTTAAAAACTAACATTGGCTCTGACTGGGGCTGTATTTTATTTCAAAATGCAGAGAACTCATAAACTTTGATTATGTAGATCGAGAAACAAAAATGAAAGAAAAGGAGAGAGATAAACCAAAAATGGCAAAGGAAAACACAAAACACAACAAGAAAAGAAAAGGTTATGTATAAAATAGGAGATACCTATTTCACAGTCGATACAACTTGAGATCTTGTCCATTATAGGATAGGGGTAAAATGGCTCCATCCAAATATTCCAATTTAAAAGAATTAGGACCAAGTACCTGATGAATTTTGAAAGGTCCTTTCCAAAGTGAATCAAATTTACCATGTGCTCTTTTAGGTTCTCTCCTTCTATCCCATAGCAATACTTCATCTCCTTCCATGAACTTTCTGGGTAGTCAAAAATCTTTTTAACTCTGGCTTGATGAGTAGTAATACGATTAACTAGTTTATTCCTCTCTTCTTCAATCTTATTTAAAAACATAACTCTTTTTTCTGAAGAGTCTTGAAAGTACTAATCTTTAATAACATTTTGTAATCTAGTTGCAAATAATTCTAGAGGTAATGATAGCTATGCTCCTATTCCATAAACTAGCTCAAATGGTGCCATTCTTATTACTCTTTTTGGGGTTACCCTGTCAGCCCAAAGTGCTTCGTATAGTTTTTTATGCCAATCTCTGGGGTTATCACTCACCAATTTCTTCATGATGGCTATAAAAGTTTTATTAATAGACTCTACTTATCCATTTCCTTGAGGGTAATAATCTGATGAGTGAGAAAGAGAGATACTATGTTCATAGCAAAATAACGTAAGCTCCATTGAAGCAAAACTGGTAGCGTTATCTACCACAACATTCTAAGGAACACCAAAATGTACCAATATATTTTCTTTAAGAAAATCACATACCACTTCTGAAGTAGTTCTCTTCACAGGGATCGCTTCAACCCATTTCATAAAATAATCAGTTGCTGTTAGAATGTGTGTATGACTAGCACTTGAAGGAGGTGAAAGAGGACCAATGAAGTCTAATCCTCACTATTTGAAAGGTTCTTCAATAATGATAGGTCTCAGAGGTAATGTTGCAAGTTGTGGTCTTCCTGAGAACAATTTGCATTTTTCATAGTTAGCTACCCATTTATATGCATCTTTGAACATACCTTGCCAATAATAACAATTTCTAAGGATTTTGAAAGTTGTGACCGATGAAGAGAAATGTCCACCACAGGTTTCATTATGAAAAACTTCCAACAATTTTCATTGTTCTTTATCTATACATCTCAAAAAGGTTCCATCTAATCCCTTTTTGTACAGGACATCACCCCATATCACATATTTTGTTGATTTTAACTTCAGATTCCTTTTCTCCTTCAGGGATAAATGACTGGGACAATTTACATAAGTAAGATAGTGTGCCACGTTTAGGAACCAGGGATCTTGTAAGCTCACCAATATGATAGTAGGGAGTTTTTCGTCTTCTTCTTTACTTTTAGCTATCAATTTGCATAAACCTTGACCTCTAACTAATTTGGTTGGCTTAATCTCCATATCATATTCTTGAATTTTAGCAACCCATGTTGCTCTATTGTTCATCCCAACCTCTTGCTGAGTCATAATGCTTTTCATAGTCGAACTAGGAACAAATACAATTGAATGAGAATGAAGTATATAGTATCTGAATTGTTTAATAGCCTTCACTACAACAAAATCTTGTTTCTCAGCCAAAGAATATTTAAGTTCATGTTTCTTGAGAGGAACACTCATAAAGGATATTGGGGCTTCTACATTTACTTCATTTTTTTGTAACAAGATGCCAAACATGGTATGTTCTGAAGCATAGCGGTAAATAACAAAATATTTTTGGAAATCAAGATTTACCAAAGTAGGTGTTTGTGTAATTGCTTCCTTAATATCTTCAAATGCTTTTTTAGCAACTTCATTCCATTTGAATGCTTATTTTTGACTCATCATCCCCATAATATGTTTCATAATTTCAAAAAAATCAGGAATGAACCTTCTGAGAAAATTAATCTAACCAAAGAAAGACTTAACTCCAGTCCTATTCGAAGGAAGACTTAACTATTGTATTGCTTTAAATCTTTCTGGGTCAATTTTGATTCCACCTTTTGAAACTAGGTGTCCTAATAATTTCCCTTCTGTAACATAAAAAACTGACTTCTTAGGATTAAGAGATATCCCATGGCTCAAGCATCTTTGTTAGATGGTCTCCAGATCCTTTAGATGATCTTCTCTTTTTCTAGAGAAAATAGTCAAATCATCAAGATAGATAGCAATAATTATATCTTTCAAATATTTAAAAGATGAATCCATTACCTGTTGAAAAGTTGCATTAGCATTAATCAGACCGAAGGGCATACGATTATAAGTAAAAGTTCCATGAGGTGTAGTGAAAGTAGTTTTATGTTGGTTAGCCATAGCTACACTTATCTGATTATAACCTGAGAACCCATCTAGCATGGACATCATTTTTGACCCAGCAATAGTTTGCAAGATGTGATCCATCATAGGCAAGGGATAATTATCTTTTAAACTAGCTTGATTCAAATTCTTGAAGTCAACACAAATTATTATTTCTCCATTCTTTTTGCGCATTGGAACAATGTTCATGAACCAGGTGGAGTGATGAATTAGATAAATAATCCTAGCCTTTATCATCTTGTCAATCTCTTTAAAGATAGCTTCAACAACTTTTGGGTTATAATTTCTTAGCTTCTGCCTGAAAGGAGTTACATTTGCTTTCAAAGGAATATGATGCTAAAACTGTCCACGTCTAAAATCTTTAAGGTCATCATAACAGCAAGCAAAGACATCCTTATACTTAATCAATAGATTAATTAATTATTTTTTCTCCTCTGGTGAACAACCCTTACCAATGGAGATCCATTTAGGGTCAGTTTCACTTCCAATGTTGATTTTCTCGTAATCCTCTATTTTGTTAGCATTCTAGACAAGTTTACCTTTAGTATATTAATCTTATCTAGTGAACAAATGTTCTTGAGAGACTAGTCCTTTAGGGATTTTGTTTCCTTTTAATTGAATTACATTATCTTTTGGACTAATCCCTGGATCGGGAGTGAATTCTTTACATTCTATTTTTTAACCTTTAAAATAAGTCCCCAAGAACATATCAACATTCTCCAAATTTTTTTTGATCTGTTTATTATTCTCAAAAACTTGCCAATTTTCAGCATTATCTGGGACATTAGGATGATAGATTAATTCTATTCTATACAAATATTTTTCAAAATTGGGGTGTGGGAGAAGAAGAGAAGCTGATACTATGAGAGAATTTTCTCGAGTGTTCTGGTCTCTAGGAATTGCCTCAATAAAAAAGGCATCAAAACATTCTATCTCATCCCAAACTCTATTTTTGTAATGTCTTAATCTATCAGTTTTAACTAAGAAAATGTTTCTCACTTGTTTGATAATAAATTCAACATCTCCTTTTGCTTTGAGTATTTTTATACCTTTTCCTTTAGCTTCATTTAACCCAAGCAATAAAGCTTCATATTCTGTAGTATTATTAGTATTTTAAAACTCTAGCTTGAAAGAGTAAGAAAAAGTTTCACCTTTAGGTGAGATCAACACAACTCCTGCTCTTGAACCAGTGACAACACAACTGCCATCAAATTCCATTGTCCATAGATCATCTGAATGAAGAGACTTTGGTATAGATTCTTCCTTTGAATCTTTAGAAGAGAGAAAATAGTTACCAAATTCACATTCTTCAAATAGAATCTGAGATTTAGGATCATCAGAAGGATATATTGTAAATTTGCATTTAGGTGTAGGTTCTAGTTTAACTTTCTACTTTCCCATTAGAATTGTAGATTCTGACCAATCCAATTTAATCTATCCTCCCAAATCTTTGCAAAAAGTCCTGCTCAACAACATTCCATAACTAGTGGGGATATCTGCTACCAAAATAGTCAACTTCACTTTTTTATCAGGATAGGCTGTAAGAGCAACTCATGCATCTTTAATTTATCTGAGCAAAGAGATCTATTTGCCATCCATGGAGTAACATCTACCAGATGTTTTTTAAGGGTTAAGCCTAAGGCTTTGGCTACAAAAGAAGGCATTATATTATCAGAAGCACTTTAGTCTATGATACAATTGCTGAGTTTATGACCATTTATGAACAAGGAAACATAAAATGGATTGGATATCAGTCATATAATGGGTATCATCAGATGAATTGAGGGTCATGCTAGAAGTATGAATGGGTGATTCAGGTGGAGGAGTAAATAATGGCAATGGGAGACTCAATATTAACATTTAATTGACTTTTAGGTTCAACTTGTGTAGGATCATTTTTAACATATTTAACCAATTTATCAAGTTCTTTGGGTTTCAACCCGAGGTATTCAGTAGGGGATATTTGAATTTTTTTAGATTTACAAAATTCTAAAATATCAAAAGAAGTCTCACAATCATTTTTGTGTAACAATTTGCTTTCTTATGTCTTAGCATCAGAAGTTTTAGTAAAAGGTTCCTTACCTTTAACGGACACTTCTTGAGTATTAGAAAATCTCAGATTCTTTTGACTTCTAGTAAGTACAACACATGAAGGATCTTCAAGAGTAACTAATATTTCACCTCCTCTTTCTAAATTTGAATCATATTCAAGGAGGTGTATTTCAGAGTCGCCAGGTCTCTCAGAGCTCCTTTCTTCTTCAATAATTTCCCCTAAGACATCTTGAGTAGCAGTCATTTGATTAAATCTAAGCATCTCAGGGCAAGAATTTCCATCATGATCAGTAGTCAAATGAAAAATACATGTTATTTTTTCCAAGAGGAGTTTCAATAGCCAATCTTGGTTGTGTTGATGCAAGTGGTAATGTCTTACCAGTATTTGCTTGTTGATTTTCCTTGCCAATATCTTGATATGATTGTTGGAATGAAGTACTAACCTTTGGTAATTGTCTTTTAAGAGCAATCATATGATTGACTAATCTTTGAACTACAAGATCTGTAGAGGATGAAGGATTAGCATTAGGTACCTGAACTTCTTTCTTCCATTTTTTGGCCATAATAAGATCATCCTCTAACTCACCTGCCAATGATTGTGCATCTGTTAGATTGACAATTATACTTCTTCTGAGATGAAAACTTATATCAGGAGGCATATAATTAATAAAGTAACATTTTAGGTTCTCAGCAGTCGATCTTTTAGTAGTAGGAATCTTGTGCACAATTCTATTGAATTTGGCTATAAATTCTCTCATGGGTCAATGTATCTCCTTCTTGAGCTGAGTTAGTTGAGCAAGAAGGGAATGTTCATATTCTGCACTTTTGAACCTATTTTCAAACATAGTTTTCTTATCATTCCAACTTGTGATTGAGGAATCAGTTAGATGATAAAACTATTGTGCTGCAATATTAGTTAGAGTTTGCACAAAAATCCTTATGGATACATCTTGATGTTGCACTCCTAACACACCACATGCTACTGCAAAGGCACTCAGATGTTCCTCTGGTGATTTTCTTCCATCTCCATTAAATTTGGGTAAATTTTCCCTTGCATTTTTAGGCAAAGGATTCAGGTTGGCCCCTAAATTTAGAGGTCCTATGGCTGTGCTCCAAGGTTGGGCCATTGGAATAAAACTTATGGGAGAAGGAAAGATAGTACCAGAAAGAGTTAAGGCTTGATAGACAGAGGATGTAGAGGGTTTTGGAGGTCTAGGAGGTCTACTTCTAGCTTTTCTAACATGGGTGGAAATATAAGGAAAATTTAGGATTTGTAATATTTGAAAAGTAGAATCTTCAATTTCTTCTCTTCTCAAAGACCTTGTGTACCTTCTAAAATCTATCTTATGATATAATAATTATTGACTTCAATGCTTTTCTTAATCTTTTTACACTTCAGGGGGTTTAATTCCTTCTTACATTTTTTGCTTGTCTTCTTCTTTGCTTGAGTAAAAACAATCTTATATTATCGACCAATTCTTCTTCTTTTTCTAATATTCTACTTGCCGATCTATAATCATCAATATTCCGATGAGATCGCCAGGTAAGAGTATTTAACTAGCTAATCATATCTTCCTGTTCGTCTTGAAAACCAAGATTAGGTTGTAAAATAGGAATCGTATTTTCATGAGGAAGCACCATTGTTGCCTCATATTAAGGTGACTAAATCAATTTCGTTCCCCATTGGAGTCGCCAAAAAAACTGTTAGCTAACAGATTTGTCCTTGTATAAAGATATTTTATTTTAACTCCGTACTCTTCTCTCAAGAACAAATAAGTTAAACAACAAATGGGTGAACTATCAAGATTAGTTCCCCTCTGAATTAAGGTACAGCTCCCTTTAAGATTTTCAATTAATTTAAATATTTAGATACACTTTTAACCAGAAGTGTTTAAAGGTAGACTAATATCCATAGATCATTATGTTATGAATATGAGATTTTATAACAGTAATAGGTAATCAAATACACAGATTCTATTTTCAATAATAATTAAATAGATAAACGTATATATGCTGAACCAGTAAATGATAAAACACACATAATAGATTGTCTGATGGAAAAATAATTACTATATGAAGGAAGACTTCACACAGAAAATCCAATTTCAAATACTCAAACTCACAGATTTAAGTACTCAGTAATTAATTCTCATTTCCATTCACAGATGAAAAATGTTTCAGATAAACATCACATATATTTGTAAAAATAATGGTCCAATTCTAGAATTTCCCACTCCTTCCCTTTCTATCTTTTTCTTATGTCCACATCTTTTTACAACCAAAAATATATATCGTTGCCTTAACTCATCCATTTTTAAAACTAAACTAGAGTTAAAGTAACTCTGACTCATATGGGATTTAGTTTTTACAAATTCAATGAAGATCAAGTTTCAAATAGAAAAGTAACTGAATAACTGAATAAAAGAGACTATGTAAGTAAAAAAAAATCATTGTTGAAGTGATGGACTAGAATCTCCAGATTTTCTATGTTTGGTACGGTAGACACGTTGAACTTTCCATTCTTGAAATGCTGTAACGAACTCCTAAATTTTAGAAAGATTGGGAATGCTGACGTGTTTTATCCTTGCCTTCCAGATATTTTCTTCCCTCCAAATTTTTCTCATCTTTTCTATTCGCTCTAGGAGTATGTCGATACAATGATAGAGAAGTGACTCTAAGCTTGAAATATAAGAGAAGTTTTTAGTTGATAAGCCATCACTTTCTTTAATGAAGTTAATCTTTTCCCTAAAGGACTAAATCACAGCGTTGATGTCCTTCTCTAGTTTTCCATTGTCTTTTATGTAATTGATATCAATGCTTTATAGATCATGCTGTAATGACTAAATAAATTTAGTTATTTCTTTGATCATTTTTGTGATTTCTAATCATCCTTGTTTGGATACTGAATTTCTCCATTCAACATTTTTCTTACTTGCATATAATATATCTTCATCTAGTCCTATCAAGTTTTTTTTTGACAAAAACTTTGTTATCCCATATTTTTGCATTTCGTCAATCTAATTCATCACGCTCATCCATTTTCCTTCTTATTTTATCCACAAAGCAATCTGAGTCTTCAAATCTTCAACAGTGATTGTGGTCAGATCATATACATTCTTCAATTTATGAATGTATTCTTTACCTTTTAGGATGATTCCATCCAACCAACTATCAAATACTCTGGTAAATTATTTTGCCTCTATGTATCTAATTTGGAATCCTTTGATTGACAGGAGATTTTGGATCAAAAGACATGGGCATTTGGGAAATTTGTTGTCGATTTAGACTATGAATGACATCAATATACTCTGCCAATGACTGCACAGTCTATTTTAACTCTCTTTTATCCTTTTCATCCTTCCAAGTTCTGCTAACTATCCTTTTAGTAGATGCTTCTAAATGATGCACATTAGTAGCATGTGATGCAGTCTTAAGGTCTACCTTTTCAACTATAAAATCTTGAATAGTAGGATCTTGAACTTCTTCATTGGTTTTTGGCTGGGCAATTTCTACATTCGAGTTCCCTATATTTGGGTCAACATCTACCCTAGATGTTGTTTTAAATTTTTTAAATTTAGGAGCTTTCCCTAAACACTTGCTCACCATATCTTCTAAGGGTAAATAAAATGGAACTACTTTTCTTTTATGACTGATTGAACTTTCTAGCCATTTAGGTGCCGAAGCTGAGGCTTCTCTATTAGGATTTGGTTGATCAGAAGGTACAATTGAAATAATCATCAATTCAACAAGATAAAAAAGAATCACTATTTTTTGATATGTACTAACCTCTTCAACCATTGGTGAATTATATTCTTTATCACCTTTGATTTCTCCTGAATCTTCTTCAAAATTTAAATCCACAATCACTTTTTCAGAAATTTGATTCTTTTTCTTACTTTGAGTCCTTGACCTGGTGGCACAAGGAGGTAGGGTAGTTATAAAGGCCTTCTCAAATTATTTGATGATAGGGTCCCTTCCAATTTTTGACTTAGAAGTACCTGCATCATAGATAAAAATAGGTTGGTTAGATGAGCTTATTGGGAATGGAGATTCAATTATTGTTGTACATTGCTGGAAGACTATGTTTTGAGCTCTTCCCAGTTTTTGCTCTCTCAACCATTTTTCAGTTCTCCTTGTCACTGGAAGGGTCTTGACCTCAATTCTATCTTCCTCACTTTTATCCTAGTCAATTTTTGAATAGGTGATTATTTTATTTGCTCAAATTTTGGATCAATCACCTGTTCATCATTGTCAACAATTCTAGAAATGTCCATGCTTAATTTAATGGTAATTATCTACCCTAGGGAAAACCTGGACCATAGTTTCTTTATGAATTCAAATTCATCTAAAAAATCCTCCCAATAATCTTCTAATTAAGGAATATGTGAAAATCCTATTCCAAGGTCTAAATTATCTCTGACAGAACCTTTGCTGTCAAATTGTGGTCTGGCTGTGAAGTATTGAAAATTGAATTTCTAAAGATCCAATTCTAAATTCAAAGCATCAGATGTTGTTTTGCATGAATAATTTCCAAGTTCAATAGGAAAAGATATACCTAATTTATTCTTCATTGGGAATTTTTTTATCTACATGTGCTAATTGCTTGCAGACTTCTATTAGCACAAATCGGTCAAAAACATACAGGGTAACCGAAAGGGTTCACCATCAAAACCCCCAACTCTAATATAAGTGAACTTGGAAAATTGAATGAAGAAACTACCATAGATACTAATTAAATGCATAGCTTCATCAGACAACCTCTTATTAATGTTTTAGATTAAGGTAAAAGTAGGTTTTGAAGGGGCCCCAAAACCCTTTACAGATCAAGAAAGATAAAGCATTACAAACTGCCAGGAAAGGCAAACCCACTGAAAAATAGTAACAAAACCAAGTTTTACAGGGACTTGAAACCAACAATATAAACCAGTAAAAGCTCCCTAGGTTTTACAAGGACCTAAAACCTAAACAAAACTAGGCAAAATAACCTAAAAACCAAGTTTTACAAGGACCTAAAACCTCATAATCAGAGACACCAAAGCCCTATTCCAAAAAGAATAGAGCAGGCTCCCAGGTTCAAACCAGCAACCCCACAAACACAATGCCAAGGGAATTGCTCACAAATAGCAGCCATCAAAATTTTCTTTACTTGGCACGCCTTCCTCCCTAAGCGCCAACACAGCATAGGTAGACCCGCCATACCCATCATTTTTAATGAACAGGGCTCCTCCACGGCTTAGGGTTTCTCCATATTTCCTTGAACAGGGCACCGTGGCTGATTCACTAACCATAAAGAAAATAAAGTTTCCCCCATACGTTCGCTATTTTCTTTGCTAACCAAATCAGGATGGCAGTCTAAATCAGGCTAGAGAAACCTAGATTTCATCTGCAATATGGCAAACTGAAGCAAAATAAAAAACATGCAAAAAGAAAGATCTCAGCATTTCAGTGCCACGTACTAATGCACTACCCATACCTGACAGCACCACCAACAAAGAAACATCCCCCAGACCCATTACCACCACTTCCCATTCCATCCACCCAAACATCTGTGAGATCACCCTCTACTCAGAGGAATCACTGCCATGGCATTCAAAATATCTCTGATAAAATCACCGATCCACTCAGAACAGGGTAATGGTCAGCACGGTGGCCACAAAATGGAAATCTGAGGAAAAAATATAGAACCATGCAATAATATAATAAACTTTCTACGTCACGCACCAGCACCCTAGATCCCACCATCCTCAAACTGAGAACTGGTCTCCAAAGGACGAGGAAGCAACCGCGGAGGTTAGGGTTTTAGCACGGTCGCAGCTGTGGCCGCACTCCCTCCTCCCTTCTCTGCGCTCACCTCGTACATATGTTTATAACCTCTTATTAATGTTATTTGACAATTCGAAAGTCATTTTCCTAGAAAAAACATCATTGACCCTCTTATTATCCTCATAGTAGTTATGCATTTGTAACTGTGAGTAATAATCATAAATTTTACTATCTTCATCCATGGGTGTATGAAGTAACCCTACCCATTGTCTCGTAGAAGCTAGGCAGTAGAGGAGGTATGAAGACATATAAAATTCTCTATTTCCCAAACTATTACTTAATCCTTGATGTAAACATTCAACTATAATTTTTTCCCAATCCAATTATTGTTCTCTTTAAAGGATCACTTGTATGAAGAAGTACATCCAGTCTTCTCAATAATATGCATGAACATTGCCTTTCAGTCTGTGTAATAATACCATGATATCTTGTACTTTTAGAATCATATGATTTCTTGTTAATAGCCTAGGCTATCTTGAACCTCCTTTTTGGAATTTCAAGAACTAATTCCTAACAATTATGCTCTTGTAAATTATTTTCTTTATTGAAAAGTAACCATAGGAAGAAGTAATACTAAGGTCAGAGTATGGTTCTTTGGGAGGGATTATCATCACAAACATTAGGGTTTGTTTGTTGATATGTAATAGAACATTACCATATGTAGTCCTGATGCATCTATTTTGAGGTTCATATCTATGTATGCATTCAAGGACTAATTCAGGGCATTGTATAGCCGTGGGAAAGGCCATGGCTTCAACCAGGCCACTTTTTAATATTTTTTGTATCATAGGATTCATCATAGGATTTCTAGCCCTTTCCTTAATATCTTCCAAATCATATTGGACTAGAGAGGTGTCCCCAATTTCAAGTGGAGAGCATATGCGACTAGGGCCATGCTCATAATCAAGATAAGCAGATTTCATGGCTACAGGTCAGAGAATATAATGAAAAGAGAAATTTTTGAATTTTTAAATAATGCTGCAAACTCAAAAGGATCCTTCTTTCTAAATAAGTAGAGGAAACAACTTATAGTAAGAGAGAAACTCACCTTAAATTTATCTAAAATCACTATGGATTCAAGCAATCAAATATCTTATATCACCTGTGCTATTCTCCTTTGTATTGTCCATTATGATTGTTTGTTGAATTTGAATTGTTTTCTCTCGATGAAGATATTAACCAGATCAAATGATTAAATCAGGACAATATGTGCTAAACATGCTTGATAAGACACACATTCTGACATATGCATTAATGACAAGTGTATCTTATGCATGATTTTGATGAGTAATGATTATCTATAACCTCGTGAAAATTCAAAATTTTCTGCTTTATAGTGAGTTTCAGATATATTTTCCTCTAAATCTCTTGCTAATTTTAACTTAGAGAAATCCTTAGGGGAAGATAAGAGAATAGCTGTTGAACCATTGAACCATTGAACTTTTGAAAATATGGTTCAACTTCAGGGTTCAATGATATGAAATGAGCCACACAGATCGACCAATAGTCACATGATATTTCCAAAAACTTTGGAATTTGAAACTTAGAACCGTTTAACTCTTCAAATTTTAAGACATTGAACCGTTGAACTTTTGAACTCTTGAAAAAGGGTTCAAGTTCAACCGTAAGGTTCAAAGACATAATTGAAATACAAAGGAACAATGCATTTTGAGAAACATTGAACCATTGAACTTTGCTATGTAGGTTCAAGAGATAGGTTCAAGTGGTAGGTTCAAGTGGTTTATTAATTCAGACAAGGGAATTGAGTGAAAATGACTCTTTATAAAACATCAAGTATTGCATTCTTGAACTGGTGAAATTTTGAACTATTGAACTTTTGAACTCCAAAAAAGGGTTCAAGTTCAACCAGAAGGTTCAAAGTCATAATTAAAATACACAAAGGGACAAACAGTTCACTTTTGATAAATATTGAACCTATTGAACCATTGAACTCATTGAACTTGTTGAAATCTGAGAAAGGTTCAAGTTCAAAGGTTCAATTCTTTTATAAATTTCACACATAGGAAACGATAGGTGGGTGAACTTCTTTTATGGCAAAATTCATGAAAAATTGATTAAAGGCGACTCAAAAACTAACAGAATGAAAATAGTTTTTTTCTCTATTTGATTCTTTGGATTTAAGGAGAATAAGACCATTTGGTTTATTTCGCCTTTCTTATTGTCTTTCTATGGTTTTGCATTGGCTTCCATGTATTTCCTTTTCCAATCAAGGGCCTTAGAGAGGTTGTATTCCTCCTTACTTGACTTGAATGTTTCAGCTTCTTATTTGAGTGTATAATGTTATTATGACATAATGTGGTGGCTATTTTTGATTAGCATCTTCATGGTGCCATAATGTCAATCCTCCTATGTTGGGCATGGTGGTACAATACTTGACCCTCCCATGAACATCAGGTGGTATATTTTTAAGCCCTCCCATGTTGTGGCACTTTGGTAGATTGTTTAACCCTCCTATGACTATTGGATGAAAACATTTGAGTGAGGTATCCTCTTGTTATCTAATCAAACAGAGGGCCTTGTTTATACTATGAAATCTTGCATGTTTGTTTTCTATATTTATAAATGCTTAGCTTCATTTGAATGTTCATTGAATACTTGTTGAAATTGTATTTGGGATTGGGAGCCTCCTTAGGTAAAATTTGGGAATATGACTATAAATGGGTACATAATCATTCCTTTGAGTATAATATCCTTACTTAGATATCCACCATTGCCTTTACCAAATGATGTAAACATGCTCGAATCTGGGAGTATCGAACTTGGGTGTGTCTAGAGCAGTGGCTTGATGATGACAAAAGGTTGGGCGATGAGCCTTCCTTCAAATGGCTTACAGTTGGTTGAAGTGATTGAGGACCATTGCTAAAGAATGATCATTCTTCTATTTTAAATCAAGCCTAGAGTTGTGCCTCATTATTATTTATAATATGGATGACATCTCTCATATTGATAAATGTTAATATTAGCTAGCCTGCTTGTATTATTCTTATGAAAGATAGTCTTTTATGAAATGACCTAGTTGTGAGTAAAGATGTCTGCTATCTTTCTATTGAACCTTTTTGATAAACTGAGATGTAACTGAAAGGTATATATTATATATGTGTATCCTTGGTTAGGATTCATTATGTAAGGAAATATTCCTTAGCATGTTTGGCCTTTTAATACATATTGGTAGTTTGATTCTCTTGCTTAAATCTTTGTCATGAGAAGCTTATCAAATAAGCATTATGTCTCTCTTTATGGTCTAAATGCGATGTTATCTAATAAATCAAACTTATCTAACTATGAGTGGAAATCAAATAAATAGCCTTGAGATTGTCATTGGGAATAACAATATAGCTTGTGGGAATAAAATGAATATTGATGTTATTCTAGTTTGCGATTATGTCTTGTGGAAGAGTTCTTTGATACTTAGCAGATGAATAAATAACTATTGCAAACCTTCCCTTTATCAAGACTATTTAATATTAAAATAATAAATTTATTAGAGTTTGGTTCTAATATCATAATTATAACAAGGCATGAAATATTTTGGTTTGACTGAGGTCTCCCTTACACAAAATTAAATGAAAGAAGAAGTTCCAATAATCTTTCTTGTATGAGTTATTTATGATTCATAACAAATCATTATTATTTGATCTTCCTCTTGAATGAAATGAATGGGTCTTTGTGTTAATGCTAAAAGTGTCATATTCTAGGGTATAAACTAGTCAACTCACTAGATTGAGAAATTCTTTAATAAGTATTTGGCTAGGTTAAGCTTACCTTGTGAATTATGCTAGCTGACTAAACCAATGAAAATATTGGTTTAGTGTCAGGTTTATCATCTATGTGAATGCAAGATCCTATAGTATAGAGAATAGCTTATGAGGAAAGCAGGATTAACTCCAATTGCATTAATGGTGGCAGTCCATTAATAGATGTGTTTTTCCTAGCTTTAGCTTATTCGCCTTCATTCAAGACATTTTTTGATTTTATTCTTTGGATCATGTCTTAATCGATCATCAAGTCTTTCTATTATAGTTTTTTACCTTAGTCAAATTTGTCTTGTCAAATAATTCATCCACTTTGAATCTACCATATATGCCTCTTAGTTAGGTCTTTTCAGAACCTTTTTGCCTATCTTTTTTGTGGCTTTTATGAGTTACCCAAAGGTGATGTCAGCAGGCTGCATTTTATGGTCAATGTTGGGCAATCAGATTGTAGGAATCACCTACATGTTTCCATCCCATTAACCCATAGGTGACATCAAAATTCTCCATTATATGGTTGATGCCATGAAATTGGATCACGAAGAGCTATCCATGTGTCACCATCCTACTAACTTGGGTGATGTCAATAGGCTCCACTATACAATTGATGCCAAAAAAGTGGTTTGATAGGAGCTATAAACATGTCACCATCCCACTAACCTAGGGGTGACATTAGTAGGATCCATTATATGGTTGATAGAAGATCGCTAAGAGCCATCTACATGTCACCATCTTACTAACCTAGGGGTGACATCAACAAGCTCTATTATATGGTTGATGCCAGGCAAGTGGATTTCCAAGAGACATCCATATGTCACTGTCTCACTAACCTGAGTGTGACATAAATAAGATCCATTATATAGTTGATGTTGGGAAAGTGGATCATTTGGATCCATCCACATGTCACCATCTCACTAACTTGATGGAGACATCAGTCAACATAATTCATTGTGTAGTTGTGAAGTAGTTGGAAGCTCTAGGTCACCGAGGGAATGATATGTGGTAGGAATGGCCCCCAAGAGATCAAAGAGAAGATAGTGTGGCCAAGGAGATTATCAAAGTAACCATGTGGAGTCGGCTATGTCAGTAATGGCTGAGGTTAATTTTAACAACCATCTTGACATCATAACATTGTGACCATGGGTGTGAGCTAACAAATGAACTCTTTAGCATGTGGTTGAATGAAGAGAGCTTTTAACCTATTAATTAGTAGCTTTTACCATTTATGTAATAATGGTTGTTGTAAGAATTGAATATTTATGTTGTGATGGATTTGAATCTGTTCTTGTTTATGGTTGGTTGTTTACAAAATGGTTATGCCATGCTTGTTTATGAGAGAAAGAAAAAAATTGGGATGACATATAGGAAATGGTAATGGCTTCATGCCCTCTTAATTTTTATTTGGCATGGTTTGAGGTGTCTAGGCCCTCTCATGGAAAATAAATTTTAGAATAAGGGTGAGTTATCCACATGTTCTTATTCTCTTTCAGCATGCCATTTTGGTGTTGGAAACATGTTTTGGCTAGTTGTTATCATCTAGTGTTGATATTTTATTTTATTTTCCTTATGTGTTGGTTTTATAAATGGAAGTCTCATTTGTGTAGTAAAACTTATAGCTTCATAGATGTATTTTCTTAGTGAGCATTCCTTGCCTAGTCTTGTTCCATCTAAACCTCCTATTATCAATTTTCCCACCTTAAACCATGTTGTGATGATACCCAAAGCTGAGAGTCTTAGGTTTAGGGATGCCTAGGGAAACCCCCTAATGTTGGAAAAAGGATGGGAGGTGAGCCCCTCCTTTTATAAACCTTGCAATTTTGAGTGGATTTATTTTGAAGATCAACTTGTGCAAACTTCTATATAACTTGTAAATAAATTATATTGGCTATTTGAGAGCCACATTGTTATTTTAATTTCAGTTGAAATCATGTATATATGCTAGAATTAATTTTTTATTAGCCATTGTAAATAGCATGATGTTCCCTTATTATTTGCATACTCTTCTTAATGAGTGTATTGTGTTGTAAAAATAATGAAATGATTAGCTTATGCTTAAATTCATATTTTATATTATGGATTGGACACGTATTCTCTATATTTTTATAGTTGACTGAAAATAAATGTTTTTTATTTCCTAAAATTATAGAATTCATTGATTAAGGTTAAACCAAGGAAGGCTATATGAATTCATATAATTTATACATAATTGAAAGCATTCCAATTTATCTTAATTATTGTTATACTATAAATTAGGGACAATCTAAATTTAATGCAATTTATGACATAATTTTTAGATCTACATGTGAATTTATATTATTTTTTAAAGTTTTTGCACTATTTATTTATATATCCTCTATTATTTTCTTTCACGTCATGTAATTTTTAAGAATGAAAAATGAGGTAATCAGGTGTCAGAAATAATTTTATCATTAAACTATAAAATTTTGGGATCCAACAACACTAGTTTCACAATTTTTAGGTTCATAATTTTTTTCAGATTGAATTTTTGAATTTTGGTAGTTTGTAAAAATAAAATCCCTTTTATATGGCATTGTCCCCTTGTGGTAGGGTAGCAAGGTAAATAGTTAGTGGTAATCCATGTGACCACACAAAAATGGAAAATACATTAAGGGGATAAGTGATGTTACGGGTAACACCCACAATTTAGTGTTGGAGGTGGGTCATGGTTCTTGGCATGTTAACATGCCACGGATTTTTTAAATAGTTAGTGGTTGGGGTGGGAAATATCATGGTTTAACCCATCCCATTTTAAATTCATATGGGAAAATCAACCTATGTTTATTGCCACCCAACTGATAAATATTTAAATTCTATTATGTTTAAAATTCATTAAATTCAAACTATATTTTCATTTGATATTAAATTTAATAATATGAAATTTTATTCAACCTTAATTTTGTAGATACTAAATATAAAATATTTATAACATCTTAGTCGTGTACATTTGAAAAAAAATCAATCAAGGCTTTACCCTTTTGTTATAGACCTCCATGTTACCGAAAGACTTGCATTCACCATCTCACTGTGCCTAATGCTTATATCTTAGTGTGATCCATATAATTATGATGAGGTCTCCTATACTACACATAAAGCTTAAAAAATGATAACATCCTTCACTTTCAGTTTCATATCCATACCTATTTTTTAGCATTTTGGACACTACCAAAAATAGAAGGGCATTACCATTGACAGTAGTGTTTAGATCCTTATCTAGTGTCTAGTTACCAAAAGTCATCAAAATTTTGAATGATTCAAAACCTATGTGTCAATCTATTTATCTTATTGAACCCTACCATGACATATAGTCAAAAGGTGTGGTATAAATACAAGTCTAATCCTTCTCATTTATCATCTAGCAAATACCAAGATAAACACATACTAAAGTTAAATAAATCAATTGTATAACCAAGCTATTCTACCCTATTCATCCCTATTTTAATGTCCAGCATACGATTAGTCATATTAAAAGTTATAAACATTCAAAGATCATTCCATGAGTGACATTTATCAAGTTAAAAGCTATATCATTGCATACATCATCAAATAGTATATCATTCCCTTGTCTGGACATTTTCCCACACACATGGGAACACTACATAAGTTTGAGAGCCTCATTAGAGTATTAGACATGTAGGTAGCACCCATTTATAGAGGAGTATTTGGGGTTATATTGACACCTTGATCTTAGTAATTCATTTTTAGCAAACTCATTCTAAAGGTGAATAAGGGTGAATAACTAGGGTTTTGATCAATCAATGAAGAATGCCAACCTATATCTTATATCTGAATACATCAAAAGAAAGGCAAGATAAAAGCTATAAGATATAAGTTAGTTGAATGTAGATCTAGTTATTATTCCATACTAAACACTTGTATCATAGTTAGACACTAGCATCAATGGTAGTGTCCAGATTTGATGGTAGTGTTTGTGGCTATAAAAGTACAATTTCCAAAATTTGATGATGATCCAAAATACTGATCCTACATACTTTCTACCTATTTATAATCCATATATAATTGTGAATAGTAAACCCAACTAATTATAATTTCTATTTAGTATTGTAATCAATTAAACATCTTTTGAATTCAATACTTTCTATATTTAGCATATCTTAGTATTATAATTCAAAATATTCATTTTTTTGAGTTTGCAATTAATTGGCCTGCTATGATTAGTTTATCACCCATGTGTTTTAACTAAATCTATATTAATAACCCTATACCCCACCATAATCTAAAAATCTAGGGTCAAACATTTGGTGAACCTGACCTTTGTGTCTTTCCTTGTAACTTCTAGTGTACTCTAGGGTTTTTCTAATCTCTTAATTGTTATAATTTATTTTAAAATGTAGATTATTGTCTGAATTAAAAAATACATGGATTGTTCTCTAGATTTCATGTGCCTCTCTTATCCAGTTCTCATTTCAATATTTAGAGCATTTAAAATGGATAAAATGTAACCTTTACCTCTTCCCAAACCTAAGGAGGGTAATAGATACCTTCCCTCTAGTTAGGTCCATTCTATTACTCCCTCTAATTAGTCCATGACCTTCCTCAAACCCCCTTTCCCAAGCCTACTCTTGATGGTGGGGGTATGATTAGGCAATCCTTGAGACCCATTGTTTGTGTTGGTTAAACCCTTCTTGATCAACTTACCATCACTAAATAAGAGCTCCAAATTCGAAACCAATATTTGAGTTCAAAACTCACATCATTGTAAATTCAGATTTCATATATATAAATCTCAAAATGTGCTATTAATATACATACCTTTATATCTTCTACCAATATTTTTCCCAATGAAGGATCATTTCAAAATTAAGAATTCAAAGAGAAAATCTTTATAAAAACTAATTTAAATAAGATGCAAAAGGCTAATAGAAGTCAAAGTGAGATTCTAAGGCTACTACTTAAACACAACTAATCACATTACCTCCTTTACAACCTCTAAGAAGAACATAATATTATTTCCAATATCATCTAATGCATCACACAAATCATTGCTTGGATTTAAACAATAAGATCAACCCCATAATTGAGAGTGATGATCCTACAATCAATATATCTCACTTATGCTCATAAACATCCAAAAGTATGCCAAAAATCTAAAAAAAATATTCAAGAAAATACAAAAATATTTAAATAATTTGAAAATATAAAAAATATTTATCAATACTAGATTTTATTATCTTCTTGCCATCTATTTTGTTTTATTTATGTTAGTAGATACCATATCATGCCATTCCTATATACACATATGTTTCACACATCTTTGAGTGTGATAAAGGCATACCTAGACACATGATCTATGTATTTACAAATATTGGACCTCTCCTCTACCTGCATCATATAGTACATTGGGTCATATACCTTATTTGATCATGATTTGTACAAGTTACATATCTTTTATGATCATTTCTACATTATCATGTTTGAACTTATATGCTAAAGCTTACACATGTCTATATTCATGCTCATATCTCTCAAAGCATATTGGATATCCTATACTACATAACATTTTTGGTAACACATATATGTAGGGATAAATATAATATGCTTATGTTAGTTGCTCATAGTTGACCTATTTTTCACTTCCTTGAGTGTATGTCATTGCTTGGTATTGTCTTGCTTGTGGAACATTTGAATGTGTTCCTTACTTGTTGGCCCTTGTGCCATTGTATATTGTTTAGACATTTGAATATGTCATTTTATATTGATTGAACATTTAAATATGTCATCCCTTTCAATTGTGTGGTATTTTCACATGACCCTTATATGAGGTCTCCTTGGACCATGCCTTTGCATTACATTGAGTGCTTTTGTGTGTGTGCTTGATTGTTTGCTGAGCTTGTACTACTACTCTCTAGACATTGCCATCATTGATATCATGCATCTTCATGATTTGATGTGATCACATAGGGTGAGTCTAATTGATATATCTACTTTGATATGTTATCCCTATATGTTACATGATCCATACATAGATTATAAAACTACCTTATAATTTTGAGGTAAGCTATCTTATAGATTATACTTCCCTCACCTCAAAAGGGGGGCACATTAGTGGGGGCATGTCATAAAAGCATGACATCCACATTTTTCATAGTTTCTAGATTTTAATGGGGGCATGTCATAAAGGCATGACATCTACACTTATACACCTTAGTATTTATATATTTCAATGGGGCATGTCATAAAAACATGACCTCCACACTTAAACACTACTCAATATCTATAGATTTTAGTGGGGGCATGCCATTAAAAATGACTTTCACACTTGTACAAATCTCCAGTTTAGTTTCATGATTTGGATAGACACTTGGGTCAAAATCCTATACATTGCACCAATTTTTCATAGATTTAAAATATATATTTTAATATTTATGTCACATAAACTCTAGCTTAGACATATTAGAGATGCATATGTGATGCTATTAGACCAAAAATTACAAAATGTATCAATTATACTACTCATTAAGATGTACTGATTACACCAAGGTGTACTATTATAAATCCTTTTATATTGTAATGGTTGGTTCATTTTATTGGTTGAAGTGCTTAAATCATTCAACCTCACAAAATTTATAGATTGGAGTGATCAAATCATCCAATATCACCATATTTATAGGATGAGTTGATTAAATCTTTTACCCTCACCGAATTTTATATATGCACACTTGAGTTGTGTGATTGAGACATAATGATCTTAATGGACATGTAACAACTCATCCTTTGACCATATTGGGGGAATAATACCTTCCAATCTCCCTTTATAAATTTCCAAGGTCTAGGTCTGAACATCTACTGGCTTTAATGTTTCATAAAGAATCATCTTTACCATATCAAATCATCAAGAGGAAACATGGTTGCATCAACATATAGGTGTAATCCTTAATTAATATATTTATTTTTTAGCATTTAAATTATTTAAAATTTTAAATTATATGCATTGATTTGTGATATAACATGGTCTTGGTTATAGGTCATACACCATCAAAGCTGATGCAGAGTATCTCAAGACAATATGAGGTGTTAACATGTTTGAAAACTTAATGATGGTAATTTTTAGTTTGTGAAAGGTATTATAGTTATTTTATGGTACATTAGGTTTTTTTTTTAGTCATTAGGAGTCTTAAAAATGTGTGATTTTATTCATTTTGGAGTTTCTTGCCAAAATGCATAATTTGAAAATTTGAATTTGTGTTAAGGCTTTGAGTTGCATTTAGGAGTGTTATGTGAAATATTAAGGTTAAATTTTTTTTTTGGGGGTCCTATTAGGCCCTAGGAATTTTTTTAGATGTGTTTAAACATAAAAATCATTTTACTAAGCAATACATGCCAAAAAAATCAGCTTGTAACTGCCATGTTATATATGTTGGCCTTGTAAGGAGTTTTCTTCTTTGTTTGGCATCTTAAGAGGAAAAAAATACATGTATATGTGTGATGAGAGTTTTATGAGATTAGGATAGATGAATTAAAAGGAGAAAAAGGTGAGGATATTCAATAAAGAGAAGAAAAGATGAAGATTTCAAAATAAGTCTACCTGCCTCACAATTCTGTGCATGAATATTGTATGTAAATGATATTGATGAATTAAAAAATGCTTTTAGAGATTTTTTTTGGGATTTATATAGGTTTATGGAATGTAATAAATCTCAAATTTTTTTATTTTATTTTATTATAGTTACATATTGATATTTATCTTAAGGCCATAGGTTTCCTTTCTCAATTTTTAAGAATTTTATGTTTACACAATCCAAAGAGGATGACTAACAAAGTGTTAAGAAGAAGGTTGAGCTCTATTTGAGATTGTATACATTGTATAAAATATTTTAGGGTCCTTAATCATGAAATAAAATATTTTTAACACTCCCATATGAGAATATTGATCTTGGTTATAGTCAAACCTTCACACATAGTCCTAAAGAGAACCCATAATTTTGTATAAGTGCTTGTTGGGGATAGTTTATGATTTTTAAATAGAAAAAAAACATTGGGTAAGGCATATACAAGTGGGAAAGACCATAAAAACCCCTATTTTCCTTTTAAATAACCTAAAACTCAAAATTTTCCCTTTTGTGAGATCTCGACCTAGTATAGGCCTGTGTATAACTATCCTAGGGATTAAAAATGAAAACTAGCATAATTTTTGTTCTATTTAGACAAAATTGCTCAAAATTTGGAATCTAATGTATTTAATTTTCCTCTATAAAATTAAATATGTTTAAATTTAGTACATGTGCATACAATATGGTCACTAGGACTATGGGAGTGATTTAGGCATAATGAAACCTAATTAGCAAGAGGGGTGTGAAAGAAAAGGCATTTACATTAAGAGTTAAGTCATGAAATTTTACATAATATATAAGAGGATAAAGGGTATACAAAAGTGTATTAATTTTTATTAGAATATTTATATATTTTTCCCAACTGCTAGATTTGTGTGAGAACATGGCTACAAGAAAAAGGCCTTAAAGAAGGAAAGTGGAGATTGCTTGAGAGTTTTAACTTGAGGAGTGAGTATTATGTTTGGATGTGTATGAGAGTTTTAATAGGTAGGTACAAGACCATATGAATCTCACTTGTGGAGATAATAACCTTGGATTCATGTTTTAGGCCTTTAGGCCTATGTACTTATCTCAAATAATGAGTAAGATTCAAAAAAGAACCAAGAATGAAGAGATGAAAGTGGCTTATGAGATGATGATGGTGATGTACCAATAAAGAGAGAGAGAGAGAGTAGAATATTTTGAAGTAGTAGTAGGTATTCAAGAGAGAGAGAAGGACTACAAGCATGTAAAGAGGATCAATAGCCTAGTGGAGATAAGAATAAATAAGGTATCAAAAGACAAGTAATGTACTTGAAAGTAGACATGGAAACAAATCAGAGATCAAAATAAGAAATCAAAGCCAAGAATAGTGATATGCAGAATGTAGGCATCAAGATTTACATCAAATGGTATTAGAGCATGTAAGCTCTTAGAATAATTCATGATTTTGATTATGATATGTTTCTATTTGAGGTTATTAAAGGTTGTTATTTGAGATTTCATGAAGTTAAGTTGTAGGAATGGGCTAGAGAGGCTGAAAAAGGTAAGAGTTTATGGTAGAGTAGCTCTAAGAAGATAGCTAGTAGAAGATCAAAAGAGAAAAGAAAGACTCCAAGAAGAGGAGTTGTTACAAGGTGAAAAAGACTTGGATAGGAGTGTCATTATACTAAGTGGAGAGAACCTAGGTTGAGACACCAAAGCAAGGTGAAAAATACTTTCTTGTGAGAAGAATAAGATAGAGAAGGCAAAGGTGTGAAAGGGCTTGGCTAAGTTAGAGTACCACAATGAGAGAAGGAAGAAGAAAAACCCAAAGAGAAAGGGGTTGGTTGTTAAAGAAGAGATGAGTGAGACAAATCAAATGTTATAAAGGATAAAACTCTTGGTGGAGTTCATGAAAAAATATGAAATCTAATGGTATGGATGGGTAATGAATAAGAAGAGGGTTAAGTAGCCTATAAGGCTGCTCATGGAGAGAAGAAGAAAGATTATCATGAGAGACAATGAGAAGCAAATTTTTTTTTATGTAGGTAGCTAAAGGAGGATATGAAGTTCATGATGAATAAACAAGAGGAAGGCAAGCAACACCTTTAAGAATAAGAAGATAGTCATGGAGCATGATGAGAGGAATCAACTAAATCAACCTAAGAAGGAGAAAATGAAGGAAAGCAAGTCTCAATATTTTAAAATTGCTGATTTATTGTCATGTGTGTATGTAGGTACAAAGGTGAATAAAGAATAATTCCATGTTGAGGACATAAAAGTTGAAAGCATAGAGGAAAGAAATCATGAAAAACATGCTTATGATGAATGAGAAGATGGTTGGGCAGCCATGTATAGAGGCACAATGATTTGTTACCCTAGAAGTGGAGAGATGCTTGGAGAAGGAGATATTCAAGAATAAGGATGCCCAATGGAAGGCATAAAAGAAGCAAAATTAAATAAAAAGAGTGGAATCAAGAGGTATGATAATCAACTATTTTTATATGAGAGTTGGGAGCAATTTCAAATAAAATTAGTAGATTTGGAGCATGCCATAAATGATAGATAAAAGGACAAATTCTATCATAAAATAGTAGGTGAAGAGATGAGTAATGTTCATGAATCAATAGGTGTTTAAGAGAGAGACATATTGATGGGTATACAAACTAATTTTCAGAATGAGGGAGTCTTTAGATTGACATAAGATGGAGATGGAGTCCAAGTATAAGACATAGTACAATCTATGCAAGAATACCATGAAGAGGATATGATGTGGAGAAGATTGATTCAAGAGGTGGAAGATGATGTATTGGATTTCCTTAGTCAAAGTGAAAAGAAGGAGAGAGCTGTCATAAATGAGCAAGATATCAAATTAAAAGATGAAGGAAGTAATATGCCCAAGCCAAGGAGCATGTTTCTAATGGAAACTCTTCAATAAGACAACATTTCAGGTCATATAAAGGAAAAAAATTAGAATCAAATAATGAGTTGTAGCCAAGAAGATAGCCAAGCATTGGTACAAGGTAAACTAAACCAAGTTGCAAGCCAAGGTAAGTTGAGCATGGAGTCATGTAAGATGATCAAGGAACAAAAAATGGTAGCCAATTATGCAAGTAAATAACATAGGATAATATCACATGATAGGGAACTCAAGAAGATGAGAGAGAATCCCAGAGAGACTTGGAAGAAGAAAATCAAAGTAAGAAAGTATGGAAGAGACCATGAGGTCCTTAAAGAGACTACAAAGTCTCATGAATGCAATGCGATAGGTATTGAGAATGAAGGTGTGGGTTTGGAGATGCAAGAGAGGGAGTCACTCCATGATCACATGGAGAAGATAAGAAATGAGGTAAAAGAGCTCATCACAGAGCCAAATAAAGATGAGGACAACCATGATCCTCATAAAGGAGTTGATTGAAGGAATAATGCATGTTAGGAGGAGGACAAGATTAGTCCCAAGGTAATCCAAAGAATGAATAAGAGTATGATATAATTATTAGAAAAGATAAGGTATCCTTAACTCAAATATTATTCCAAGTAGCATGCTGAGAGTTGAAGATAAAAGGCTTATGAAAGGAGAGCTACAAGTAACTGATAAAAAGAACAAGCTAATGAAGAAAAAATAAGGTAAAAAGTTGACATACTCAATGGGTAGTGTTATAGCTGAGTTGGTTGTTATTATACATGATAATATTAAGATAAGACATTTCCAAGAAGTGTGGTGTTATGATAAATATGAACTGGTCAATGAGATTCGATTTCAAGATGAGAAAGGCTCTGAGAAGACTCACCATGAGAAGGTGGAGTCTCATGAAGAGGAAAAAAAATAAGAGTTTGACAAAGATGAAATAAAAATAGATGTATAATCATCCATTAGAGCATGAGGATGCATGAGAAAGCATGGTTAAGAAAATAAACCAAAATGAAGCGCATGAACCAAGCATGACAAATGGAGAAGAAAGTCATGGATTAAAAGTAAGAGTGAATAATGAGAACCAACAATTGAAGGTATAACACCAGGGAGATAAATTTGAGATGAAGGAAGATGAAGTGGACAAAGAGTTTCAACTGATCATGTACTTCATGGAGGCAGAGGAGGAGTTGGCAAAGAGTCAAGACAAAGTAAGAAGATAAAGAATTAGGAACCATCTGAGAAGAAAGGAGAAAGACAAGATGATAAAAAAAAAGAGAAGATAAAAAGGTCATAGGAGGAAGAATTAGAAAGCAATAATAAGGTGGACAAGGTGAAATTGAGAAGGAGCTCAAAATTTTCCCACTTAGGGTGTATGATGTAAAGCATCCCAAGATAATATGAGGTGTTAGCATGTTTGAAAACTTCATGATGGTAATTTTTAGTTTTTGATGGGTGTTATAGGTATTTTAGGGTACCTTAGGTTATGTTTGAGTCATTAATATTATTATAAATGTGTGCTTCTATTCATTTTGGAGTTTCCCACCAAAATGCATAATTTGAAAATTTGAACTTATCTTGAGGCTTTTGAGTGGTGTTATGTGAAATGTAAAGGTTGGCCAATGTTTTTTTGGGTAATATTAGGATATATGAAGGTGTGTATATGTGTTTTAATTTACAAATCATTATCATGAGCAATATAGGCTAAGAAACTCAGCTTGTAACTTGCACCCTATGTGGGTTGGCCATGCAAGGAGTTTTCTTGTTTGTTTGGCATATTAAGAAGAAAAAAATTCATGTATATGTGTTATGATATTTTTATGAGATTAGGATAGATGAATTATAAGGATACATATGTGAGGAGCTTCAATAAAGAGAAGAAAAGATGAAGATTTGAAAAGAAGTCTGCTTATGTGCATGAATATTATATGTAAATGACATTGATGAATAAAAATCATGATTTTAAAGATAATTTTGGGGATTTATATAGGTGAATGGTTTTTAATTAATATAATTTATTTTATTTTATTTTATTTTATTAGAGTGACATCTTGATATTTATCTTTAGGTCACAAGTTTCCTTTCTCAAGTTTTAAGAATTCTATGTTTACATAGTCCAAAGAGGAGGACTAACAAAGTGTTAATAAGAAGGTTGAGATTTTTTTGAGCTTGTATATGTTTTATAAAATAATTTAGGGTCCTTAATCATTCCATATAATCTTTGGAACACTCCCATATGATAATATTGATCTTGGTCTATAGTTAAACCTTCACACACAGTCCTAAAGAGAACCCATAATTTTGTGTAAGTGCTTGTTGGGATATTTTATGATTGTCCTTTTATGAGCTCTCGATCTAGTACAAACCTGTGTACAACTAGCCCAGGGTTTGAAAATGAAAACTAGAATAAATTTTATTCCATCCAAAAAAAATTTCTAAAAATTTTAAATATAAAGTATTTTAATGTCCTATATATTATTCAAAAGGTTTTAAGTCAGTATAGGGCCTTAAAGTAAAGTCACTAGGATTATGGGAGTGATCTAGGCTTAGGCCTAAAGAGACCTAATTAACAAGGTATTTAATTTATGATTTAAGTATTTAAATTTTAAATAAAGATATAAGAGGATAAAGGGTATACAAAAGTGACTTAATTTTTATTGTAAGATTTTTATATTTCTCCCACCTACTATATTCATGTGAAAATAGGGCTACAAGAAAGAGGCCTTAAAGAAGTAAAGTGGAGATTGCTTGAGAGTTTTAATTTAAGGACTGAGTCTTATGTTTGGACGTGTATGCAAGTTGTAATAGGTAGGTAAAAGACCATATGAATATAATTTGTGGAGATATAACCTTGGATTCATATTTTAGGCCTTTAGGCCTATGTACCTATCTTAAAGAATGAGTAAGATTCAAGCAAGAATCAAGAATGAAGAGATGAAAGTGGATTATGAGATGATGATGTGATTTACCAAGAAAAAGAGAGAGAGTGTAGAGGATGTTGAATTATTAGTAGGTATTAAAGAGAGAGATAAGGACTACAAGCATGCAAAGAGGCTTAGGAGCCTAATGGAGATAATAATGAACAAGGTGTCAAAAGAAAAGTAATATATCTATTTGAGACAAGTAAATTAGAGTTCATTGAAGGCATTCAAGGAAGAAATCAAATTTAGGTAATGGATGAGGAGGTTGGAGGAATCAAATCTACATTAAAAGCACTCAAAGTGGGCTCAAGTAAAGGGAAGGTGTGTTGTACACACCCATGTATGCATTTTTTTTAATGAAGTAATTTCATCCTTATGTATTTCTATATTAAAAGGTGGACATATAGATACTAAAAATTGAATATTGATATCATCTCAGTATTATACATTTGAAAAATATCAATAGTGGATCTATCCTTCCATTCTAGGCTTCCTTATTGCTAAAAGGCTCACATTCACTATCTCACTATGCCTAAATACTTATTGTAGAAACTTCATTTTCTTCACTTTCATGTCAAAATTACAAATATAATGATTTCTTGCTTAACACATGAATTAAGGTTAAAATCACTAAAACATCTAAATTCTTCCACACATCTTACATGCATATTTTGAAATGTATTGTTGCATCCCTGATTGGGGTAATACACCATACATAATCATCAGATTTGTCTAATTTATCCTGAGTCAAATTATAACTTTGCAACTAAAATTTTAGATTAATTAGGTCAAATGGTTATTTAACTTTCAAAAGTCACATCACTTTGCATTAAGTTAATTAACCTCATCTTCCTCTAATGGGAAGTTCCATAGATTTTTAGAATTACTTATTTTATTAATTGAATTATTCCCCCATTCCCATGGTAAGTGGATTCAACATCATTATGACATCATCACAACATCATTATGACATCATGGAAAATGGATGTAAATATCAAAAAATATAAGAAATTTGATCAATTCTTAATCAATGCAAAATATTAATTACATTTTCCCATTCAAATTTGATTGATTCTCATCCACACATCTTGATTGTCATCCGATGATTGAGATCAGTTTGGAGAATATATAAATAGAGGGGCCATTTATCATTATAAATAAGTCTGGTTAAAAGCCAATCTCAACCAATAATATGAACAATTATGATAACAAATCTCTACCAAATCTGAAGGCCATCATTCTATTGTTCATCATCATTTTCTTCTAATTGATTCATAATTCACATGTAGTCAAGGGAAGATGTAATTTTTGGGATATTGTGACATTGATAAAGATCACATGCACTACAATCTAGGATAAACATGTATGTATGTTGTCTAAGATCTAATATCCATGATGAAGGTAATTGTTTTATGTACTTTCTATTTGTTTATCATTTTTAGATCTTGCTCAACCTAAGGATCATGCCTAATAAGTTATGTTTCATATTATTTTATGCTTGTTTTAATTTCTAATGAGAGACTAACCTCTTTTACAATCACATGTTTACATTTGGAACACTTAGTGGGACCATGCACCCCATAATCCTCTTTAGAACATTTCATCATTTTCTAATTATGAAATCAGATCACTTTTTGAGCCTAATTTCCGTTCTTTTCTTCTCATTTTTCCATTTTTGCATCCTCTACATATCGGTAAAAATGCACTATGTATCAGTAGATTCACTTCCTATAATTGATGGTATCACTCTGCTAATTGGTGGCATCATTTTTTATTATGTTTTCTAGTTTTCTATGTTTTTGGAAAATAATGGATTCACTCTACTAAATGACAAATTCATGACCAAAATAATGGATTTATGACTAAAATGACATATTTGTGACCAAATCGGTGAATTCGTGACCAAAATAGAAGATTTATGACCAAAATAGTGGATTATAACCCAAAAAATAGTTTCATGACCAAAATGATGGATTTTGTCCAAAAATGGTAGATTCACTCTAGAGAAAACTGTGAAACTTCCAAGAGCTCATTCTTAATCATTTAGAATCCATTTTGGATGCTTTTTTAAACCATCTATTTTCTCATAAGTTTTCTAAATATTTAGTTGATTTGGATTCATGTTGCATAGTTTTTTTAATGAAATAGAGGTTACAAGAGTGCTAATCTATTTTTTTTAGGCTACCCATTGAAGAGAACACATTAAAAATATAACTTCTTTGTCACAAATTTTGCTTACCAAATACCATAATTTTAAACTTTAACTTGTTTTCTTGTAGGTTTTTCTAGTTATAGTTATGGTTTATATTCAACCAAACACTTTTGAACACTTCTTTTGGTGAAACTAAAATTTACATTTGTATTTAGTGTTCTAGAATTTATTTTTGTTTTTGGTTACTTACATGTTTGCTTTGATTTATTATTTGTGAATAGTCTATCATGCCTATGCTCTTCACTTTCCCCCTTTAGGGTGCCTAGGTGACCAAAAACACATAGATTATTTTATTTTTTGGAAGTGTAACTATTGTCACATGAATCTTGCACTTGTTTGATTAGCTAGATGATTCAGCACAATAATGGGAACATCCCAAAGGTGTGGGACCTTGGATCCTTGGGATGAACCTTTGTAGAAGGCTAGATCCTACATAAAGTATGTACACCTAATATAATATCAACTTGCAAGCCTAAAACACTAATACAAATCCTTATTTATAACTGGTACTAAGATTTTTATCATGGAAAAGGGATAGAGGTGAACTGAAAATACAATGTGGTGATGCACTAAAACTTAGACAACTCCTTAACTTGCTTCAAAAAACACAAGATAACCTTATAAAACTAATGACTTGTCTACACAATCTTCAATTTAGACTTATCTCAATAAGTATTGTGTATGAAGGTAAGAATATTAATACAACACTAGGAGGGATCAAAAACCACCTTGTAAAAGGCTCAAAATGTGATAATCCATAGCTAATTTTTGTATAAACCTGATTGTATAAACATACAACCTATAAAAAAATCTATTTCTTCAAGAAGGTGAGAAGGATTGGACAAAAATAGAAGGAAATAACATATTTACATAAATAAAGATAAAAAATGTAAAGATTACACATAAAATGCAAGAAATTTATAAAAAGGTAATCTTAACTCTTTATTGATTTCAAGGCTAACACTAGTGTTACAATTTTAAAATGAATAGAATATTGCTACATCAAAGATTAGTGATCCTATAAAAGTCTTTTTTCAGTCATATATAGAAGATAAAAGTAAGTGAGAGAACAAGGGACATTAAATTACTCTACTACCTTCATTAAGTCATTAATGTGTAGGAGAAAGAAACCAATTTAGGCATAATATGGGATAAAACATCCTATTCTTACTCGATTTATCTTTTAGAATGCTTGTCCATGATAGATTTGGTCAAAAGTTCACCCCATGTTGCTATATTCTTGGAGTATACCTGGTCTTCCTGCCTTAAAAATCCTTGAACTCGTCACTTCCTCTTGGGCATGCATGGTTGGAGAGAATGTAGCTAATATTGACTTGTTCTCAATGGATGGATCCTTTGCTAAGTTTATTTCATGTAAATAAGCCTTAAATCTGACAAAAATAGGCCTAATGCTAACATAACCTGCCCCACTTAGAGCCTTGCACATGTTTGTCATAAATTCTAACCACTTGAGAAAGGTTCACTTTCTAAGGAAAATGTTTTCAATCACTTACTATGTTCTATTGATGCTTAAGAAGGTTAAGAAACTTGCATTTTCCTATTTGATATCTAAAATGCCTAATCTCTACTACTTAAAGGGTGTTTTCAACATTATCTTGGTGAAGAGTAAGTTGGGAATATGTTTCACACAAGTGTCACATATTCAATATACCATTATAAACCTACAAATTTCTATCCTAAACTCAAAACCTTGATCATAAACCTTACATAAGAACCTTGGAAACCTATTTAATATCTTGAAAATGTTCTTGATATGGCTTGAAACTTATTTCTAAAAACCTGCAAATGTTGGAAGAAGCCTAAAACCTTTAGTTTTGTATTGAAACATCTTGTATTCTCTATCAAACTCTACATTCTAGACCTACAACTTTCATTTGACAAGATTAGAACCCTTAGAAACATGCTTTTGGATTTAACTAGAGTTTTACAAACATCCTTCAGACTTTAAAAATTTCTTTATGTGACTTGAAACCTCATGTTTGTTCACTTATAGTAGTCATGATTCTTCTTAGATCATGTTTAAAATTTTGTTCGAGGCCTTGCAAACCATCCTCAAATAGACCTTAATACTTATTTAAGTTTGTTTAAATATTGAGGAGGATCATAGAGGTTGTTTGCTACATAACAATCTCATTTGAATCTTTTAAATCCCTGAGAACTATGGATTTGTCTTGTAACAATCCTATAAACATGAAATTCACCTTAGAACATTGATAACAATATTTACAAACCTAAAATCTCTTGAAAACATGTATTTTAAAGTTAAAATCTTCAAGGAAAACTTGTAAACAATCTGTAACATTTAGGTATTAGGTTTTAGTTTCAAAACTCCTCTTTAATCTTGTGGAAACCTTAGAACACTATTTTATAGTCATGCTGATGATTTGGAAACATGCCTACAAGCCTACTGTTTAGGTTTGAGATCTCAAAACTTTATTTTCTACCTCCTAAACAATGTTTTAAGTCTACGGTGTTCTTGACCATGCTTGAACAAGCTCCAAAACCTTGGATATTATATCTTTTATCATCATGGAAACTTTGAAACTTGGATGTAAACCTACAAATGTTCTTATACATGCTCTTAAAACCTTTCATTTTCACTTAACAAGCCTACAACATTAAGAAAACTTAGAAACTTATGAACAACCCTGTAGATTAAATTTTGAGATGCATAGACCTTGTCTTAGCCTTGTATTATCATATAAACCTTGGAACTTCTATTTCCTACTGTAGACTCATCAATGAGATTTTGAAAACTATGTACATACCTATAGGCAAGGTTTGAAAATCATGAAACCCTATATTTCTATCTTAACCAATCAAGAAGTCTTCTAAACTATACCTACAAACTTATATGCTTCTTGCTCAAATGCTTGATCTTCGACCCTACATACCATTTAGAACCTTGTAATAACTTTATTGCAGGTATATTGTTATTCTTAAATCATGTAAACATTTTGATCACAAGTACAAACTTATCCATGTTTTTGTACATGATTTAAACCTTATTTTTCTTCACCTTACAAGCTTGCAACATACTCTAAAGTTTTATCTTGTGATTTAAAGAGCCTTTAAACCTATTGGAAACATGTACAACATTATATTATGCTTCTACCAACCTTTAAAACAACCATAATGCATCATCATGGGTTTTAGGGTTTTAGTGCCTTTGAAGACTGTTTGCAAACTTATTTTTAGATCCACGTGATTTTGAATCTCTCATAACATATGGAAATAATAATGAGGTGCATTAAGACTTGTCAAAAGTCCACAAAAACTTTCTCCATACCATGCATAAAGAAAAATGCGATAGGACATGATGGTTAGTCAATTATAACCCCTACAAACTCACCCTTTTTGGCTTGTAAATAGATTGTAAACCTCATGATCCTTCTTGAAACCTTTCAACCAATCATGAATCATTTTATTAAACCTTATAAACATCTATTTTATTTTTAATATCTTCAACAAGATCTTATAACTTTTAACAGACCTGTAAATCTTCATTCTCTTAAATTTTGGCTTGTGACACGGCCTAAACACTACTTAAAAGCTCTTGGAATAGGACTTGTAAACTTTGAAGTTTTATTTTAATGTCAATTGGGATCTTCTGAACCTTTTAAACCTTAGTTTATTCTTTATAGAACCCTACAAACTTATTTAAGACCTATAGACATGCTAAAAGGCTTTGTTTCCTCATTATAACATTAACAAACCCATGGAATCTTGTTAGGAGAACTCTATAAGCTTTAAGGAGGGAAAAAAATTCAAAGGTATCCTTTGAACAAGGAGTATGAAATTAAAGGACCCAAAGCATTTTCAATATTTCTAAATCACTTTTATGTCCTCCTTTTGAATGTTTCACCTCTTTTATGGCCAAATGAATGTTTGAAAGACCTTTTGGCATGTTTTTATAGTGAAAATCACTTTTAAATGCCTTCAGTCATCAAATAGTCTTGGTTAAGGGCTTATATGACTTTATGACCTCAAATAATGTTTAATATGCTTTATGAAACATGCAAAATATATTAAACCATTACTTGTTCATCAAATACTTGATCTTGGTCTAGAATTTATCCCCATGAAGACATTACTAACTTATACTCAGCTTGTATGGCCTAAAGGTCATGCTTCTAGTATATGAATTGATGAGAGATAAATGTGAGTTGAAAATTCAATAGTAACTAAAGTATGCTCTTATCTTGCCCACTTTTAGGGTCTTGAGAATCAAAAATAATGAAACTTTCCTATGCAGGGTGGACATCATCACTTTCTCATAAGTGTGTATGGAATAGTGATCAAGACGTCATTTCCCAACATTTGTACCAACTTCATACATTCGATGAGGTATATAAAGTGAGGCTATAATCAGTTGTTATTAGCTAAGTGGATGTGTGTTTTAAGTGCATCCATGAAGTGGTGTGGCTTTCATGCTCCAATACAAACCTTAAATCGTACCCCTTGATCCCTAATTTTTTGGTAACACTTCACTAATACCTTTATGACTAAAGTGGTTAGGGAGAGAATATACCCTCCTATGAATAGCCTTTTAATCTTTCTTCTTTGACAAAATTTTGAGCCCCACATACTGTGAGGTATATTGGGGATCATTTAGAAACTCTTGTAAAAATTTAGCTTAAGATTATCGACCACAAATAATTTTGCAATATGAGGGAATCCAACCTCCCCCAATATTTCATGATGTAACACTTAAAGTAAGGGTTGAGTGAAATCAATCTATCATAACTTTGAGTAAGGTATTTATGTGGAATAGAATCATGTTGCATACCCATCTTACCATTAAAAATAGGGCTTATTCTTTATGAGTTTCTTATTTTATTATTATTGTGACCTATATTGATTGCAACCTTTGAACAACATTAAACTAAATAAAATAAAATCATGTCTAGACCTTATCATATTGCATTTGCATGATGAGGTGTTACTTTTCCCAAAATTTTGGCCATCTTTATCCCATCTTGGTGTTATGCTAGCTGATTGTATTGTTACATTGTCTATGTGGTACCATTATGATACCCATTTATAAATCAAGCCAAATTAGGTTTATTTTGAATCACATTACTATTGTGAGTCAATCAAGCCAAATCATGTTCATGTTGAACCACATTCCTATTTTGAGCTAATTAAGCCAAATAAGGTTCATTTTTTAACTGCGTACCAATTCTAATCAGGTTCATCTTGAACCAAATTCTAATTCTAATTATAAATTGGTCAACTTTTGAAAAGTCGACCAAATTCAACGATTATAAGTCAAACTAATTAACATTCCAAATCAAATAAATTATGACCAAAGTCAAATTCAAAGCCACATATTGGAATAATGCAAAAACATGTCTATTTCAACCAAATCTAATTATTTTGAATCAATCACATTCCAATTCAAATCACTTCTTGTCTTTTGATTCAATCTCCCACACCTATCAGTTAGGAATGACAATGCCATAACATCCATATTTTCTTTCATTTGAATCAAATTCAAGTCCATTATGCCCTCTTTGGGGCCAAGGCAAGCCAAACCAATTACATTGAATCAATTCGACCCTATTTGGGGCCATTTCAATCAAGACCAAATCTCTTGCATGTATCCTTGCTTGGGGGCATCGATTAAACAATTTGAGTCATGGCTTCTCATAGCCCACTTAAGTAGCAACCTAAACCTATTATAGCATCACCATTCATCACTCAAGAGATGATTGATCACCTCACATAGTTTAACCAATAACTATTATTTATTCTTAACATTTCATCCTTTAGTCTAAAATATAGTACGATCTTAGAGCCATAACAAAGCCAATCATTTCCCCTCTAAGGGCCATTATTTATTGAAGACCAAAGTGTGTCCAAGTCTAATAACTATTTAATCAGATTATGTCATTATCCCCTTCCCAAGAACAATCATATTCATTCACTTCCAAAGTAAAATCAAGATAGTCAACCACCTTATGTTGATAAGCCTTATTCTAACAATTCATCTATCTTTAACACATAACCCTTTTTTTATGAAGGACCTATATTCAATGAGCCCATATTTGAAGAATACATTATTGAATAATCACCCATCTTTCTTCCATTACAAATCATCCCCCATTAAAAAAAAATTCTTCATCCCAAATCTTTCATTTCTAAATGAAAAGTGAACAAGGTACTTATGGACAATGTATGCCAACATGCCATTTCAATGGCCACATCTACATAATAATTAGGTTCCATTTTAGAAACAACATTATTGTTAGCATCAACATTAGAATCAAGATCTATTTTAGAACAAATATTAGAATCAAGTTCCATTTTAGTACCAACTTTAGATTTAGCATTAATATCAAAATCAATGTCAGTCTCAACATCAAATTTTGATCCTCTTGAGTCAAAATCAACTTAAGAGTTAGAATATATTAGTGGATATTATGACATTGGCTATACACTTTTACCAAATACACTTGAGTAAGAATCAACATATATTAATAGTTATTTTGATATAGGCTACATACTTCTGGCATATCCACTTTTTAACATTTATGATCCTTCTAGGGTTGTTGAGGACATTTTCTTTAACATCGACATAAGTTCTCTTAGTAGATTTCATGAGGACTGTGCTACCTTTTACCCTTCTATTACCATTATACATCCCTTTAACATTAACCAACTTAGTCATTATATTGATATTCCACCTCCCATAAATGCCAATTAGGATCAACAAAATCCCACATTATTGGACTTCTTCTATTGTGACATATCAGTTGTAGAATTCATGGGGATCTAAGACAACATTCAAGTAGAAAAACAATCTCCTAGTGAAACCTTATTTGAGGTGCTAGAAGATAATCAAAATCAAAAGTTAACACCCCTTAGTGAAATTTTTTTTGAGGCACTATGGGACAATCAACATCAAGAAGCCTTTGTTGGTGAAAACCTCTTCAAGGAACCAATAGCTGATTCAATTAGTTCCTAATTACTTGATGAAGACATTATTGAAGTCAATTTTGACACTCCCAATAATCCACAACATATTCATATTATGGCATCTCTCAGGTCTAAATTAAAAAAAACCTTGAGGCTTTATTGAGAGAATTTCCATAGGTATTTGGCCCCGTCACAACAAAAATCATGTTGAATCCAAAATCAACAACACTGTGTGTGACTACAAATCTCAATCTTCATTTATTCCATAACAATTATAAATTCCATTATGATCCTATTATCATTCAATTCATATATTAAATTACCAAATCATATCATTTATCCAATGCCTATCCTTATTTACCCTTCTTAGTAGCACTCTTTTTCAACGAGACTAAAAATACATCTTGTCTATAGGTTTGAAGGAAATAAAATCAATGACTAAAGAAGATTAAAAAAACATTAATGTATTCCAAATCAACACCAAGTTTTTGACAAAGTAACTATTCATAGTGGGTGTGGGATAGACATAAAATAAGATCAACATTATGTATCTCATAATCCTCGATTGAGTTGAGATGCTAACAAATGGAAAAAAAATAAAAAATCAAAAATCAAAAATTAAAAATCAAAATAGAAAGAGAAATAATTCATCTAATGGTAAAAATGATGTTTATGGTGCCTTAGGCAAGTACCATGATAAAAACTAGGTTTCTAATGTCATGCATAAATAATCCATTCTCTGAAAGTACCTTGACACTTGGGGGTAGCCCCGTATGTAATCCTTTAGCTTCATTCACATTGAAATCCATTACATACCAGCCATTTTGGCTATTCCATCCTATTCCATCCTATTTCATCCTATTCTATCCTATTCATCTAAGCTCATCCTATCATGCCCATTAGTCTTCCTATTTTGACCTTGTTACAAAAGTAGAAGGTATATTGAGACCTATTTTGGGAATCATTTTAGCCTATTATCTAGCTAGTACTTTGACTACTAGATGCATTAGTTCTCACATGACATCATCCTTAGATATTCCTAGTCCCTTCCATTATAATCCATTATCATCCAACATTATCTTGAAATTCATTACATTCATTATCATTTCCACATTTCTGGTGCTAGAATATGTTTTCCCTCTACTAATTACCCTTTATATATAATTATTGCAAAAATTTAAAAAATTTAGATAATCCAAAAATCCTAAACATTTAAAAAGGTTTAAAATCTCCAAGAGAGATATAAAGTCACAAAATTAAAAAACATTGGTCCTATATTAAATCTAGTCGAGCATCCATTGATTAATTATTGATCCCCTCATTTTATCACCCATTTGGACATGTCTTTCCCTTCATTGGGATGTATCTTTTCCCTTAATTTGTCCTCTTTAGGGCCAATCCATTCCAACTCACAACTTTCACCCTCTTTGGATTAAATCAAAGTATGTATTTTAGGATATCATATCCCCATCCCATCCCTTGCATGCATCATTACATTGGGGAACCATCTAATTATCATTATCATTGAGCCTTCACATGTGGATTTTGACTTGTTAACAACAAGATGCTTTCTATTGCTTTTATTTTCAAGTTTATGTGTGCATGTTTGTTTGTTTATTTTAATTTATTTTTATGCATTGACTTAGTCTATATGCATCAATAGGGTGATTCCTTGAAATTAAACCTAAGTCCATCCATTGGCATATGACCAAAGTTTCATTTCTATTTTTCCATTTCATGGTACATTTATGTCATTTGTCTATGGGATTTGGTGTTAGTTATTATGCGAATTATTGCCAAGTCATCATGGTGTTTTATATCATAATGCATATTATTGTGTGATACATTAAAAATCAAGTGCTTGAGGATTATATATAATGTCGCACTCCAGTGGTAGCTTATCCCCTTGAAAAATTATTCATTCTCCAATCCAATTATTTCGGTCATCTTTAACCACATCACATCATTTTCTTTCTCTTTGACCTTTGTCAACATTCAACTTATCATTCTTTTCTCCTTCATTACTCATCCCATTTTATCCTATATTGGGGGAACTAAAATGGTCTAACATCCATTTTAATTATGTAGGCAATGCTTAGTCACATGATGTTTCTAAGGTCATCTAAACCACCATTATTATCATTATCATTTTTATTACTATTTTCATCAATCTCCCACACATATCAATTGGGACTGATGAAATCATGGTAATTCATATATTTTTTATTCAATCACTCATCATTTTCATTTCTTTATGCATCTTTATGTGCCTAGTTTTTTGTGGCTTCTTCATTATTTGAAAAGTCATTATATCATCACATATACATTTTCATCTTTCATCTCAACATTAATATAGACTATAGGTTAAATCATTGGGTTATGATTGTCAATCATTTTCTTAAATAATAAACTTATCAATGATCAAATCATGCCTCTTTGGTGTAATTTTCCAATCCACCCTACTCAAGAAAATTCTTCTAATTTTAGCTCGCCACTTTTTTGGGATGTATCCTTCCTAAATTTTCCCGCTTTGGGAAGGTCAAAACATGTATCTCATTATATTGGGATAAATACTTCCCAACTCAGACCTACTAGGGAAAATCATTCTAATTTTAGCTCATCATTTTTTAGGATGTATCCTTCCCAACTTCACCCTCTTTGGAGAAGGTCAAAGAGTGCAACTAATTATCCTGGGATGCATCCTTCCCAAGTCTGCCCTATTAGGGAAAATTATTCTAATTTTGGCTTACTTATTTTTTATGTATCTTTCCCAAATTTTCCCTCTTTTAGGAAGGTTAAATCATGCAACTCATTCTCTAAGGTTGCATCCTTCCCTAGTTTTCCCTATTGGGACAAATCATTCTTCTTCATTCTCATTTTTAAAAATCAAAGTGTGCAAACATTAGCTTTAGTGCCTTAATTTTATCCATGAGTTATTTTATTCTTTTTATCACTTGTTATTACTTTTGAGGATCCATCCATCAATATTATTTTTTAGCCACTCCCTTGAGGGCGCTTCCAGGGCATCCCAAACATTGTTTGGGGCATCATTATGAACTTATTTTTTTAGAAAATTTAACAAGAATAAAAAAAACATAAACACATCAGTCTTCAATCATTATTAAAATAATTTTAATTTTTTTTTCATTCTTAAAATTTTTGTTACTTTATTTACTATCTTACAATGCCTTATCAAATAGGGGAAAAATATATACACTCTATTTTCATCACTTTCATGTCAAAATTTCAAATAAAATGATTTCATGCAACAATGCAAAAATCGGGCTTGAAATCAATGAAACATCCAAATTCTTCTACACATATTGCATGCACATTATAAAACATATTGGCACATCCATGATTGGGGAAATACATTGTATGTAATCACTAGCTTTGTCTCATTCAACTTGAGTTAAATTATAACTTTGCAATTGACATTTTAGATTAATTAGGTTGAATGGTTATTCAACTCTCAAAATTCACATCACTTTGAATTAAGTTAATTAACCTAATATTCCTCTAATTGTAAATTCCATATATTTTTAGAATTACCTATTTTCTTAATTCATTAATTACATAATTCCTCCATTCAAATGGCGAGTGGATTCAAATATCTCCATCATGACATCATGTCAAGTGTATGCAAATATAAAAAAATATCAAAAATGAAACCAATTCTTAATCAATGAAAAATATTAATTGCATTTTTCCATTCAAATTTGATTGGTTCTCATATGCACATCTTGATTGTCATCTGATGGTCGAGTGCAGTTTAGAGAATCTATAAATTGAGGAGCCATTTGCCATTATGAGTCTTGAAATCATAATGAAGTGCTATCAAAAGACAATATTAACTAAGATGATGACCAATTATAATAATTAATCTCTACCAAAAATATGAAGGCCATCATTTTATTGTTCATCATCATTTTATTCTAATTGATTCACAAATCACGTGTAGTCAAGGGGAGATGCCATTTTCAAGACATTATAACATTGTTAAAGATCTCAGACACTACAATTCAGAATAAACATGTATATAAGTGAGATAAGAACTAATATCCACAAGGAAGGTAATCATTTCATGTACTTTCTATTTGTTTATTATTTCTAGATGTTTCCCAATCTGAGGACCACACTTAAGAAGTTATGTTTCATATTGTTTTATGCTTGTTTTACATTCTAATAAGAGACTCACCTCTTTTAAAATCATGTGTTTACACTTATTTATTAATCCAATCCATATCATTTTGATGACATATGTCTCTTGTAATGCACATAAATCTTAAAACCTGATAAACACCCTTCACTATAACTTTTAGGTTTGTACCTATTTTCTAACCTTTTGGACACTATAGGCCACAAAGGGACACTACCACTGATGGTAGTTTCTAGATCCTTATCTAGTGTTGAGTTTCCAAAATTTATCTAAATTTAAAATTATTCAAAACCTATGGGTCAGTCTATTTATCTTATTGAACCCTACCATAAGATATTTTCAAAGGGTGTGGTATAAATACAAGTCTAATCCTTCTCATTCATCATCTAAAAAATACCAAGTAAAACATCTACTAAAACTAAATCAATCAACTGCATAACCAAAATATTCTACCCTATTCATCCTTATTTTCATATCAAGCCTAAAATAAATCATATTACAACTCTAAAGCATTCAAAGAGCAGCCCATGAGCAATATTTGTTAAGTTACAAGCTAGATCACTCTATGCATCATCATATAGTATATTGCACCTTTGTGTACACACTTTCCCATACATAAGGGATAAATACATAAGTTTGAGGCCCTCCTTATAGTAGTGGATATGTAGGCAACACCCATTTATAGAGGGGTATTTGGGGTTAGCTCAACACTGTAAAACCACTAACCTATTTTTAACAAACTCATTCTAAGGGTGAATAGTTAGTGTTTTTATCAATTAGTGAAGAGTGACAACCTATATCCTAGATCTAAATAAATTAACATAAATATGATAAAAAACCCATAACCATTATGTTAGTCACATCTAAATCCAATCATTATTCCATATTAAACACCTGTATCATAGTCAGATACTAGCATTGACGATAATGTCTAGATTTGATGATAGTGTTCGCAACTATAGAAGTACAATTTCAATAATCTAACGATTGACCTAGAATACTGATCCTACATACTTTCCACTTGTTTTCATATTAGATTTACTTGCATTCATAAATCCAATTAAATATCATTTTTATTTTGAATTGCAATTAATTGAACATATTTCAAATTCAATAATTTTTATGTTTAACTTAGCTTAGTTTGTAATTAATTAGCCTGCTCTATATTAGTTTATCACCCTTGTTATTAAAAGGCTTATTTATTATTAACCCTTTACCACATCATAATTTAAATTTTTTGGGTTAAACAACTTTTTATAAATTTTAAAATTATAACTAAAAATGATAAAAACCAGAGTTATTTGTAACTAAGCTTCAACTAGGGCAACTCGGAGACCTGGAGGCAAGATGGACAAAAGAGGGACCCCATTAATTTTTCATTATCCTCCAAATGGAATAATTTTTGATACTTGAAACCACATAAATTTTTATTTATGACCCTTTTCTCTTTATAGGTGCCTCATACCTCTTTTGATAGCTAATGACCTATTTTTGTACCTACGATTGCATAGACCTAGTGGCTCAGAAGTGGGGGAACCCAAAAGGGAAATCCCCATAAATTTTTTTACCCTTATACATGGAAGTGGTTTAGGAACTTATAAATTAATATCTTTCATATTGTGCTTGTTTTATCCTAGGGAGGCCATTTTGGGCCTTGTTCGATATCATGGGCTCCCAAGATCCCTGAAATAGATTGACCCAAAAGGGGAACCCTATTATTTTTGTGTCCCCTTCAATTTAAGATAAAATTAAAAATATAAAACTAAAATTTTTATAAAATTTTACCTTAAACCTTGTGGTAGCTATTAATGATTTTGGTTGAACTTGAAGCTCCCAAGCCATGTTTGGAAACCGTAGGAGACTAAGACCTCATAAGAGTTTTCCTTTGAAATGGGTACATGCATAACAAAGTTAAGCATATTTTAATTATGTTATAAAATTAAAAGTGAAATATTTAATTTTTACCAAAAGCTCAAAGACTACATTAATGGTAGTCGTCAAGGGCTGAGGAAGGAGATGAGGGATGACTATGGGAGAATTCATCCTTCAATACCTCCTCCCTCCAAAAATCCAAGTTTTCAACTCAATGGATAAATTGAAAACCTTATGGCATCCATAAGGATATCTAAATCTTATTTTAATTTTACTAGATCTGATGGTCAAGGTCAGTTTAATCCAATAGTGGAGATAGGTTATTCCAATCTCATAAGGCTTAAATGAGATATTTTAGGTACCTCTTTGGGTCCTATGGGGAGTAATTGATATTTATTTAAGAACTTTCACCTAAGATAAGTCAACATGAGAATAGATTTTAGTTGAGACTTAAGTGTGAATTGAGCCCTATGATTGGCTGAAATCACTTAGAACTCTCATTGAAAATCATTTTGAGTTAGGATGTCTTGTTTGAGCTAGTGGTTGCTCAAACCCACCTTTATTTATTTATGCATCCATTTTAGTCCTTATGGATATGGGTCCCACTAGGACTACTTAAGTAGTTGTAGGCTTATGTAGGCTACTTAAAGTAAGTGGGACATGTAAGGTCACATAATGACTATGCATCTACTTGTGCATTGCCTCCATGTCGTTTAGGAATGCAATTTTTTGGATGTTTTTTGCATCTTATGCCACATAATTGGCCATATTTTAACAATATAGGTTTTTCTAAAATGTGCATTGTACATTAAAAAATGGCATTTTTTATGTCTATTTCTATTGTGTCTCTTTTGGGCATGACAGGATGGCTTAAGTGTGTTCTTACTCAATGGATTTAAAAATATTACTACCATATTTGTTATTAAAGTTAAAGGTGGGGACATTTTTAACTAGGGACCCCAAACCTTAGAAAGAGCACAACTAAAAAGAGAATAGATGGAATAACTAAGTCCTCAAGAGAAATAAACAAAATAGTCACAATAACAACTAAAAAATTTCCAAAATACAACCCTAAAATATCTTAAGATACACCAAAAACAAAAATTAGATAGAAGGGAATAAAAAGCCATCTACATGTCTAAGTTTCCTGTAACATCCTGCCAACAACTTTTCATGCATTTTAGGTTGTAGTCAATATAAAGATGTAACTTTTCTTTATCTATGTCCTTAAAGAATTCACTACATTGAATGTGATTTCACTTGCCCTTAGAAGAGTTATTCATATCAAATAATTTCTTGATGTGAGCTCTTAAATCTACACATTATAAATTCCTTCATGCATGACCGTCTTACTATAATTAAACAAATAACTAATGGTGTTTTTAAGTTTTTTATTTTCATATTCTAGGGCACCAAACCTATCTCTGAGTCTTTGAATTTAAATACTATGACCATTATCAACATATTTTTATGTCAATATATCATTGTCTTGTTGTAGTATTTTCACTTTTCCTTGGAGCTCAGACAATTCTCTCATAAACCACCTCATTATCAACTTTTGCAAGTCTAATTCTTCTTCAATTTTATCGTTATTTTGCTTGCCTTTGAGAGAGTCAACTTGGCATTAAAATTTTCATTTAGATCATGATATTGGGTTCCTATTACTTACACCTCTATCTCCTTAGATCAATCCCTCATTTTCCTCCTATCCTTGTCAAATTTATTAGTTGTAGAATTATTTTTCTTCCTTTCAAATGCCTTCTATGTATTGGTCTCTTTCTTATCTCTAGTTGCATCCTCAATCGTGATAGACTACCTAATTGAAAGCCTAGTAACCTTCCAGATAGTAACATGAGGGTATTTAGTATCACTTCTCAGATAGGTCTTAATACCTAAACCTTTAGATTTAGTGAGTTCTTGATGGTACTTTATTCTTTATCCTTAGAGGTATTGATTCTTGAATACTTAATCCAAATCTTATGAAATTTCCTAAATTCCTCTTTACCTTTGTGGGGTTTTGGAAGTTCAAGAGTAATTTGATTCATTATTTTTAAAAATTTATGAATGAGGAAAATTACTCCTTTGTGCCTTGAAATCATGTATTTTTCATTTTTAACCTTTTTAATGGAGGTTTTTGTACAAAGTAGAATGTATAAAGGTAAACTCAAGGGTATATCATGGATAAAAAAAAATTGAGAAAGATGAATAAAGACCAACACACAAAATTAAACCTACCTTATAGAGTGATATACTGCATGAGATGGAAATCCACATCTCCATATGGTCTTGGTAGGGATTCACGATCAAAACTATTATGCAATGCCTCCAAAGTTTTTCCTTCTAGAAGAAATCTATTTTTCTCTTTCTTATAATCTCTACCCATTTTATACACTTTTGTCACCTCCATATCTAGTCCTATGATGTGAGCAATCAATTCTTTAGAGATGCCAAACAATAACCCATTGATGTTCAATGTTCTATTATTCCAAGAGTCAACAAATAAGGTTGAGACATGTTTGTCATGACTTTCTATTCTCTTAATAAAATTTTCCATTCCCCCTGTTTAGATGATATCCCAAACTTTTTCATTATTTTTCACCTCCTATGGCATCTTGGGTTAAGTTCTATTAGGGATCCCCATGAAGAACAAGATGATTTGACTAGAGCTCTTCAACTTGAAATAGGGTTTTTTTGGACTCCCCAAATTTGAAATGAAAATTTGCCTTGAGTGTCTTATGTCAGCCTACTCAAAGTCATTATTATTGATGTACTTACAATATTAAAAAGTCTTTAAATGACACTTTTTCTTCCTAATAGATCTAGAAACTTCTATCTAGGAACTTTGAAGAGGACAAGTGGATAACATTAATTAGGAACATAGTAATACATATACACTTAACCATAAAGTTCCAACAAAATTTCTTTTATAAATGGATAAGACCCACACAATATCAACCATTTTTAACATTATAAAAATGAGGTTCCTCATCAATCCTCTAGCAAATATCCTGAGGTAATTCATCTCTCACAATCCAATTAATAAAACTAGAAGAACTAACTCCCTTGTTGGTGAACCAATCAACAAACTTATTGCCTTTACAATATATGTGTTGAATGACCACCTCTTTCATAGATTATAGAATATATCAGACTCATCTGCCACCTATTTAATGATCCAACTCAATATGTTTATCTTGGAAAGATAATTTATTATGTTCATTGAGTCTTCCTCAATGATGAGATAATGAAGACCCAATTTTTTAGATAATTTAAACCCCAAAGAGCTGCAAGAGCTTATTCCTAATGGATCATTTTTATATCCATATCATCATCATAAGAAAAAATAAACCTCCCTTGGTGATCTCTGAAAAGCCCTCTGATAAAATAAGCAATATGATTGCATATGAACACCAGATCTAGATGTGAGACCAATATCAAATACATTCACTATGAAACACTAGATATACCATGAGAAAAACTCATGAAGAGGTAAAAAACCCACCAAGATGATTCATTATTTGAGAAATAAAATGTACCTAATACAAGATTTCTCTTCTCACTTTTTTTCATTGCACCTTACAATATAAACTCTTTATTATATAGACAAGGTAATATGACCATTATAATATGATATTTTCTAACCACCACATTAATGATCCAACCTATCCACATGTCATTTAATATATTTTATTATTTATTTACATGAAGATAAATTCATGATAAATAATAAACTATATTATTATTTAACCAATGTAATTTAATGTATTAAGGATACCTAAATAACACCACTTAACCATTAATTATTCCAATACTCTCCCTTAATGTTAAGTAGAGATACATGCCATAATCACCTTTATAAAAACAAAGTTATACTTCGTGAACCATACATATGATGAGTTTTAGGAGGTAACAACATAATGAACTTACACTTCATGAACCATCCACATGATGGGTTTTAGGAGGTAATAATTGAAAGAAACATCCTTTATCATGCCATACTCATCTTTAAAAGAATTATGCTATGTAAACATAGTCACCAAAAGGTATTACACTATTTAACTATAGATAACCAAAGGTATTACACTATGTAGCTGCAATCACATAATCACCTTTAAAAGAATTACACTATACAACTATAGATACATAAAGGTATTGCACTATGTCTCCAAAGGCACCTTTAAAGGAATTACACTATGTTACCCTAAACCACTTAGAGTGAGTTTAAGATAGCACAATCGTGAGACTATATCTCATAGTGAGAATACATCCCAAAATTTCTCATGAATAATCAACCAAACATATTGGAGTCTTTTATAATATAAGGACCTTTATTCTACTATGTGTTGGGTACAATGTAGAATTCCATATGAAGTTTACCAAAATCACATAAAGTGATATATTACAATGAGAAGAAGTATATAGAGATAGAATGAAACTAATGACCCACACAACTATTAATAATTGATATTGTCATGCATACTCCCCCTCAATGGTAAATTCAATAGGCCCAGGATTGAATGAACTTAAATAGGATTTAGTTCATTGGTGCTGCATTGGATTTTTCACCAAAACTATACAACTTTGACTATCACCAAGAAGGTTGGTACAATGATGAACTTTCACGTGATAATCTTATATCATGCTTTATAGCCACAAGGCTTCTTTAGCAACTTACACATGAAGTGCTCTAAGTGATAACACCTACACCAAACATAAATACATATCTTGAAGTAGACTCATCATAGTATGGTTAGCATCATAATAACCAAATAAATTAGTATAATCAAAAGAACAATAATATAAACCAATGTTTATAGTTCTTATTATGTACTAAAGTATTTATTTTGCTAATTTCTAATAATCCAAGTATAGATCCTACATGGATCTAGAAGCAACACTCACATCTAATGAAATATCTATCCCAATAATGGTTAGATAAATCAAATTATCAACAAGATATTTATAAATAGGGGTTAGCTTTATCACACATAGTTTTTGGATCAAGCTTTAACACAATCTTCAATAGGAGTATATGTAAGCTTACAATCAAGCATGTTAAATTTAAAAAGTTGGTTATATGATGCACATATAATAAATTCACTAATAATTTGATAATAAGTTTATTAAACATTACATATCTTATTAGGAATGATTCATATTATAATTTGAGTCATGAATATTTTTTATTCCTTCTAAAGTCGATACTACAAGTTTGCATTTTATATTAAACTGACAAAAAATGGTTTAGAAAGTAAATTTTTAACATGTTTTATACTTTATTTTGTAATAAAAAACATATATTCCAATATGTAAACAACACTAGCCACTTTAGTTGATTACAAAAAAATTCAAAAACACAAAGAATTACAACAAGGGTGAAAGTTGTACGTGTCGTAAAAGTAGTTGTAAGTATCGTAAATAGTGTCACAAATTATACTATTTGACTAAATTATTGTAAAAAATATATTAGGAGGTTTCAAATCAAATAAAGGACCTTCCTAATGTGTCTAGAACATGGCAAAATCTACAAATTGATTGGTTGGATTACTATGGTCGATAAACAATTGGTAGGATCAAATGTTGAACAAAGTTGTCAAACAAGGCATAAGTTCCCATGTGAATGAGCACACAAATTAAAAAAAATAATTTATAATAAAAACTAATTGTGACCAAAATGAAATATTGAGAGGATTTGAATACAAGAATAATCTACTACAAATGTACTAGCTAAATTAAGCTAGCCAACTCACCCATAAGCTTATTAACAAGCTAAATACACTAGTTTGTAATTAACCTTTTTAAATTATGATTTGTATTGTTTTATCAAAAAATAAAATAGAATTAAATTTTTTTAGAAATAATAAAATACATCCAAATATTTTGAATTTGAAAAGAAGATTAAAAATTAGGTGGGTTCCACAAGCTTATGTCAAAAATAAAGAATTAAATAAAAACTTTATTTTTTAAATACTTTCCACTAAACATTATACCTGTTATTTTGCAACACATGCTCTAGGTTGATGAATGGCATAGGTGGTGGTGGAGGAATACATGGAAGGAGCTATAAATGACCATTAATATTGATCTAAAGCTTGAAATCACCTTGAAAATGTCTTCTAAAACATCTCAGAGACCTAGATCTAGGTTTTACTAATTGTAAATTAGTTTTTAAAAGATGCTACTACTCTTATGGCATACTATGGCACCCAAAAGGAGAGAAAAAAATTTAAAGGAGCATGGAATGACCATCTTAAGGTCTGAAATTTTGCTAATCTCTTTAAAATTTCAAAACTAAATGATTAAGATCTTCACAGATCAGAAAAAGATATAAAATATAATTTTTATGATTTTTCTTTCATTCAGGGCCATACACAGACACCAAAGGAGGATGATAAAAAAATAAAAAGAGCTCAGACAATAGTTTGCAGGGTTTGGAAGGAGTTTTGCATGCTTAAAAATTAAAAATCCAACCTTCAAAGATTGAAAACTAGATGTAGAGGCTCTAAAATATTTTTTTAATTTTTTTTCTACCTCTCATAAGTTATAGAAAGATGCTTGGGAGGAGAGAGGAAAACCGAAATCAGCTATAGGGGTCTAAATCAAGCAAAGTAAAGGTCAAAAAATGCTTGGAAAAGGCAAAACTAAGTAGATAAAGTGATCAAAATAGAGATTTAATTTCTAAAAACAAAATTTTTATTCATTTTTAGCTTTCTTATGCTAAAAAATGTCACCCTAGACTGACTTGAACTTTTAGATCTTCAATTGATAGCTTTAGAGACTTCTACAAGAGTGTTAACAGGTCAAAAAAAAGAGATATAACATTTAAAAATATATTTCAAGCTATAAAAAATTAAAAAATGAAATCTTTACTAATTTTTATGATATTTAAACTTTCAATAGACCCGAAAAATGGTGTCCAAGACTGATCTTGCTTTGAAATGCTTCTATTTTACTCAGACTTGCAACTAGAGAGCTTCAAACACCTTCACAAAGATCATTAGATAACATAGAGAAATTTTTTATGTTTTTCAATACTCAAATAAGCATTTATAACACATTCAAGACACCTAAGAAGATCTATGTTATGAAAATAAGCTTGAAATTTGATAAAATGCTCAAATCTAAAATATCTAGTCTTTAAGAGGAGAAAGAAATGAAATAACTTATTTTTAATGAAGAATAAGCTTCAAATTCTTTCATAAACATACAATGGCTTGAAATATGGATGAATCTAGGCTTAAATACAACTCAAAAATCTGATCTACGATCTTGCCACTTGATCACGTATCAACTAGTTCTGATACCATGACAAAATAAGCAATACAATTGCAGACAAACACTAGATCTAGATTTGAGACCACTAGCAAAGACATTCACCATAAAAAACCAAATATACGACAGAAAAACCTCATAAAAAGGTAAAAACCCACCAAAATTATTCATTATTTGAGAAATAAAATGTATACAATACAAACTTTCTCTTCTTACTTTTTTTCATTGCACCTTACAATATAAACTCTTTATTATATAGACAAGGTAATATAACCATTATAATGTGACATTTTTCAACTACCACGTTAATGGATCGAACCTCTCTAAAGGTCATTTGATATATTTTATTATTTATTTACACGAGGATAAAGTAATGATAAATAATAAAATATATTATTATTTAACCAATGTAATTTAATGTATTAAGGTACATAAATAACACCACTTAACCATTAATTGTTCTAATACCTTCCTCCTCATGAGGGTCATAAATTACCTTTGGAGGCCCCATCAAAATTGAGCTTTATCCATCTAATAGGTAGAAGTTTTCATTTGGTCCTCTTTTTTATTTCATCTCTGGGATCACTCTTACTAATGCATATAAAATCGATTTGCCAATTTAAAGCCAATTGTTTTTCAAACATTTGCAAGATTTTATCTTTCCACTAAACATAACCTTAAAATTTTCCACAATAGATAGAATTTTTTTATTAGCTAATGTCATACTTGTGCATTTTCTATTCTTGAAAATTTTGTTATTTCTTTCACCCCAAATTTCCCAAATGACACGAGGAAATGTGAGCTTCCAAATTTTATTTAGAAAATAATTTTGGAAAAAACACTCCCAAGACTGCCAGAAGTCATCCATAGAACCAGTGAATACCCAAATGAGATAAAATTTGATCATTTTTTATAGTCATAAGGTTTTTTTAGAAACTTCCACATGAAGTGCTCCAAGTGATAACACCTACACCAAACATAAATACATATCCTAAAGTAGACTCATCATAGTATGGTTATCATCACAATAACCAAATAAATTAGCATAATCAAAAGAATAATAATATAAACCAAAGTTTACAGTTCCTATTATATATTGAAGTATTCATTTTGCTGATTTCTAATGATCCAAGTATAGATCCTGTATGAATCTAGAAGCAACACCCACATCTTATGAAATATCTATCCCAATAATTGTTAGATAAATCAAATTACCAACAAGATATTTGTAAATAAGGGTTAGCTTTATCATATATAGTTTTTGGATCAAGATTTAACACAACCTTCAATAGGAGTATATGTAAGCTTGCAATCAAGCATGTTAAATTTAACAAGTTGGTTATGTGATGCACATATAATAAATTCACTAATAATGTGATAATAAGTTAACCAAATATTATATATCTTATTAGGAATAATTCATATTATAATTTGAGTCATGAATATTTTTTATTCCTTTTAAAGTCAACACTACAAGTTTGCATTTTATACTAAACCGACAAAAAATAGTTTAGAAAGTAAATTTTTAACATGTTTTATACTTGATTTTGCAATAAAAATACATATTTTAGTATGTAAACAACACTGACCACTTTAGTTAATTGCAACAAAATTTAAAAACACAAAGAATTGCAACAAGGGTGAAAGTTGTAAGTGTCATAAATAGTGTCACAAATTACACTATTTGACTAAATTGTTGTAAACACAATAAAATGAGGTTTCAAATCAAATAAAGGACCTTCTTAATGTGTTCAAAATGTACCAAAACCTATAAATCGATTGGTTGGATGACTATGGTCAGTAAATAGTTGGTAGGATCAAATGTAAACAAAGTTATCGAACAAGGCACAAGTTCCCACGTGAATGAGCACACAAATTAATTGTTTTTTTATAATAAATACTAATTATGACCAAAATGAAGTATTGAGGGGATTTGAATACAAGAACAATCTACTACAAGTGTACTAGAGAAATTAAGCTAGCCAACTCACCCATAAGCTTATTAACAAGCTAAATACACTAGTTTGTAATTAACCTTTTTAAATTATGATTTGTATTTTTTTATCAAAAAATAAAACAAAATTATAAATTTGTAGAAATAATAAAATGCATCCAAATATTTTAAAATTTAAAAGATTAAAAAATAGGTGGGTTCCACAAGCTTATGTTAAAAATAAAGAATTAATAAAAACTTTATTTTTTAAATACTTTTCACCAACATTATACCTGTTATTTTGCAACACACACTCTAGGTTGATGAATGGCATATGTGGTGGAGGAGGAATGCATGGAAGGAGCTCCAAGTGACCATTTTTACTGATATATGTGTGAAATCACCTTGAAAATGTCCTCTAAAGCATCCTCGAGACCTAGATTTGGGTTTTACTGATTGTAAATTGGTTTTTAAAAGATGCTACTACTCTTATGGCATATTATGGCATGCAAAAAGAGAGAGAAAAATTCAAAGGAGCATGGAATGACCATCTTAAGGTCTAAAATTTTGCTAATCTCCTTAAAATCTCAAAACTAAGTGATTAGGACCTTCATAGATAAAAAAGACTGACAATACAATTTTTATGATTTTTATTTCATTTAGGGCCATACACAGATGCCAAAAGAGGATGAGAAAAAGATAAAAAGAGCTCAGACAATAGTTTTCAGGGTTTGGAAGGAGTTTTTCATGCTTAAAAACTAAAAATCCAACCTTCAAAGATTGAAAACTAGATGTAGAGGCTATAAAATAGATATTTTTAATTTTTTTTTACCTATCATAAGCCATATAAAGATGCTTTGGAGGAGAGAGATAAACCAAAATCAGCTATAGGGGTCCAAATCAGGGAAATTAAAGGTTAAAAATGTTAGAAAAATCAAAACTAAGTAGATAGAATGATCAGAACAGAGATTTAATTTCCAAAATAAAAAAATTTACTCATTTTTAGCTTTTTTATGCTAAAAAATGGCACCCTAGGCTGACTTGAACTTCGATATCTTCAATTGATAGATTTAGAGACTTCTAAAGGAGTGTTAACAGGCAAAAAAAAAGAGATATAATATTTAAAAATATATTTCAAGCTATAAAAACTTTAAAAATGAAATCTTTACTGATTTTTATGATATTTAAACCTTTAATAGATCCAAAAAATGATGTTCAAGACTGGTCTTGCTTTCAAATGCTTCTATTTTGCTCAGATCTACAACTAGAGAGCTTCAAACACCTTCACAAAGATAATTAGATAACATAGAGGTTTTTTTTTATGATTTTTAATAGTCAAAGAAGCATTTATAACATGTTCAAGACACCTTAGAAGATCTATGTTATGAAAATAATCTTGAAATTTGATAAAATACTCAAATATTAAATACTTAAGCTTTAAAAGGAGAAATAAATGAAATAAATTAGTTTTAATGAAGAAGAAGCTTCAAATTCTTTCATAAACATACAATGGCTTGAAAAATGGATGAATCTAGGCTTGAACACAACCAAAAACTCTGATCTATGATCTTGCCACTTGATCACGTATCAACTAGTTCTAATACCATGATAAAACAAGTAGTACGATTGCATATGAACACCAGATCTAGATCTGAGACCACTAGCAAAGATATTCACCATGAAACACCAGATATACCTTAAGAAAATCTCATGACGAGGTAAAAACCCACCAAAATTATTCATTATTTGAGAAACAAAATGTACACAATACAAACTTTCTCTTCTCACTTTTTTTCATTGCACCTTACAATATAAACTCTTTATTATATAGACAAGGTAATCTAACCATTATAATGTGATATTTTTCAACTACCATGTTAATGGATCCAACCTCTCTAAAGGTCATTTGATATATTTTATTATTTATTTATATGAGGATAAAGTAATGATAAATAATAAAATATATTATTATTTAACCAATGTAATTTAATTTATTAAGGTACATAAATAACACTACTTAACCTTTAATTGGTCTAATATCTTCATCCTCATGAGGGTCCTGGATTACCCTTGGAGGCTTCATTAAAATTGAGCTTTATCCATCCAATAGGTAGAGGTTTTCATTTGGTCCTCTTTTTTATTTCATCTCTGAGATCACTCTTACCAATGCATATAGAATCGATTTGCCAATTTATAGCCAATTATTTTTCAAATATTTAAAAGATTTTATCTTTTCCATTAAACATAACCTTAAAATTTTCCATAATAGCTAAAAAAATATTATTAGCTAATGTCATACTTGTGTATTTTCTATGCTTGAAAATTTTGTTATTTCTTTCACCCCAAATTCCCCAAATGACATGAAGAAATGTGAGCTTCCAAATTTTATTTAGAAAATAATTTTGGAAAAAACACTCCCAAGACTACCAGAAGTCATCTATAGAACTAGTGAATACCCAAAAGACATTAAATTTGATCATCCTTTATAGCCACAAGGCTTCTTTAGCAACTTCCACATGAAGTTCTCCAAGTGATAGCACCTACACCAAACATAAACAAATATCTTGAAGTAGACTCATCATAGTATGGTTAACATCATAATAACCAAATAAATTAGCATAATCAAAGGAATAATAATATAAAACAAAATTTACAATTCCTGTTATATACTAAAGTATTTATTTTGCTAATTTCTAATGATCCAAGTATGGATCCTGCATGAATCTAGAAGCAACACCCACATATTATGAAATATATATCCTAATAATGGTTAGATAAATCAAATTACTAACAAGATATTTGTAAATAGGGGTTAGATTTATCACACATATTTTTTGGATCAAACTTTAACACAACCTTCAATAGAAGTATATGTAAGCTTACCATCAAGCATGCTAAATTTAACAAGTTGGTAATGTGATGCACATATAATAAATTCACTAATAATGTGATAATAAGTTAACCAAACATTACATATCTTATTAGGAATAATATATATTATAATTTGAGTCATGCATATTTTTTATTCTTTTTAAAGTCGATACTACAAATTTGTATTTTATACTAAACTAACAAAAAATGGTTTAGAAAGTAAAATTTTAACTTGTTTTATACTTGATTTTGCAATAAAAATACATATTATAGTATGTAAAAAACACTAGCCACTTTAGTTGATTACAAAAAAATTCAAAGATACAAAGAATTGTAACAAGGGTGAAAGTTGTAAGTGTCGTAAAAGTAGTCGTAAGTGTTGTAAATAGTGTCACAAATTACACTATTTGATCAAATTAAAAAAAAAAAAATAGTAAGATGTTTCAAATCAAATAAATGACCTTCTCAATGTGTCTAGAACATGACAAAACCTAAAAATTGATTGGTTGGATGACTATGGTCGATAAACAGTTGATAGGATCAAATATTGAACAAAGTTGTTGAAAAAGGCACAAATTCCCATGTGAATGAGCACACAAATTAAAAAAATAATTTATAATAAAAAATAATTGTGATCAAAATGAAGGAATGAGGGGATTTGAATACAAGAACAATCTACTACAAGTGTACTAGCAAAATTAAGCTAGCCAAATCACCCATAAGCTTATTAACAAGTTAAATACACTAGTTTGTAATGAACCCTTTTAAATTTTGATTTGTATTTTTTTATCAAAAAATAAAATAAAATTAAAATTTGTAAAAATTATAAAATGCATCCAAATATTTTGAATTTGAAAATAAATTAAAAAATAGGCAGATTCCAAAAGCTTATGTCAAAAATAAAGAATTAAATAAAAACTTTAACTTTTAAATACATTTCACCAAACATTATACCTGTTATTTTGCAACACATGCTCTAGGTTGATGAATGGTGTAGGTGGTGGAGGAGGAATGCATGGAAGGAGTTCCAAGTGACCATTTCTATTGATCTAAAGCTTGAATCACTTTGAAAATGTCCTCTAAAGCATCCCAGAGACCCAAATCTAGGTTTTACTAATTGTAAATTAGTTTTAAAAAGATGCTACTACTCTTATGGCATACTATAGCACCTAGAAGGAGAGAGAAAAATTCAAAGGAGCATGGAATGACCATCTTAAGGTTTGAAATTTTGATAATCTCTTTAAAATCTCAAAACTAAGTGATTAGGACCTTCACATATTAGAAAAAGACTGATAATACAATTTTTATGATTTTTCTTTCATTCAAGGCCATACATAGATGCCAATGGAGTATGAGGAAAAAAATAAAAAGAGCTCAGACAATAGTTTGTAGGGTTTGGAAGGAGTTTGCATGCTTAAAAATTAAAAATCCAACCTTCAAAGATTGAAAACTAGATATAGAAGTTCTAAAATATTTTAATTTTTTTTTCTACATCTCATAAGCCATATAAAGATGCTTGGGAGAAGAGAGAAAAACCAAAATCAGTTATAAGAGTCCAAATGAGGAAAAGTAAAGGTCAAAAATGCTTGAAAAAGATAAAACTAAGTAGATAGAGTGATCAGAACAGAGATTTAATTTACAAAAACAAAATTTTTACTCATTTTATCTTTTTTATGCTAAAAAGAGGCACCCCAGGCTGACTTGAACTTCTAGATCTTCAATGGATAGCTTTAGAGACTTCTATAGGAGTGTTAGCAGGCCAGAAAAAAGAGATATAACATTTATAAATATATTTCAAGCTATAAAAACTTTAAAAATGAAATTTTAACTGATTTTTATGATATTTAAACCTTCAATAAACCCAAAAAATGGTGCTCAAGATTGGTCTTGCTTTGAAATGCTTCTATTTTGCTCAGATATGCAACTAGAGAGTTTCAAACACCTTCACAAAGATCATTAGATAACATATAGATTTTTTTTATGATTTTTAATACTCAAAGAAGCATTTATAACACATTCAAGACACCTAAGAAGATCTATGTTATGAAAATAAGCTTGAAATTTAAAAAAATGCTCAAATCTAAAACATCTAGGCTTTAAGAGGAGAAATAAATGAAATAACTTAGATTTAATGAAGAATAAGCTTCAAATTCTTTCATGAACATACAATGGCTTGAAAAATGGATGAATCTAGGCTTGAACACAACTCAAAACTCTAATCTATGATCTTCCCACTTGATCACATATCAATTAGCTTTGATACCATGACAAAACAAGTAATACAATTGCAATTGAACACTAGATCTAGATCTGAGACCACTAGCAAAGACTATCACCATAAAACACCAGATATACCATAGAAAATTCTCATGAAGAGGTAAAAACCCACCAAGATTTTTTATTATTTGAGAAATAAAATGTACACAATACAAATTTTCTCTTCTCACTTTTTTACATTGCACCTTACAATATAAACTCTTTATTATATATGCAAGGTAATCTAACCATTATAATTTGACATTTTCCAACTACCACATTAATAAATCCAACATCTCTAAAGGTCATTTAATTTATTTTATTATTTATTTACACGAGGATAAAGTAATGATAAATAATAAAATATATTATTTTTTAACCAATGTAATTTAATATGTTAAGGTACATAAATAACACCACTTAACCATTAATTGTTCTAATACTTTCCTCCTCATGAGGGTCTTGGATACCCTTGGAGGCCCCATCAAAATTGAGCTTTATCCATCCAATAGGTAGAGGTTTTCATTTGGTCCTCTTTTTTATTTCAGCTCTAGGATCACTCTTACCAATGCATATAGAATCAATTTGCCAATCTAAAGCTAGTTGTTTTTCAAACATTTGCAAGCTTTTATCTTTTCCACTAAACATAACCTTAAATTTTTTCATAATAGCTAGAAAAAACTTATTAGCTAATGCCATACTTGTGCATTTTCTATTCTTGAATTTTTTAAAAAAATTTCTTTCACCCCAAATTCCCCAAATTACATGAGGAAATGTGAGCTTCCAAATTTTATTTAGAAAATAATTTTGGAAAAAACACTCCCAAGACTACAAGAAGTCATTCACAGAACCAGTGATTACCCAAAGAACATTAAATTTATGCAGGAAGAAGATACAAACTTCATTAGTAAATAAATAATTAACTAGTAGATGAAAAATGATTTCATTATCATTTTCATACAAAGTGCTTGATCAATATGAAACCTTTTTTCCTTAAATTATCCATAGACCACTTTATTTTGAATAACTAGCATTAGAAAAAAATTAACTTTGGGGATCAGGTACTTGTCCCATAATTTATCCTAATTGACATATTTTTTTGGAAGATTAGCCACCAAACTATACCTATATTTAACTTGATAATGTATGTTAGTGGTAAATGGTAAATGTAAAAATGTTTGTATGTATGAGAACATCCTATGGTAATTCTAGATGTATTCTATTTATAGTTTTTTAGGATTTGTTCTGAGAATCTCCATGTTGGTCAAGATTCCATGGAATATGATATGGAGATCTATTTTTATCATGGTAAATCCAAAAATTATAACTATAGGAAATAGTAATTATAAGTATTTGTAACGAATGTAATAGAAGGGTTAAATTATGTTGATTTTGGTATGTATGTGAGTAATAGAATAGTGAATGTTATTCTCAAAAAACTTTTGCATAGAGTGTTGACATAACTGGACATCAATCTACGAGGTCTTCTTTATTTTAATCTCTTGTATTATATCTTTTTAATATGAATTATAAGTATTGGTGTTCTTTATTGGTATAATTGCAGAGTTTGCTATGTTCTGATGAATGTTTCTTTCATTATATTACTTGAATGTAACAATTTCTTTGTTTGTAAGTAGTTTTCATCATGCATTGAACCTTTATACTAGTATATTTCTCTATGATAAACTTTGTTTATGAATTCCAAGTCTTGATTAAACCTTTATGTAAGATTTATAAGTCACTTCACACACCCTATCCCCATAATTAACATGTTCTGGTGAAAGCTAAGAACCTTTGCTAATAATGGTGTGGTTAACATGGAAATTTTTCAATGGTTATTGACCCAAAGAGAGGTGGAGAGATGGTTAGACCATAATTTTTTTTAAATTTGTAGAGAAAGAAGGCCAAAGAATTAGGTGTACCTCAAGGGAGATTATACAAGAACACCTCTACAATGAAATTTATGAGATATTCTAGTGTGAATTGTCAAGCTTATTAATAGACTGGTTGGCTTGAGTTGAATATCACTATTTTTGATCATGAGCAAGTAACACCATTGTGTAGAATGAGGAGAAGATAGAATAATTGTAGAATTTGGAGACAAATTGGACTCATGCAATTGATCATTAGATAACTACCACTATTGATAGATATATCACTAAGTTTATAGTGCAAGTATATTTGTCCTTTAACATAGTGAATGATCAAATTTTGAGAGGAATTAGAGGAAAATTTATGTAGTGAATTTTGATACTGATCAAAACATTGGCTATTGAGAAGGCCATGGTGCTCACTCCTGCTAATATGGAGTAGTCACTTCAATCATATGGGGATGTGTGTGAGATAGGGGAGAATGAATCAAAGATGAAAAGATAGAGCTTGAACCTGAGTCCATCATGAATAATACAGAGGAGAAGGATAAAAAAAGACTCTAGAGTTATAAAGAGTGTCATGATAATAGAGGAGATGGAATGGATAGAGTGTTCTTTAGGAAACTATGAATAGGAGGAGGAATAGTAGCATTGATGATTTCGATGAGAGAATATGATAAGGAGAAGGGTATAATGAAGATAAATTAAGTGAGGATCCTAGGCCAAGTAGAGATAGAGGGAGAGTAAGTGATGGGGGTCTATCATGGTTAAAAGAAGAAAGTAGTAGTATAGAAGTAGAATAAATGAGTAAAATTCATAGTTTCTAGAAGGGGTATTCCATAAAGAACATCAATCATTACCTTACAGTCACATACATAGTATAGGTTCAAGTTTTGAGAGATACATCTTTATAGGTAAGGATCATCTCCCAAGGAAGCAAACATTCCTTGAGTTCAAATTTTTTCAAAATCGTAGTAATTCCCCTATGACTTTAGATGATGACACTTGGAAAGGACTAATTACAAAAGAAGTTTATAAAAAAACTCTATAAGTAAAAAAGTCTACATATCATGAAGTTGCATAGAATTTCTAAAATCAATAAAAGAAGAGCATCACATTATTGCTTGATATAGAGACAAATCCTCTAATCCTTGCATAGGCTAAGGATTTCATTACACAAATTCATAATTTAGAAGAAAAGGAAAAAAATGACATATATTTATTTGTAACCTCTATAGCCATAGAATCAGAGGAGACAACACAACTTATACTAGATCAAGAGTCATCCCCAAGTGTGTAAAAGTCTCAAAAACCACAACCATCCTTGATGCTAGTTACAACACAATCAATTATGATATATATAAGAAACCATATTATGGAAGTGTAGTTGGGTGATTTTATACACCTGGCTCCCTATGATGGGTCATGGACCTTGAACAATACTTACTTATGACATGAAATGATAGGTAAAATCAATCACCAATGATAATATCAAGAAGTTTGAATTGATTGGTGCTTTGGGTGGACATGCACTGGAGTTCATCTTTCAAAAAAATATAGCTATAGGATCCCTAGATGATGTTAAGAACTGACTCATCATAGAGTTTAAGGTTAAGAAGAGTTCAATCCAAACAATCCAGGACTCTAAGGAGATCTAACAAGGACCTCAAGAGTCTGTTGGTGACTATGATAATAGATTTTATGATGTCATGAATGAGGTAGAATTTGTTTTGGAAGATAAAGATAAAGCTGCATGGTTTGACAAGGTTACGATCAATGATTAGATTTTTCATGGTTCAAACTTAGTTTGGAGATAAAACTAATGCTTGAGCTGCTATGATTGGGATAGAGTATATTGAAGAGTATGGTGATGAAACTACACCATATTCTAAGGTAGAAAGTATCTTGTAAACTATTTTGAGTAGATTGGACTAGTTTCAAGGAAGGGTTGAAAGATCCAAGTTAGATATTTGGTGCATAGAGTGCACACAACAAGGGCATCATAGAAATTAGTGCCCCTGAGTTAAGATAGAGTTATAAAAGATATGTAGAGTGGTAGGGAATGCAACTACATAATGCCATCTTTTACAGTAGTACATAAAGACTCCATAGAACATGTATTGTAAATTTTGCAAGTCACCTACACATGATGACAAGGATTACTATGCACTCAAGGAATTTAAGGATGATATAACTAAGAATTTATTTGTGGTTGATACATAGAAAGACATAGTTTTACCATAGGCTACTCCTACCTTGAATAACATCATCCCAAGTTAGAATCCCTTGGTGATGCATTGGGTTCTTAAAGCATAACAACAACCTCAAACACTGGTAGGTTCCTTATTATCTATGCAAAACTGAAATATTACCTCATATAACTTTACATAATCAACTATGACCTACCCATATCAATACCCATGGAATCTTATGATTCCTGAAGCACAACAATCAGGATGGGCTATAAACCCACCAAAATCACAAGTGGCTGAATTTAATAAATATCCACAACATCAAGGATGGAATGTACCCCAGATTACTAGAAATTTTAGGCAACCATAACACCAAGGTGGATGGGGATTTAATGGGAATAAAAGAGGATACATAGGTGGATATCGAGGTGGTGCACATGGAGGATGAGGCAATAATGGACCTAGACCGCCCATTCATTTTTATTTATGTGGAGAACTAAACCATGCAAAAAGAAATTATCTCTAAAATCATTAGAGACAACCTTACTATACATTATATGAGGTGATAGTGTAGCATAATATATAATATTGTTTAGTCTTAAAAAGATAAAAAATGGAGAGACTTATTATAAATGTTAATATGATTCATGTAAAACTAAAGTAGAATGCCACAATATAGGTAGTACCTAGACAACAACATGTAGAATAGGGATTACCTACATTAGAAATACCTAAAGACTTAGGTATTAAAAAGGCACAGCCACACCAATATCCTAAACCTACTATTGAAAAGGGCTTGATGCAGGAAGCTACCTATATTTTGAAGATAATCCATCATCAAGGGATTAATGAAAGGGATGATGATGCTCTTTACACATAGATGTATGGGCATATAGTGCATATACTAATATAAGATGGGGTTGTCACTACATTTATGGATTTGATGAGATTCCTGAGTATACTATGTAATGAGGATATCTCCCAAAACATCATGAACATGCTCCATAACCTACAAGAATGTGCATAAAAAACAATCAGTGGATAGATGAGTTTTTTTGGCTTGTAAAGACCAAGAAACCTTGGGATATTGATGCAAGGGTGGACATAGAATTAGCTAGATATGACATACCCAATGTTGTATTCGATTTTGGAAGCACTATAAATATGACCCCCAAATCTACTTGGGAAGACTTGTGTTGAGTTATAGCCCTGCCATGCTCAACCTTATGGACTATGGCAGGGTCAAACCTATTGGTGACTTGGAAGATGTTCAAATCAAAGTCACAGAACTCAGTCTATGAGGTGATTTCAAAGTAATTGATATGAAGATAGATGAGACTCACTACCCTACTCTGATAGGGAAGAAATGGGCCTATGATGGGTGTATGGCTATTAACACATTCATGAATCAATTGGAGTCTCATCAAGATGAAAATATCATTATCATTACTTTGAATAAGAATGAGTCTAAACCCTATATAATTATAAAAGAGATAGACTCACCTTATGTTATTGTTAATGCCAACTGGATGAAGGTCATAGATGAAGATAAATGAAAGGCTCTACGAGCAATCGAGTATAGTTTTCTCTACAAGAATACTATTACGTAGACTTAGATTCTTGGAATATAATGACTCTTAGACAAGATGAGGGTGAATACCTTATATATCCCTCAAAAGGTTAAGGAAGATGTGTGATCAATGATTGTAAGATCTCCAACACAATCTGATATAATATTTCTATATAAAATGGGTTATATTGTATAGGACTATATAGAACCAAACCCAGAGGACATTATTCCATGGAATAGAAATTCTTTAATTAGTGGAGACTCAGACACCCATGTACTCACTTGGGTGAAAGGATATCATGAGATACAACTATTGAAAATGGTCTTTGTGATTGAATAATTGATACCCTAGTATTTTATCATAGAGGATGTTGGTGAGTTCATCATGTGATTTCAAAGCATATACTAGATGACACCTAGAGGGTGAGTGCTATTGATTATGTGATGAAGGGGATTGATGCAAAATAGTGGGCCATCCATAGGGAGGCTTAGTTAACATGGGAATAAGTGTGTGGGATGATTGTAGCTCAATTTTAGTTGCCTAAGACTATCAGAAGACACTAGCCTATCTATTAAGAGGGAAAATGCTTGGAACTACATGTGTATAGGTGTATTGAGGTGTGGATGTTAGAGGGTATAGATCTTAACTTTTGGTTGCATAGTTTCATCTATACCTTGGGTGTTTTCCTTACAATATAGTACATCCATCAGGACTAAAGAAGAGAAACAAAGCACTAGGCATAGGTCCAAGCCGATTTCATTCAAACATTCATTTTTGAAAGTGATAAACCTTAGGTACAAGTTACTCTAAAAAATATGAAAACCTTTATATGCCATGGAAGAGTTAAATATTTTCTAGCACAAGGGGAACCTAATTCGCATGAAATCATAGAGAAAAACCCAAAACACATCTTGTAGATTATATAAATTGGCCAAAGTGAGGCCCAACCATGGATTCAACCTTGCCATAAGATACAAGAGGAGGACTAGCAATCTTCTCAAGTGGATAGCGAGGATTACATGGATATAGGGGATCTTTTTGAACTAGAGAGAGTTAGAGCCCCTAATAAAACTAGTCATAGAGGAAACACAGGAGGAAAAGTTACAACATATATAATTTCTAAAACATGAAAGTGAATAGATACTCTATGACTTCATTCCTAAAGAATAATGAGAATGTATTAAGATCCATTAAAGGATCACATAACAAATATTAGCATAGAAGAAGGACCCAAAATGACACATCCAAAGATTATTAGACACATGAAGACATCTTAGAGGTTTTACAGATACTTTAAGACCATCAAGATGGCTTTCATACAACTTTTATAGAAGTTAGAGGTATTGATCCTTCTTTGGGGGAGATGCACATAGAGTTAAAGGAATAAACATGGTCAATCAAGAAGATACCATATAGGCTGAACCTAAATATGAAGCTAAAGGTGAAAGCTAAACTCAATCACATGTTGTAAGTAGGCATTATCTTTTTGGTCAGGAAATTGATTGGGTTAACCCCATGTATTTCAGCCAATGGAGACTTGGTAGATACACATCTATGAAGACTACCACATCCTCAATGATGCTTGTGTCAATGACCTATTTCCCATTCCCTTCATGGATGAAGTTTTAGAAGCTATTATTGGGCATGAAGTGTTTTTTTTCATATATGGATTCAATAGTTACCATCAGATACCCATCATAGAAGAGGACATGATCAAAACCACATTTACCAAAGAGTGGGGTTCATTCACTTATAATGTCATGACATTTGGATTCAAAAATACACCTACGATGTTTTCCAAAGCTATGTTGATGATGTTTAAGGATTTCATCCATGACTTCCTAGAAGTATACTTGGATGATTGGGCAGTGTTATCTTTATTTAAAGAATATTTATCAAAACTTAGATTAATGTTATAAATATGTAGATCACTGTGAATGGTGTTAAATTTAAAGAAATGCCTATTTTCATACCTTTTGGTGTTTTATTAGGCCATGTAGTATGTAGTAAAGGAATCTTGGTAGACTAGGCTAAGATCATAGTCATTATAAATATGCCACCCCCTAAGACTTCAAATAAGTGTGATCTTTTTCGGGACATACTAGTTACTACCATAAATTCATCAAGGGATACACCATCATATCAACCCTTTTGGAGAAGATGTTGTGAAAAGGAGTCTAGTTTGTATGGCTAGAGGACTATTAGGCTACATTTATTGATTTGAAATAGTGACTAGTGATTGATCTGATCCTAGTTTTTTTGAATTGGAGTAAACCTTTTCATGTGCATGTGGATGCTTCAGGCTTACCATTGGAGTAGTATTCACATAGCTAGGATATGGAAGATTAGATCATCTGATCTACTTTACAATTAGAAATTTATCAGTTATAGAGAATAATTATATGATAATTGAGTGAAAAGCCTTAGTGATAGTGTTCACACTAAAAAGGTTTAGGCACTACTTGTTAGATACATTGTTTAAATTATTCATTGATAATTAAGATCTGGAACACCTAGTGAACAAGCCGCTATTGGGGGGATGCATATCTCATTGGCTGATACTTTTCCAAGAATTTTAATTCCATATTAACATCAAACTAGGATGGGAGAATATTGGTCTTGACCATCTCATCTGACTAACTAATGGTGAGGAACCTAAAAAACTCCAAGATGAGTCACTAGATGCATATTTATTTAGGGTAACTATGATTCTAGAACAACTACAAGATATCACATAGTTTCTTGAATAGGGGACATTCACAAATCACTATATAGAAAGAGATAAGAAATAACTGATAACCATAACTCTTCCATATAATCTTATTTATGGATTTTTGTATTACTTAAGTAATGATGAAGTCCTCTATGAAGTGATATTTGAGCATGAGTTTATGTAGATTATGGATAAAATGCACTAGGAAGTAGTAGGAGGCCATTTCATAGGAGATGCAACTATGAGGAAGATTTTACAAAGTGGTATTTGGTGGCCCTATCTATTTTAAGATACATAGAGAGTTACACAGTAGTGCAATGTTTTTTGAAGGATGGGGAAGCCACACCAATAGGATGAGATGCCTTTGTATCCCATGTTAGTAAAATAGCCCTTTGAATAGTGGGGCATTGACTTTGGCAGGCCAACTAATCCCCCAAGTAAATGCAACAAGACAATGTACATAATCACTGTGATGGATTACTTTAACAAATGGGTAAAAACTACTGTGACTCCAAATTATAGTGTAACGAACACAACTAAGTTATTATATGAGAATATCATTACTAGGTTTGGCTGTACTATTAAATTAGTAAGTGAGAAAGGAACCCATTTTTTGAATAAGACCATCAAGACCCTTATAAATGAGTTCTTGATATTACATCGTAAAAGCACTGCATATCATCCATAAGCAAATGGCCAAGTTGAAGCTGTGAACAAGGTGATTGGTAAGATGCTCACTAAAATATGTAATGTGCAATGAGATGACTGGGAGGATAGACTTCCAACTATCCTATGGGATTATCACACACATTATAAATGTTCAATAGGGTTTACACCATTCTACTTATTCTATGAGATTGAAGCTATGATGCCCATGGAATATTTACTTCCTAGACTATGGGTCACTAATGTGTTGAAAATGGGTGATTTGGAGTCACTGACTCATAGATTACTGGACATGAATTACATGAATAAAGCAAGATGCAGAGTAGTATGGGCCCAGGAGATAAATAAGCATAGACAAAAGGCATGGCATGATAAAAACCTATGAACAAAGGAGTTTTAGGTAAATCAACTTGTTCTTCTATATTATAGTAGGTTAAGATCTTTCCTTGGAAAGATTCACATCCAGTGGAAGGGTCCTTACATCATTCATGAACTTTTACAACCTAGAATATTGGTCTGATGAGATTTACAAGGAAATATCTTACTTGAGTAGGTAAATGGCTATAGGTTGAAGTCCTACTAGCATTAATTTAAAATAATATGGAATAAAGGTGTTATATCGCACCAAATAAATTGTATAGAGGTTTATAATGTGTTGTTTTAGGATAGTTTTTCATTTTACATGTTTATTTTAGCATGTGTCAGTAAATGTAAGTGTGTGGATAGTATGTAACCAGAAGGATACATGAAATAATCAAAGGTTTCATTATTGTGGATAAATTGGAGAAATTAGCCAAATGCATATACTGTATGAATAATAATTAAGTCTGAAAAAGACACATGCATATGAATTTGGAGCAGATAGTGCAATGTAACGGTTAAGTCATTACATTTAATGATTACATATGGGGTGGAATATTGATAAATATCTTTGGAAAAGTGATGGGTCTATGTTAGAAATGGAATAAGTAATGTACAACCAAAGCCCCATTAATGTGGTAGGTCAAAAAACATTAACCACCATCTTAATCAAATGTCACATTAGCCAAATTCCCACCACATCAACTGAATGGATCCACTTCATTAAAATTTGATGTGTGAAGGATTGAGTGATAGCATAGCTCATTAAGATTATAAACCATCGAAGGAGGTATGAGATGTTATAAATCAGGCACTCAATCAAATTTATTCATATCCATTGCTAAAAATATTAAGGTGTTGTCCAAATTCTAGGTGATTTTTAATCTTTACTTTGTAGCTTCCATGCATTTTTTCTAGAAAGAGATGTGCAATGGTTGCGTTTGATCACTCCCAACTCATCAAAGGGTATACATAATCAAAAGAGGAGGATATGGGCATCAGTGTGGCATTATGCCAAACATGTTTCATAGATCCATATGGATATAAGTTTGCTCATAATGTGGAGATGTACATGTTTATCCTATACATAGTTAAAGGAGCATAACCAACCACATTAATGCAACCACATAGGATCCATAATATTGATGTGGAATACTTGATATGTTTACCCACTTTTAAGCAACTCAATGATGTAATGGAAGTTTTCTTGAGTTTTTATAATGAAGGAAAGATTTATCTTTCCCAAGATATAACCATCCACATTAGTACTGCTATGATGGCTAGGGTGACAGGACTGCTTATGTAAGGGAGGTCAATTATGCATTACAAATAGTGAATGCCACCCATTATTATAGAGATATGGGAAAAGTACTCTCATAGTTCTAGAGAAATCCCCTTAGAAGATATTGAAGATGTGTCAGAATGCATTTTGTTCAAATGCATTTCTTTTCAATTTTGGTAGACAATCAAGGATGCCAAACAAGCTACCAAAGGGGTCATAGACATTACCCATCAGATGATCCATCACACTAAGGAATTCAACTATCCAAAATTTTTGGTCAGAGAACTCACTTCTAACATTGACAAAGTTTTGGCGACTATGAAATAAACCTTCTAGTACCAATTTTTGGTATTACTATTATGTTTACATAGTGGAAGTGTCCTAAGGGTAAAGTTTACCCTGATGTTGACTACTACATGAATGTCTAGTTATAGAATCTCACTTGGACCTATGAGAGAACATACTTTGGGCATCAAGCCAAGTTAATCACTTGGTGGGTTAAGTTGGTCAAGCTTATCATAGTTAACCCACACATACCACTTGATGTCATGCAGTACTTGGGACAACATGCAGTTATCACAAAGCTACCAATAGGCATTGCTATCTGAATCTATGAAATCCTCAAGGTTATAGGTTTGCCTCTTCTATACTTTATCAACATGTAAATGGTATAAAATAAGGTGGATAAGTAGAAGGTGATCACAATAACGAGAACTATTCCATTATAAATAGTACCACCATCTATTATATATATCCTACAACTACAACTACATAGCCTTTACCAATAGCTACTCTAATCCAAGATTCCATAAAGTGCAAGGTACCCAAAGGTAAAATATCTCCATCTCCTCCAAGGAGGAATACTTGTATCCAGCTCACATGGTTGGATGACTTGAGCATTCTTAAAATTTCTAATCTCTATGATTTGCCACATCTAGGTAATAATGAGTAGCAGGTATATAGGATGATGATGGATGATATGGCTAAATACCTCTATGAGAAGGAAGAAGATAAAAAGTACTTAGTTTTTAAGGTAGTATGCACCATTTAGGTGCAAAAAAAATGCCCTAAAATATTTGGATAGAGTTACCTTCATGCTCGACCTCTATCAATCAACACCAATCCATCTATCAATTATAGCTGGTTCTACTCCATGATGAAATCACCACCAAAGTTCACATGGTGAAGTCTAATTTACTTGGGATGGTTGATACTAATATTCACCAAAATGATGGAAAATCAAGTTCCATTGCATGGTCTTTTGTGTAGTGCTCAGGAAGTTCTAATTAATTAGAAATATTATAAGGATGATTTGTCTCTCATCGATGCAAACATTTCACCACTCGTAGATGATCCTTAGATCATTCTACCCAATCAACTATGATAGATTCTCTAATGAATGAAAATGCCTCCACCAACCAATTGATGTTTGTGCATGTTCCAAATTTTTTCCATTTGGTCCATTTATTTTGTATTTAGAAATTATCTTGAGGTAATTCATCTCACAATCCAATTAATAAAACCAAAAGAACTAACTTCTTTGTTGATGAACTAATTAACAACATTATTGCCTTTGTGATATACGGTTGAATGACCACCTCTTGCCTAGATTATATAATAGATAAAGACTTATCCACCACCTATTTAATGCTCTAAAACATTATGTTTTTCTTGGAAAGATAATTTATTATGTTTATTGAGCTTCCTCAATGATGAGATGATGAAGACCCAATTGTTTGGCCAATTTTAAACCCTAAAGAGCAGCAATAACTTCTACCCAGTGGCTCATTTTGATCCCCATATCATCATCATAATTAGTAATAAAGCTTCCTTGGTGATCTATCAAAATAACTCCTCCTCATGAGGGTCATAGATTCCCCTTGGAGGCCTTATCAAAATTGAGATTTATCTATTCAATAAGTGGAGGTTTTCATTTGGTCTTCTTTTTAATTTCATCTCTAAGAGCACTCTTACCAATGCATAGAAAATTGATTTGCCAATTTAAATCTAGTTTTTTCAAACATTTGCAAGCTTTTATCTTTTCCACTAGACATAACCTTAAATTTTTTCACAATAGCCAGAAAAATATTATTAGCTAATGTCATACTTTTGCATTTTCTATTCTTGAAAATTCTATTATTTATTTCACCCCAAATTCCCCAAATGACATGAGGAAATGTGAGCTTCCAGATTTTATTTAGAAGATCATTTTGGAAAGAACACTCCCAAGACTACTAGAAGTCATCCACATAACTAGTGAATACCCAAAGGACAATGAATTTATTCATGAAGAAGCTACAAACCTCATCAGTAAATAAACAGTCAACTAACAGATGAAAAATTATTTCATTATCATTTTCACATAAAGTGCTTGATCAATATGAAACCTCTTTTCCTTAAATTATCCATAGACAACACTTTATTCTAAGCAACCACCATAGAATAAAGTTAACTTTGGGGATCAGGTACTTGTCCCATAATCTATCCTAGTTCACATAATTTCCTAGAAGATTAGCCAATAGATTGTACCTAGATTTAACTTGATAATGTCTGTTAGTGGTAAATGGTAAATGTAAAACTATCTATATGTATGAGAACATATTATGTTAATTTTACCTATATTCTATTTTTAGGTTGTTAGGAGTTGCCATAGTAATATCCATGTTGATCAAGATTCCACTAAATGCATATGGAGATCTATTTTTAGCATGGTAAATCTGGAAGTTACAACTATAGGAAATACTACCTATAAGTATTTATAATGAATATAATATAAGGGTTGATGATTATGTTGATTTTGGTATGTATGTGAATAATATAATAGTGAATTTTATTCTCATAAATGTTTCACATAGAGTAGTGCTAGAAATGGACATCAATCTATGAGGTTTTATTTGTTATAATCTCTGATATTAGATATTTTTAATATGAATTCTAAGTATTTATGTTATTTATTGGTATAATTATAGAGTTTCCTATGTTTTTATGATTGTTTCCTTCATTATATTACTTGGGTGTATCAATTTATTTGTCTGTAAGTAGTTTCCATCATGCATTGAAACTTTATACTAGTATATTTCTCTATGATAAACTTTGCTTATGGATTCCAAGTCTTGATTGAATTTTTTTGTAAGATTTGTAAGTCACTTCACACAACCTATCCCTATAATTAGCATGTTTTGGTAAAACCCAGGAACCTCTACTAATAATGTCCATTGATAGATTCTTTTAAACTAATTTGTCTTTATTAATGGTTTCCAGCAGATGATGTGTTCTCAATAGATTATTTAGATTAGACAAAATAATATTATATTCATGATATAACTTATCAATACTCAACCTTTTCTATCTTCTAGTACCTTATGTAATCTACCAATAATCTTGTACATTACTACCATATTTATTTTGAATGTGCTGCCATGGTTCATTCAAGTTTAGAGGTTGGTATAAAATCTAAGCATATTTCTATAAATTAACATGAATACCATTCCTTATTTACCATATATAACCTAAGGAAATAAAATATTTGTTAGAATTTATAAAATTACAGAAGTAGGACCCTCAAACAAAATATTCATATTCAAAAATACACATAGGATTTCTGCCATCCAAGTATTTGAATCTTAGAATAGTATCCCAAGTACTATTTATTTTGAGAAATCTCTAAAAAAATTTAGAGAGAAGAGATTTGTTTATCCAATTTAATCTTTGAATGCCTAAACCTCCTTTGTTTTTGGCCATGAAAACTTTTTCCCAAGCCACGAAATGGATTCTAATTCTCTCTTCCATACCTATCCATAATAAGTTCCTTTGGATTTTATTAAGCTTGTCTTCTATAGTTTTAGGCCAATTAAAAAGAGAAAGAAGATAGATCAAAAGAATCTAAAAAACACTTTTGATAAGCAAAATTTTGCTCACCTAAGATAAAATATTCCCTTTCCATCCAATCATATTTATTTGGAATCTTTCCACCATATGATTCCAAGCTGTAAGAGGGAGATTGATGCTAAAGAGAGGCATGCCCAAATAATTTTGTTTGATTTGGAAACCCAAGATTTGAGCAAGTCTGGTTTGCCTTCCCAAAGGTGTTTTTAACAAGAAAATTGAACTTTTATCAAAATTAACTTTTTGATTAGAAGCTTGTTCGTACATAATCAGAATTTACTTTAAAACTTTAGATTCCTTAATTAGTACATCTGTTAGAAGAATGATATCATCAAAAAATTGTTGATGGGATACCAGTTGATATCATTTCTATCAAAAATGATATCATGAATTTTTTTAATATTATCAAGAATGATATTATCAATAATTAAGTGATTCAACTAAGAATTGTGACCTTAGAAGTGTATTTAGACTTAGCTCAGGTATACTAGGGTTGTACAAAATCATAATTAGAATAAATAGGGAATTTCATATGAATGTGAAATTAGAATCTTTGTGATTTTAAAAGTGGATTCCTCTTATGTTAAAATGTTTTGAAATGCGTATTTATAGTGATATTTTTTATAATTCCTTCATATAGGGCTTGCTAAAATTACAAGATGACATGTTACATGAATTTAAAAATTGGAAATTAGTTGTTGTTTGGTAAGAGGACAAGAGTAGTAGAAATGGACACTCTTGGGGAGCATCATTATCTAATTAGGGAATTATTGTCCTAAGTGCACAAACAACTAATCTAGTTGTAATTAATAGTCTGTGGATGAGACAATTATTTTGCATGAGGAATAGGGACATTTTGGGGTTATTGGTTTGATAAGAGGGATGGATCATCTACATGTAAAATGAAGGAAAGTTATAAAAAGGCCCTGTAATAAGACATGAGTTAAGCGTGTAAAAAGGATGGTCATAAGTGCACTGTTTTAACTTAAATGTTAATTTATGTGTCTATAGTTATATTGTTATAAGCTACCAAAAATTGAATATAATCATTTTATTGGAAACATAAATACATGTTACCTATCTTGGGGTTTAAAAAAAATGTAAGTACATATTACATATCAACCACAACATGTTCTCACATTAATTTTACATTTTAAGATTTTAAGTGTGAATAACTGATTTGCATATGCACATATGAATTATATTTTCTATATTAAATTTCTTTATGGATCCAATTCATTGTGTTAAGATGTTATTTTAAATTAATGATTCTTGTTAATTTTACAATTCAAATGTTTGATATGTTAATATAATCATATTTGGAGCATTGGAGTTGGTATTATCTCATCTACCAAGATTGGAGAAAATTTCATGGCTTTCAATATGTCTATTTCATATTCTTAAATTGCCCTAGGTCTTGGTATGGATAAAGCTACATGTATCCTTGTTCTCCAAACTTTATTCTTCTACCAAATTTCAATAATTATTTTCAATCAAGTATAATTGCTTATATTATGTTTTATTGTTGATATGATTCCTATGTATGAAGCAAATATCCTTTTGGAAGCTTAACTAGAGTGCCCATTGGTGTTCAAGTTACAAAAACAAAGAAGACATGGTATGTTGGAGAATGCATATGTTGGTTTTATCATATACATTTTCAAAGGTTCTTATACATATCCAAGCAAGTTTAATTATTTCCATCATTTCTTCCACTTATTAAGATTTTATTTTTGGTGTGTTTAAACATAATTCTTTTTATTTTATGGTGATTTTACATTACATTTAAATTTTCTTGGATATTATTACTAGCATTAGTATATACTTTTTAGGAAAGGGGCCTTTTGTTTTTGGTGAAAAACCATTAGCAACCAATTTTTTCTTCCACTCTCATACTTTATAATCCTATTTTTAAATTTAATAGTGTTTAATAGGTATAAAACATATAAATATTATTCAAATTGTAATAGATGACATTTAAGCATAAATATGAAAGTAAAGTAGAATTGATAATTTAGATTGATTGACAAGTGACATATGCTAAATATAGGACATCCAATGATTAAATACTTAGATTTTATAGTTTTTGGTTGACTAAAATAGGTTTATGATAATGAAAAACAATATAAAATAGGACCATGGTAGCTTAGGTTTGGAAGTAGAGTCTGCAGATGTGTCTGAACAAGTCCACACTTCCTGGACAACTTCACATTATGGCCTTGTCCATTGAATATAGGTTTGTATATTATGAAAGTGGAGGAACTATGATGGCTTTACTGCTAATGCATATCTATATCGAGGAGGCTAATATATTCATATTTTGTTAATGCCACACATAAAACTTTATTTTTCTTATTTTCACTTTGAAAACCCTAAGTGCACTTGTGAGAGCTAGAAACATGAAAAAAGAAAGGTGGGGGTGTAATGGGTCAAGTTGACCCTATTCACCCCTATTGATGATTAACCACTAGATAAATATATAGATACTTGGAGGAGGGAGTCAAGCCACACATAGTTTTCCACCTAGTGTGATTGTGCAATTATGATTTTTGACTATATTTATCAAGTTAGAAAATTGGCTTTTGATACTTGGAAATATTATCTCTTGACTCTTTGGAATTATTTAGACTTGATTTGAGATTAATCTTAGTGATTGATATTGAATTTGGGAAGAATGGGATAAAATTTATCAGTGTGTAGTAGTGTAAGAGATACATTCAATACAGATATCAAGTCCCTTAATGAATGACCTTTGATTTGTATTTATAGTGAACCTTGTGATTAATTTCCTTTAGACAACTTATGAAATGTGTGAGATGACCAAATGGTTATTTAAATTTTTATAAACTAGCCATTAAATGACATTAGGACAAGGCTGCATTAAGTCGATAGGCTCATGGTAATGGACCTATCAATATAACACAACCCTGCCCCAAAAAAATAAGGATAAGTATCTTGAGGTTGGGAGTAATATGAGAGTGATATAAACTGGTTTGATCATCGACTTCAAAATTCCTATCTACTAGTGATGATGAACATAAGGGTCAACCCACATATATATAAATTATTAGAGGAATGGTAAATAAGAGTTATGTATTTGAGTGTAAGTCAAGTGGTTTAAGATATGCCAAGAATTAACATTGTCAAGTACATGTGACCAAATTTAGGTATCTACATCCCCCCTATTTTAGTAATGAACTTTTTATAATAAAGGAGAAATAAATATATATTGAGTGTGTACAACACACATTATTATTTAATAAGAAACTCTAATTATGTATGGCACTCATTTTAGTAAAAAATATAACAACACATGAAGTACTCATTATTCATATTTGAAATTTGAAAAATTGTAAACTCTAAAATTCAAAAATTGAAAGGAGAATAAGAAAGGAGTACACCCATTAGAAAATGAAACTCTTTTGTCATGTAACTCTTAAATCATTGAATAAGCATGTTTAATTGTTAAATCACGTAGAGATATGGTTCCTCATGTTAAATCATTAGTGAGTTGAGAGTGATCAATTACCAATTTGGAATAACTAATCAAGCCCTTGAGTTAGAAATATGCATGCTCTGAATCTCATGAATGAGGAGATGTACCTAATGTACTAATCCAAAAGAAGGTGTAAACATAATGGGTTCAATATAAGTGATGCCAAGGTATTTTAGTGTCACTATAATCAAATGTACATCATCATAACAAAAGGTGAAACCACACAATGAGATCATTAGAAGTAATACTAAGTTCAGTGAGTGTCTCTATATTTGAACATACATTACTGGTATCATAACTAATCATACCACTATATACAAATATAGATTTTATTTGCATGATCAAATGAGAATGAAAAATATTCATATGCCCATCATGATCATAATACTCATAAATTTGAAGTGAAATGACAAAGATTTTTCATTGAATCTATATATTGTATTATAGTGCATATGTGCATGAACCAATATCATGCCTTTTGAGTTTGAATATTACATATGTGTGCACGAACTAGTATCATTACCATTGTATTCATGTAAAATTATACATAATTCCATGCATGAATATTCTCAATTGTAATTATATATGAAACATATATTTTTTTGTTTCTATAACTATTTTTCATATGCAGCCAAGTGTGTATGATTTTCTACTAAAGTCTCTATAAAGTGAGTGAATATGCATGTCATATTCCCCAATAATCTATATCAATGTGATAATATCTATTTTTTGCATTCCTTTGAATATTTGAAACTTGTACTTCATCATGAAATTTTATTTTCTACTCATGGAGGCTTGAATCTTTAAGAAAATCCACTTTAATTCCTAATTCCCCCTTTTGAGATGGGATATGTAGGTTAAAAGTTACTCATCTCAAAAGGAGAGTTAGATGTATCATGTAATAAAGATAAAATCATGTATAATCATGTTATCATGTGGAAAGTATCTTATCATAGTATAAGTTATATCATCAAATCATGTATGAAACATGTGTAATACGAGGCATACGCGTGTCATGTCTAGACTGATATAAGAATGAGGCATATATAAAATTAACCATCTCTAAATAATATTACATAATAAAAGTGTATGATATGGATCATGGTAGTTTTAATCAAGAACAACAAACATAACACACAAATGTCACTCATAAGGCCAAGGGACACATACAAAGGACATAAACATGTCGTAATCAATTAGGATAAGAGCCACACATAAATTCCATTTATAATTTCATAAAAAAGGGACATAAATATGTTGCACACACATGATCAAGTGGTTATACACAATAAACAAACACTGTCTAGCCTATTATGTAAGAAAGTAGCAACATCAAAAGAGTATAAACTAAGTGGAGACTAGTCTAAACCATCCATATGTATTAATGTTAGATCATAACAAAGTAGCATATCCATGTAACACAATGTGAGATATGAACTCTATTAAGACACTTTTAAGATATGTATCTCAACATGATAAAGAGGTCATGTATAGATATATATGTGATAATGCAACTTATAGAATAAGATGTCCCTAACATAGTCATGACCATTGGGTAGAAGGGAGTTCAACATCTGAGAATTCATGTATACTATGTATATATTACATCACACTCATACACCTCATGAAATTTATGTGTGTGAAAAAGAATATGCTATCTACCAAAATATGTGATAAATAACATATGTAAAGAAGCAAACTAACAACTCATATCATGCTCAAATCTTGATTTTTTCAATATTTGAGAATACTTTTAATGTTTTTGTATTTTTAAAATATTTGAATGTTTTTATACTTTTGAAATATTTTAATGTTTTGGTATTGTTTAAATATTTGATTTTTTTTGTTTTTATATATTTTAAATATTTGATGCTTGCAAAAAGAAGCTAGCCATGATCCACCATAGTGAGTGTTTATATCATATAATGGAGGGTGAATTTCCATAAACAAAAATAACTACATGTAGATAAATCATATTCTTATAAATAATATGGTGCTATAATTTAACCATCATGATCATTGTTCATAGAATCATGTGAAAGATGTGTAAATAAAGGGTGTAGGACTTGGTGAAGTCTATTGTATAGTAGGAAAATGTTTCACTACATATGTTCACTATGGAACACACTAAACTATCTAATGTGTTACCTTAGGACACATTATAGAATATGAATATCTATTTGAACTATGAATAAATCTTTGATGTTAAGCTTTTTGTCCAAGAGGCTATAGTATGCTCTTTTGGATTGACTATATAGAAAGATCCTACATATGTGCAACAATCGACTCTATAATGTGCTCTTGATTTGGTGTAATAAATAATTATGGGGGTGGGTGGGGGAGGGGAGATGCACAAATACCATTGACTGTAGATGGTACTCATAATAAATGCCTATAAATTTGACCACTTGATTATAATGTATATATTTGAGACATTACTGTACTATGAATGACACTTTGTGGAGATTTTATATCCAAAGGCATATTAATAACATGTCAAAGACCATTGTGATTGATAATAATAATAATAATAATGGAGTATCCATTATCATTTAATTGACTTGAATAGGTAGCACTATATGCCCAAAATTATTTTGTGTATGTCCATCGAATGATTTAACTACTTTTGATGTATCTTGTAAATCATACTTTGTATACCCAAGAGTGTGAACAAGTGTAATTGTACTTGAATTTTCACATTACCCATTGTTGATCATAACACTATATATGGGTTTCTTATTGATATAAGCTTATATAAAGAGTGCATGTCTATATAAATCATCATCAAAAATCTCAGTGTCATCAAATGTGATCATATGACATGGTGTTGATGCATCTATAATTAAACCAATAATACCATATATTACATGTCCATATGTTTAAGGAGGATGAACATTAAATGTGTGGTGTGCCTATGAATTATACTTAGTTTATGTTTTCCATGGTTTTTAAATGGATTACTAAAGATTTTTAACTTTGTGTTTTTATTTTGTTGTTGTCTAGGCTCCTTTGTGGGTGTGCTTAACTTAATAGTATTATCATTGATAAGATCTTGTATCTTATGCCTTAGATTATAACACTTTTATGTAGAATGTTTAATACATATATGATAGTCATGGTATGCATTTTTATCAAATCCATTATGTTGAGGCTTAGTCATATTAACCTCTAACGGTGGAGGGAGAGATATAAGATTATATTCAAGTAACTTATATAAAAATATATGAGGATGTGATGGTAATAGTGAAAATTAACTCCTCAATGGAGATATCAATTGAAGCTTATTCATTGGTTGTGATACTACATTGACTATTACTTTTGATTTAATCTTTCATTCATTAGATTTGACCTTGTTGCTTGTTTTGCTTTGAAACTTAGTATTTAAAGTAGTTGGAGAATTTAGTGTATACTTATGTTTGTTCAAATCCATGAGCTTGATTTATCATTATTTCATAGTATGGCATAGCTCATCAAAATATTTGAATTTTTTGAACATGTTAGACTTATGAAGTGGTGATATCCAAATTTGTGTAAAGACATATTGTAAATCCTCACTTGACATATAATTTATCATATTAGATAACATAATTTTATAGCAAATAATGTATTAACTGATTAGATCATTAGACCCTTGCTCGAGTTTAACAATTCATGCATAAGATACGTTTTCACCAATGTTTATAGAGAAGTGTGCTAGAAACTGATCCACTAAAGGATTTAATGATTTAACTAAATAGAGTGGAAGACCATATAACCACCACAAAGAATATTATTTTAGGCTTCTTGGGAATAACTTGGTTAATAATTTGTTAATATATGCATAATCAAAGCATGTTACATGAAATGATAGAATATACCAATAGGATAACCTTTAACTTCATAAAGTGGAAACTTAAGAGATAAAAAGTTTATTGGTAATAGGTAAGATGATATATTAGGTGAAAAATGATTATGAAGTAAATATGGGAATCCATTGAATGACTAGCTCTAGACACACCTTGCTCTAATTACAATAGCTTATCATGCATGGATATACTCTCTACTCAAGTGAATGTGCATTAGGTGAGGTTGGGTGTGGACCATTCATAGTAATCAAAGGAGGTGTGTATGATGCCTATGCATAAATAGACATATTAATCTATTGTAAGCCTTTTGATGCCCTCATACCTGGGGATGATATTATATATGTACCTTTATATGTCAATATAGGAATATAAGTAATAGTAAGAACTAAAACACGTGAAGCAAAAGTATTAAAAACTTGAAGAGGCACCTCTTGTTGTTATACTTGAGATGTTATAATCTTAGCTTGATGTGTAATCTTAGATGCTATGAGTAATTTGACAACCCTATCCACATGTTTGGGAAATCAATGAAGTCCTTGACAAAAATTGGACAATTCTTTAACTTACTTGGGGTCTACCCCATTAAGCTCACTAGGATCAATTATATCAAATCCCTTAGGATTATCATGATTATAATATTCATCATCAACATCATTTTAAACTTGTAAATAAATTTGAACATTTGGATTATCAAATTGATCAAAGATATCTATATCATTCAAATCGGGTTCACTAATATGTTTTACCCTATTTTTTAATTTAATACTATTTACTAGGTATAAAACATTAAAATATTACTAAAATTGTAATATATGACATTTAAGCATAAATATAAATGTAAAGTATAATTTATAATTGAGATTTATTGACAAGTGACACATGATAAATATATAAAGTAAAACCAATAATATGATATTTTGATTTTATAGTTTTTGGCTGACTATAAGAGGTGTCTAATAATGAAAAATAGGGAAAAATTGGACTATGATAGGTCAGGTCTAGAAATAGAGTCTATGATTATGTTTGGACAATTCTACACTCCCTAAATAGCTTCATAGTGTGGCCCTATCCATTGACTATGAATTTGTCTACTATGAAAGTGATGAAATTATGATGGATATACCACCTTTTACTATTTCTATTAAAGCAATTAAGATATTTATTATTTTAATTCCATGCATAAACCTCTATTTTACTTCTCTTTGCTTTGAAAACCCTAGGTACACTTGTAAGGGCTAGAAACCTAAAAAAATAAAAGGGGATTGTAATTATCTAAGTTGATCCCAATCACCTTCATTTTTGATTGACCATTAACTACGTATCTAGATACTCTGATGAGGGAATCAAGCCACACATGGTTCTCCACCTAGTGTGATTATGCAATTATTCTACTTGACTATATGTATGATGCTAGAAATTTGGATTTTGATACTTGACAATGTTAACTCTTAACTTTATTTGGAATGATTCAAACTTTATTTGAGACTGCTTCTAGTGTTTGATATTGATGGGAATAATAGATCACGGGATTCAAACTTTAAAAATAGTGTAATAGATAGATGCCAAATAAATATCATGTCCCTTAATGAATGACCTTTGATTTATATTTATAGTGAACATTTTGAATAATTTTATTTAACTAACTTGTAAAACATGCAAGATACCCCAAATGGGTATTTCAAACTATGGAACCTAGTTGTGAAATGGCACATGACAAGGTTGTACTAATTGGACATGTCCTCAATAGTGGACATGTTTGTATAACACAAAATTATCCCAAAAAAGTAGGGACAATTGTCATAATGATGGGATAAATTTTAAAGTGATATAAAGTAGTTTGAAAATTGAATTGAAAATCCATGTGTAGTAGTGATGATGAGTAGAGGGGTCAAATCTGCATATAGATAAATGACTAGAGGAATAATGAATAAGAGTTATGTATTTGAGTGTAAGTTAAGTGGTTTAAGATATGTCATAAATTAACATTATCAAGTACTAATGACCAAATTTAAGTATCTACACATATTTTCCTTTTGATTTTTGTTTGAAAAAATGAATATCATGATAATATTATTATGCCAAACTCTCCCTTTGAAAGACAAGACAAAATGGCCTATGATTTTTCACTACCTAAAATGTGTTAATTTTAACATATTACTTCAAAGTTTTAAGACAATTCATAGTTAATAATTTTTGATCAAATGTATGGTGCCTTTTGAAGACTAACATTATATTGTTTTGGGATAAGATTTATTCTATAACATATAAATTGCATAAATAAATTGAAAAATTATTTAAATTGATTGGGTATACTTAACATTATAGGTTATATCAAAATTTTAAATACTTTAGAACCGTACCTACATTATGAATTATTTGATAATTGTGTTAGTTGTAGTCTCTAAAAAGTTTTGTTCTTGGATCCACTATTATCCCTTTGAATAAACTAAGTACAATTCATACATATAATAATTTTTACACTAGATATTGAATATATATTATCTTTTAATAAAAATATCACTTCTATTTTTTGAGTTAAAAATAGTAAAGTAAAATATCCACAAGGTACAATTTTTACTAAAAACAATAAAAAAAAGTATAACCCCCTATGTTGTAGTTTTATTATTAGAAGGATTCCAATCTAATATGGTTGGTCCAATCTAGAAATATTTCATTTGGATCCCTCTAAATGGATCTCATTTTCAACTATGTAATATAAAGTTTTTAGAAGATGGATGCAATGCTATTTTTATGATATGATATATAAATTTTAGTGGAGCATGAAGTAGATTTTTTGCATAACTTTAGATTAGTTTATAAAGGATTACTCGTTTTGTAATTCATTCTTTTAAATTTTAAGAAATTATTTGGCATCGAGTAGATGAACTAACACATAAAAACATTGAAACATGTTTTCAATGACCAAATGTAGTGAAGTATTTAATGGTTGGGTCATTAGAGTTCTATAAATCCAATCATTTTGCTCATTATATAATTTTTGAATCAATGGTATTTAGTATTGTGCAATTATAACTTTGTACTTTTTAAAACTATTGTAACATGCTAAATATTTATAGCACTTTTGTAATAATTATTGTCTACATATTTTACTATTTTATATATCTTATCATTGAGGTTAAGTCTTGACATATTATAATACTAATTTGAGAATGATCATTCAAGCTTATGAAACAATACTCATTTATACATATCTAAATGGTGAATTGCATGATGCATAACAAAGTTTCCATTTTCTTGGTTTTGTCAACGACCCAACCATGTAATCCAAATATGATAAAAATATACTTATCACACACTATTCAAGAGCATTTAATGGATGCACAAAAATATGATAAAGGGAGTGAAATATAATTTTATAACATGCTTTAGTAATGTGCAATGGTTTTGCATTGAAATATGTTGTTCTTAATTATGCGGTGGTTTCAATTAGTGATGCATATCATCATGCAATGCAATTCCCATTAACAATATATTATATTTTAGTATCTATAAAAAAGGTCCAAAGAAGGATTTGGAATTTAGTAAAGCCTATTGTTGTATCTCAATGTCATTGTAAGACTTTCTAACACTAATTATCTAATCAACTTTAAAGAAATACCCATCACCATTTTTTTCATTATACTTCATATGAATTTTCTTATATCAGGTTACATTTTATAATATTATAAAAATAATTGCTTCAAGTTTTGATTAATTGAATTCAATTTCATATTACAACAATGTGTAGTATCTTTGATGCTTTTAACTTGGATCCATTTTCACATTAAAAAAATATATAGTAGCTTTACTGCTATAAACTTAGATTCAATTTCACATTATAAACATAGTCATTTAAGAATGTGCATCTCATAAATGGGGAAGATGCAGCCTTGGGAACTATTCAAACCTTTTTGGAAATAAGAATTAACATGAAAGGGAGTATACTAATCAAGTAAGCAGTAAGCCACTCTAAAAATCAGGCTAATTAAATAATTCAGATTCATAATATATTCCTGATATAGTGTTGAATTATGTAAGTTTGATAAATATAAAAAGTACAATATCAAACAATAATTTGCATGATTAAACAAAAATAAGAAATAATACTTAGACTTATTTACTGATGCACAAATATGTTTGACTGATACAAATGTGAAATAAGATAGGTTGATGTTCTATAGGGATTCGTCAAATTCTATAAAATAGTTCTTTGGTCGCCTGAACACTATTGTCAAAATAGGGACACTAGCATCAATGATTTTATCATAAAACTAATGATTTTATTCATATTTAAGTACATGTATTTCTCTATAAATTCCTCTTATTCCTATTAGGGTTATATATTATCTATTTGGATTGCATGCACAGGTTCCAAATATCAATATTTTGATCAAAACCTTAGATCCTCTAATTAAGGCATGCCACCTTGAAAAATGGGGGTTAGTGGGCTCAAGTGAAGTTTATTTGACCTCAAAACCTATTTTTTCAGTGAGCACTACCTACATAGCCATATAATTTGAAGATGGCCTTAGACCAATGTAGGTCTCCCCCTTATGTGGGCTTGTGTGTGAATAATGGTGTAATATACTATATGTGAGTGCATGTAGTGATTTAAATTGTATATTGAAAAATAATACTCATGGTATATTATTTTAATGCTTCAAATATGTAATAAGATTACTCCAATGATTGATTTAGATATAAAAAATTATAGGGTAGTATAACTTAGTTGTGCAAATGATTTAATGGGATTGAATAGGTTCTTGCTTGGTAATCAATAGGTGAATAATGAGGTGGGATTTGATTTGTATTTATACCATACATTTTTAAAATAACATCATGGAGGGTTAATTAAGACAAATAGGCCAACCCATACATATTGAAAAATTTTCAAATTTGATTCTTTGTGGGGAACAAATACTAGTGTTGGATTTGGAACACTAATGTCTAGGTTTGAGTGGTAGTGTCCTATAGAACAGAGAAATTATAAATTTTCATTACTAATAATGAATGATATATATCAGGTTTTAAGCATAATGTGGTCTATAGGTCATCTAGGTAATCAAAATATTAGGATTAGACCATAAGTTAAGTATTTAGGTATAGTGAGATGAAGACAATGAGCCTTTTGGTGGAATGAAGGGAAGATACTTTATTAATATTTTTAAAGAGTGAAAGACTAGTTTAGCATGTAAAATCCATATTTGAGTACCTAAATTTCCCCTCTTTTAATCTAGTAATACATAAGGATGAAATTACTAGGTTAAAGGAAAAAGATGTGTATCGTGGTGTGTACAACACACCTTGATTTTCCTTGAGCCCTACTTGGATTTGTTGTACATGTATGAACAAAAACCAAGATAATTTTATAGGTTTAATTAGTGCATATAATATTAAAATTAATAATTAAGGAAAGAGAGCAAGGAAGGAGTACACATGTGTGTCAATGTAACCATGTTGCCCCTCGGCAATTTTCTTTGTTAATGATGCTTCCTTGATAAATTATTAGAGAAACTTGGAGATGTGAAGAGGGGAATTGGAGGGTGATCATTATCACAATAAAGTTTAACAATGAGTATGTTGAGTCCATTGAGATCATTGAATGTCAATTGCATAACTCAAATGTAAACATAATCTAGTCAGTCTAGCCAATCATGCCCAAGTCAAATGGTGTAACCATATCAACCCATAAAATATAAGTAGTGCCAATTAAATTAAGGGTGTAAAATATCAATAAAAATACTCAAAGTAACCAACTACTATAGCAGATAAAATCTCAATCAATAATTTTTGGTAAGGTCGATGCATTAATATGTATGTAATCTAAATATATATCTATGATTTGGTGAATTTTCATGGAATATTCACTTATAATGCATCTCAAGTTGAAGTATTTATTAAAATGTAACATATAATCTATAATTGTGTATTATATGTGTCATAAATATGAAAAACTTTGTCCCAAATCTATGAAAATTAGTGCCAAATGCATAGAATTTTTTCACAAGTGTAAATCTGAATCATGTAAATTGTATCAAATTCTACCAATTTTGCCAATTATATGTATATGAAATCATGTCTCTATGACATGACCCTGCTAATATCCCCCCCCATTTTTATTTGAGAGGAATGTAATGTGATTCTTGCTTTATCATAAGAGGATAAGATAACCATGTTATATCTATGTCAATCATGTAGTAAAGAAACATATAATGGTATCATGTCTAAGTAAATTTATAAATGAAGCTCACAATGTATAAACATAACAAGCCTTAAGATAAATGATATGGATCATGGAATCATATATAAATAAAAATATCAAAAAATAATCAAGCACACATAAAATCACTCAATTCCATTCAAAGAGAGGTCTAAGGAGACCAAAAATAAGGGGTATGATCAAATGTCACATACTCAAAGGGGAGGGCATGTTAAAATGTCCACACACAAAATAAATAATCAACACTCATTGTGCTAGGACCAAAAAAATAAGGAGCATTTTCAAATTTACATAATTAAGATAAGGAAGAAAATAATAAATACACTCAAGTAATCCATATGACACAATGAAATATAAGTAACTCGAATAAACATGTCATACTAGTCTTAACATACATGTATTAGAAAAATGTCATGTACTGTAACATATCAAGTAAATTGTGTAAGATAATATCATTATTATAGGCATGTGTAAGCATCAATATATAATCTCAACATGATAATATGAAATGATTATAAATAACTTAACATGTATCAATCATGATCAATTTAAGCAAGATGCCCCCAACATAATGAGCCACATGGGAAGAGGAAAGATCCAACATTTGCATGAACATGTATCATGGATGTACTATATGCCTGTATTACACTCAAGTATCCATGAAACATATGTGTGTATATAAATGATATGCTATCTACTAACATGAAGCAAAAAACATATGCAAAATGCTAGTAAACATTTGAAATGTTAAATATTTTTGATTTATTTGAATGTTTTTATATTTACTTGATTTTTTTTTGAATGTTTGATTTTTTTATAAAGAGAGGGATAGATTATGATCCCATATAAGTGATGATCATAAGGTGCTCTAGAGTGAGAATATAGTACAAAAAATTGGTTATTCTACCAAGGATCATGTTGTTTAACCCTAAAATCTAGATGTGAGGAATCTAAGGTTAAAGGGGAAGAGATAATGTAGGGAATAAATATGGTAGACTATATATAAAGTAGACCAATTATTTTTGAAACTCAAATAAACATATACTAAATTTATTATTCTAATATGCTAAGAATAGAAAGTAAAATAATGTTAGATATTGTAATAACAATGAAAAATAAGATACTTAGTTGGTTCTAATGGTAATACAGATATGGATCTAGAAAAAATAGAAAGTGGACTTGATCTAGATTATAGAAAAATCACCAGATTATATAAATTTTAACTTTATAGTTGTAGACACTTGCATCAATCTAGGATATATGCATTGACACTACTATCTGGATTAGATGTAGGTGTCTAGTAAAGAATATTTGTTTTATTTAGATGTGACCACATAGATACTTTTAGGTTTTATTTCACCTTCACTCTAGTGAATTTATATATTAGTAATGGACTATCACTCCTTGTCATATAATAAAACTCTTCATATTATCTGTGGGGAAAATGGGTTAGTGGGCACATGGTGTCGAGCTGCCCTAAATACCACCCCTCTATCAATGAGAACTACCTGCATATACAATACTCTAAAGAGGGCCTCAAACTTATGTAGTTATCCCCTATGTGTTCGATTGTGTGTGAATCATGCAATATGATAATTAATTACAATAGTGACCTAACTTGTAACCTATAAAAAATAGCTTTTTGGCTACTTCTTTATACTTTAGAACAGGGCCAATACTTTGAAGAAGGCCTCAAACATATGTAGTTATACCCTATGTGTTTAATTGTATGTGAACCATGAAATATGATAAACAAGTACAATAGTTACCTATCTTGTAACTTGGAAAAAATAGCTCACTTCAAACTTATGTAGTTCTCCCTTATGTGTTGGCTTGTGTGTGAATCATGCAATATGATAAACAAGTATAATAGTGACCTATCTTGTAACTTGGAAAAAATAGCTCTTGGGCTGATTCTTTAGTACTTCAAACTTGTATATGTGATGTCCCTATGACTAATATATAAATAGGAGAAAAATAGGGATGCTTTTCTCACTTGAGTGCTTGATAGAATGCTTTTGGTAAGTTACCTTGTGAGTAGGTAAGAAGTTTCTAGGGTTTTATAGGTTAGGAAATGAATGAGGGTTGATCTTATATTTATACCAATCCTCTTAGAGAATATCTCACATTAAATCACTTAGGCTGACCTTTAGGATACATTTTATTTATAAATTATATGAATTTAGGGTACTAGACACTTATGTCAGGTAAGGTCACTTGCATCGATGTAGGTGTTTGATTGGGATGCAAGTGTCTGGGAAGCAAAACATTAGGTATAGGTCTAGAACTTATAGAAGTGGAAGATAAGCACATTTTTAACATTTTGGGTAAGATAGAAGGCCCAGGTTATCAAAATACATTGGTTAGACTAAGAGACAAGTAATTAGGCACATAGAGATCATGTATGTGAGCCTTTTGGTAGTGGGATAGTTATAAAAACTGAAGGTACATCCATGATATGTATTTTACAAGTGTACAAAACTGAGGTGCTATATAATTTATAAATAGTGTCTACACATGTATATATGCCAAATATGGTGCTATAGAGTAATATCAAGACTATACCTCATAGGATTATGTGTTTTTGAAGCATTAGTAGAGTTGTAGTGGTTTGTGAAATCCATTATTTAGTGCTATATGAAATTTTTGATGCAATTTTGGGTCTTTGCACCCTATCTAAAAAATGCTAATATGCTCTCAACAACTAGCTAGACTATGAATGAGTAAATGAGGGCTCTATGGAGTCCACTATATATCTATGATGCAATGACCTCTCAAGTATGGTCACTTAGGAAAGGGGATTGATTTTTAATTAACCTTTGGGCCATTATTAACCTTAGTAGGTTTTATGATTAGTTGTCTTGGAATAAATTTCTCTTTTTGTAGTGGATGTTCATATTTAATTCCTAAAATTATGATTACCATGTTGGTATGACTATACTGGAGACATCCATGCACTATGACAGACATTGTGTGAAGCTTATGAATCCAAACTTTGTCCCAAAAACATATCAAAGAGTCTTTTATGTGGTATAATTGAGACTATTGTAGTCACATATTTTTTACCAATCTATAAAGTTAAATCAATCTCATCAAAACCCTTTTATACTTTCCCATTGAATGCTTTGACCATCTTGGTCAAAAGGTATAAATCATCATGTGTATATCTAAAATGTGTGAGTAATGTCATGATACATACATTATCACTAGACTAATTATCAACCATAACACTATGTATAAGTTTATGATCTATATGTTCTTCAATAAAAAGTGAGAAAAGATCAAATTCATCATTCAAAATCTCACTATTATCAAATGCAATATAAGGCCTCAAAACCACAGGAGCTATCTCACATGTCAGTGTCCTAATAATAACATTTAATGGGTTCCCATAATGTGGTGGAGGAGGATGTGCATTATATGAAATTTTCACTTTTAGTGCTTCCTTAGAATGATCTTATAATGGATTATTGAATATATTATAGTTATGATGATCATCAGGTTGTGACCCTAAATCATTGGAGGATCCTCGAAGGTAAGTTGGTCACTATCAATAAGATCTTGTATCTTGTGATTCAAATTGTAACATCTATTTATATAATTACCAACACATTGGTGTTAATCATAATAAGCATTTGCATCATATCATTTTAGTAAAGGTCGACTCATATCAATCACCATAAGAGGAGGGGGAGATATGAGATGACACTCCACTAGCTTCTAAATGAGAGAAGCTAGAGACTCAAGTAATCATATAAATTGTGTCTTAGATGCATTGGATAAGATTAGTTGATTATATGGTTATGACACTCTATTAACTATGGTTGTTATTTCCTTTTTAACTTCTAGAGGCTTTAACTTATAGCTTGGTTTAATATGAAACTTTGTATTTGATGTAGTTAGTGTGTTGGATACATAATTAAGCCTATTTAATGCAATGAGTTTCATTTTTCAATCTTAAATAATATGGAATAAGTCATCAAATTATTTAAAATTCTTAAAGATAATAGATTCTTGTAATGGGATAATCAATTTTTTCTTAAAAATATCTTGAAGTTCTTTATCTGCCATTAGATTTGTTATTTTGGCCAACATTATCTTATACCTCAAAACATACTCATTAATGAGCTCATTGGTTCCTTGCTTGTTATTTATAATTTGTGCATATGACATATTTTTTGTAATGTTTATTGAAAAATGTGCTAGGAATTGATCCACTAGAGGATTGAATGTACTTACTGATTGTATTAGTAGATCATAGAGCTATCATAAAACATAGTCCTTTAGATTTATTGGGAATAATTTTGTCAAAATTTTATCATTGGAAGCATAATCAAGGGATGTTGCATAAAAATATTGAATATGCTACTCAGGATAACCCTTGCCATCATAAAGTGTAAAGTTGGGTGTGTTTAACCCTAAATCTAGAATAAGGAATCTAGGGTTGAAAGGGGGGTAGAGATAACCTAGGGCACAAGGATGTTAAACTATATTTACAATAGGCTAATTAATTACAAAATTTAGATAACATATACTAAATTTATTATGCTAAGATATGCTAAAAATAGAATGTATAACGATGCTAAATATAACAATGAAAATAAGATACTTAGCTAGCTTTGATGCTAATACAGATCTAAATATGAGGAAAGTATACTGGATCTAAATTTTGGATTAGTCACTTTATTATATAAATTATACCTCTATATCTGTGAACACTTGAATCAACCTAGGATGATTATGTCAACACTTATATCTCACTTAGATGAAATTGGCAAGTATGGAATACCTACTAAAATTGGATGTGACCACTTAGATGCTTATAGATTTTATGTCACCTTCACTTAGGTACATTCTCCTTGTCAAATAACAAAACCCTAGTTATTCATCTTCATAGTGGTTGTGGGAAAAATGGGTTAGTGGGCACTCAGTGTCGAGTTGCCTCAAAGATCCCTCTATCAATGAATACTACCTACATAGTGAATACTCTAAAGAGGCCCTCAAAATTATGTAGTTCTCCCCTGTGTGTTGGCTTGTATGTGCATAAGGATGCAAGGTGTGATAAATAAGTATATATAATGACCTAGCTTGTAATTTGGCAAATGTGTCTCATGGGATGCTCCTTTAGTACTTTAGACTTGTATATGTGTTATCTCTATGACTGATATGGAAACATGATAAAATAGGGAATCATTGCTCACTTGAGTGCTTGATTGAATGCCTTGGGTATGTTTCCTTACGAGTAGGTAAGAATTATCTAGGTTTATGCTAGGTGAATAATGAATGAGGATTGATCTTATATATATATATACCAATCTATTTTGAGAATATCTCACATTAAATCATTTAAGGCAAACATAAGAATATGTTTCATTTGTAAATTGAATGACTTTATGGCACTAGACACTTACATTGGGGTATGACATTGGCATCTACATAGGCATCTGATTAGGATGCAAGTGTTTGAGCAACTAGAAAATAGGCATAGGTCTATAACTTGTAAAAATAGATGATAAGTGGGTTTATAACATTCTAAGCATGATAAAAGGTATAAGTCATCAGAATACCATTGGTTGGACTAAGAGATAAGAAATATACACTGAGAGAGTGTATGCAAGCCTTTTAGTAGTGAAAAGGGTCTATAAGTTAAAGGTACATCCATGATATGTATTTTATAAGTGTACAAGACTAAGGTGATATATTATTCAAAAATAGTGTCTACATTTTCCCCCTTCAATTTAGTAATGAAATTTCTAATTTAAAGGAAAAGAAACACATACCTAGATGTGAATAACACACCTTGTCTTTACTTGAGTCCAACTTGAGTGATTTATTGGTAACTAACCTATAAAAATAACATGTTATAATATATAATAAATGCATGTAATCTAAAATTGAAAGCATTGAAAGGATTGAAATTGAAATAAAGTAAGGTTTAGGAGTACACCTATATATCAATGCAATTTCCTTGCATTTTGGCAATTTCATTTGAAAATATGTATCATTATGAATCATTAGAGCTATGATTAGGACAAATAAAAAATATAGAAAGTGAATATATCTATAGAGATAGAGAGATATTGGAAGAATCATGCCCCCAACTTTGAAGAAAAGGTGAGTTGCCTCCCAAAATTTGAGATCAGCTCAACTGTGTAACCCAATCACACTTACAACCTGATGAGATTGAGTGAACCAAGTCAACTCACATTATAAAAATGGTGAGGTTGGATGATGTAATCGATTCCAACCTATAAACTTGGAAAGATTAAGTGATTTAATCACCTCAACTGTACCAAAAGTGAACCAACTACTATAATAGATTAACTCAATACAGTCTGTAAAACTCCAATTTGGTGGGTGATGATAGTTCATATAAGTATTTGAAATTTGAATGCTGATTTGGTTTTATAAATTTTATGTGATCTTTACACAACAGATGCACCTTACATATGCCTTATGTTGAAACTATGTATAATAAAGGTACTAATTTATAGAATTTTACCACCAATGTGTATTTAAATCATATAAATGTGAAATTTGGCCAATTTAAAAACTATGTACGTGTGAAGAACATGTTTCTATATTATTCCCCCACTATACTCTAAAATTAAAAATTGGTGTGTGGAGAACATGCTTAAAAAATGTGCTTCGATTATAATCTGAAACTAAAAATTGGTGCAAGTATGGAGAACATGTTTCCATAACATGCCCCCAATGTATATCTAAAATTGATATTGATAGGAGTGTGGATAACATGTTTCAAAAACATACCCCCACTATATATCTAAATCTATGAAGAATGTGAAAGTCATGCCTCTATGGAATGCCCCCCTTTTTGAGATGAGGGGAAGTAACAACTAGTAGTTACCTTACCTTAAAAGGATAATATAACCATGCAAACTATGATTGTATCATATAACATATATGAGAAACATGTCTAGGTAGATATATCATTGATGCATGCAAAAATGTGATCATATCAAGTCCTAAGATGAATGACATGAATCATGGTGACGTCTAGATAGTAAAAATACAAGCCCATGAAGCAATCAAACACAAACACAAGAACACCCAAAAGTGAAATAAAAGACAATGGTATATGGAGAATGAAAACAAGGGGCATATTCAAATGTCACATAATCAAAGGGACATGACTTAGTCAAATATTCACAAAATTAAAATTACATATTCAAATGTCCACATACAACAAATAATGACAGAGTCTAACGTCAAAGTGGAAAACAAAGGCACGGGGGATGCAAACAATGGAGCATATTCAAATTATCAAACAAAAAAATCAAGACACTTAAGGAAGTACATGAAGGAAAATTATAATAAACCAACATAAACACATCATACTAGTCCCTAGATATATGTGTAAGCAAAAACTATTAAGTACATAACATATCAAGTACACTACAAAAGCTATAAGCATGGATAAAGGCATGTGTAGTACATAATCTCAAACATGATAATGTAAAGTGACCATAAAATGATATAACCTAGGTGTATCATGATCAAAGAAGTAGATTCCCCTAATGTCTATATGACATGAGTAGAGGAAATACCTAACATCTAAAAGTGCATAGATCATGTATTTGTGTATGCCTAAATCACACTTAAGAAATGCATGAAACACATGTGTATATATAAAGAAATGATATGCTATCCACTAACATAGATGCCAAGGAGCTAATAGAACATGTAAATGCTGAAAATAGTTTTAAAATTTTGAAGTTTGTTAATTTTTTTGGTATTTTTGGAATATGTCAAATAAAAATACTATCCTATGATCTCATCCAATGGATGCTCATAGGCATCTTAGCACTGGGAACCTGGTGTAATAAATTGGTAGTAATACCAAGGGGAATGTATAAGTGATACATATATCAATGTAGAATCTATAATATGATGTGTATTTAAAATAAGACTCTATGACTATGAAGAAAAAATACGCGTAGGGGTTCATGGAACCCATCATTGAATGGTCTGTGGTTTTTGTGAAATAATAGAAATAAGAATATGTGTAGGTGTTCTAGATATCTAAATATGGTGTGTAGTAGATAAGGATTTTGTGGAACCCATTGTGGATCTTTGATGCAATGGTCACTCAAGTACTGGTCACTATGTAAAGGAAATTTTCTATTACTTACCCTTTTATATAAGATTAACCTTAGTATGCTTGATAATTAATTGCCTATATATAAATTTTTGTTGCTCAAGAAGATGTTCATATTGAATTCCATAAATTGTAATTACACAATTGGAATTAATGTATTTAACACATCTATGCACTATAAAATGTACTACTCAAAGTGTATGTATCTAAGGTCACCCAAATAAAATATTAAAAACAATCATGGAATGTATAACTGAGAAGGTAGTAACCACATGTGTGAGACCCACCTGTCAAGGTAAGTCAATCTCACCAAGAATTTGCTATGAGGTCCCATCAAATTCTCTAATTAATTAGGTTAAATGATGTAAATCGTGATTTATATATCCAAAATGCATAAGTAATGTCATGGTACAAACATTCTCGCTTGTACTAGTATCTATTATAACACTTTGTATAGGATGGTGATCAAGGTATGCTCAAATGAATAAGGAATGAAGATCCGAGTCATCATCCCTAATTTTAATGTCATCAAAAGTAATGGAGGGTCTCTAAACTATAGGAGGTGTATGCCATGTATAAGTACCAATAATCCCATCCAATGGGTACTCATAATGTGATGTAGGAGGATGCGTATTATATGCCATTTGCACTTCCATATCCTTCTTACAATGGTGTTGCAAAGGACTGTTAAATATTCTATTCTTGTGGTGATCACCATATTATGAACTTGATTATTTTGAAGGATCATCAAATGTAATATTTTGGTCAATGATGAGGTATTGGATATTACTATTCAAGGAAAAATATATGTTTGTAGAATGCCCAGGGCCTTGGTGATAGTCAGCATTCACATCATACCCTTTGCGTATAGGTCTACTCATATCAACCTATATAGGATGAGGGAGAGATATGAGGTGACACTCTACAAGTTGTGGGAGTAATGAATCAAAAGGATCAAGTGTGTAAACTATATTCATGGTGCATTAGATAACACAAAATGATTAGGTTGATGTGAAACTACATTATCCATGGTGATTATTTCATTCTTAGGCTCATGCAGTTTGACATTATAACTTGGTTTGATCATAAACTCAGTATTGGATGTAGATTTAATCACTGTATTTGCTACATACTTATGTTTGTTTAATGAGATACATTTCATTTCACAATCACAAATAATGTGGCATAAGTCATTGAAAGATTTTAATTTTTTGAAAATAATAGATTCATGTAAAGGAGTAAGCAAAATTTTCTTGAAGATGTCTTGAAGTTCTTTATCTACCATATGATTGGTCATCTTAGCTAACATTGTCTTGTACCTTAAGACATTTTAATTGATAGGTTCATTATTTACCTATTTTATTTTTTTTAATTTGGGCATATGAAACCTTTTTAGTAATGTTAATAAAGAAGCGTGCCAAAAATTGAGATGTAATGGGTTTGAATGCATTTATTAATTAAGTTTATAAATCATAGAACCACTTTAAAGCACAATATTTTAAGCTCCTTGGAAATAATTTTGTCAAAATTTATCATTAAAGGCATAATCAAGGCATACCACATAAAAATATCAAATATCTTTAGGAACACCATTTCCATCATAAAATTTGAAATTGAGTGCAACAAAACTAGTTGGAAAGGGGTGAAAATATATCTCTGGTGCAAGATGATTATGCAACACTACTTGTGAATCAATAACATAAGGTGATTTTATAGATTTTTTTTCAATATTTGTAACCTTAATTTGTAAATTTTTTATAGTTTGGACAATATTTTTCACTTATTCATGTTTTAGGTTGTATATTTAATAAGTCACCAATAGAGGTATACCCATAGGTTGGGTAGATATAGGCATTAAAACTGACAATTGGATTAAAGTATTAAGATTTCTTATGTAAGATGTGGTAATAGTAGTTTTAGGGAACAAAGTTTGGAATACATATTATGTGCCCTAATTAGTAGTATGAAGTAGTAATGTGCTCAAGGAGAGGGTTATTTCTATATGGAGATGACCCATATCTCTAATAACATGATCAATAGATGAACCTACTTGTGCATTTATGATTTCTGTTTATTTATTTTATAAAATGGTTGTTAAGATTTCATCTGAATCATCAGGTTTTTTATGAATACACTCAAAAAATAATGTAATTGATTATAATTTCTTGTGATCTATTTAATCATGTTCATTGGTTTCATTATACTCATGATTTTCATTATCATAATATTCTTCTATGATAACTTCATCAATATGTTTTTCATTCAAAACATGTATATCATCATGGACCATAGGATTATGCCATTCATTAGTTTGATACATATTAGATGGTATGAGGGGAAGATCAATGTGTTTAATAGGTAAACCTCCCAATATAGGGATACACCTAGCTCGCATGCAAAATAATATAAGAAGGAAATGAAAAGTACAATAATCTAAAAACCTGGTTGACTAAAAACCTTAGGAATAAAAAAAAATTTCATTCATATAGATTGGGTTCACCAAATGTTTAACATAAAATACATATTATGGAATATAGGTTTAAAGGTGTAGAGATATCCTAGGGCACAAGGATGGTATATTATCTCTAAATTAGGTCAATTAATTACAAAACTCAGATAAACATATATTGAATATATTATGCTAAGATATGCTAACAATAGAAATTATAGCTATGCTAGATATTGTCATGAAAATAAGATACTTATCTTGTTATGATGCTAATATAGATCAAGATCTAAAATATGAAGCACGTAGACTGGATCTAAATTTTAGATCAATCACTTGATTCTATAAATTGTACCTTTATAGTCATAAACACTTGCATTAACCTGGGATGGTTGCATCAACACTTCTTTTTGACTCAAATGTAGGTGTATAATATATAATACCTACTAAAATTAGATGAGACCATTTAAATTCTTATAAGTTCTATGTTTCCTTACCTCTTGTGCATTCATATCTGGGTCATGGACTATCACTCTTTGTTAGATAGAAAAACCCTATTTCTTCATATTCATAGTGGCTATGGGAAAAATGGGTTAGTGGCATATGGTATAGAGCTGCCCCAAAGACCCATCTATTAATGAACACTACTTACATAGCCAATACTCTGAATAGGGCCTCAAAATTATATAGTTCTCCCCTATGATGTGTGCATGAGGATGTAATGTGTGGTAAGAAAGTACATATAGTGACCTAACTTCTAACATGAAAAATGTGGCTCATGAGATGCTCCTTTAGTACTTTAGACATGTGGATGTGTTATCCCTATGACTAATATAGATAATTATCTTATATCTATTTATTTTTGGTTTTGTGTTTTTAGTAACTTATTGTAATGGTTATATTGTTCTTATGTTGGCAAATTTTTTATAACCATTTTCATTCAGTTTTTAAGATGTAAGGTATTGTTGTTCTCACATAAGTTTCTTTCCTGATGAAGGATCACAATAGTGGATATAAAATGCGTCAATTTTAAAAACCATACATAGTTTCTTATAGAAAAGATCTATTGTTGAAAAATGTGGCCCATGAGATGCTCCTTTAGTACTTCAAACTTGTAGATGTGTTATCCCTACGACTGATATGAAAATATGAAAAAATAAGGAATATTTACTCACTTGAGTTCTTGATTGAATGCCTTTAAGGATAGATTTTGTATATATAACAATCCCCTTGAGAATATCTCACATTAAATAACTTAGGCCAATAATAGGAATACATTTCATTTACAAATTGGATAAATTTTGGAAACTGGACACTTGTGTTGGGGTAGGACACTTGTGTTGATGTAGGTGTCTCACTGGGATGCAAGTGTCCATGTAACTAGAAAAGAAGAACATGTCCAAAACTTGTAGAAATAGATGATAAGTAGGTTTATAAAATTTTGACCATGATATAAAGTTTGAGTCATTAGAATAACATTGGTCAAATTAAGAGATAATAAATATGTATAGAGAGATAGTGTATGCAAGCCTTTCAGTAGTAGGAAGGGTTTAGAAGTTGAACGTACATCCATGATATGTATTTTCCAAGTGTACAATACTAAGGTGATATATAATTAAAAAACAGTGTATAGAATGTGATATAAAACCAATTGGCAAAGGGTGTAAATATATCTTAGGTGCAAGAGGATTATATAATACATCTTGTGAATTAATAACATGAGATAATTTTGAAGCATTTTGCTCAATATTGGTATCCTTAGCTTCCAAAACTTTAATAACTTGGAGAAGAGTTTGAAAAATATATCCATTGGGATTGAGATTTGATATTTGGGAAGTCACCAAAGGGGATACAAACACTACTTACGTTGATGTAGGAATTGAAACTAGTAATTGAGTTGAAACATTGACTATTCCCATGGAGGATGTCTTAATAGTTATTTGATCTTCAAAGAATAATGGTTTAAAACCATATATTTTGCCCCTATTGGATGTAGTAATTAATCGTGTGCTTAAGGGTAGGAATATTTTGAGGGATGTGTGATAGGAATATCTAGTAGCCCCAATATTTGTATCAATAGAGAGCAATGGTTGTTCACTAACACCTTTCAATTTGTAAGCTTCTGATATAGTATTAAGGATATTTTGAAGATATTAAAGATTTTCACAAATAGGCTCTAAAAAAAATGTAATGTATTTAACTTGCTCTTTATATACTTATTCATGCTCATTTTTATCACGTGTTTCATTTCCCCCATGATCAAATTCTTCCACTACAAGATTTTTTTCAATTTTTTTCTCATTTTCATTATTAGCACTCATTATTGTAAAAATTGAAAAAGGGTATTAACTTGAGACATCTTAGGTGGTAGAATAGGAAGCTCAAGATGTTTAATAAATACAATACATAGTCTAGCACTATGCCTTAATTTAATACAAATTTTAAAAAATCAAGATATGACTAACAATAATAATTTGAAACCATAGAAAGTTGAAAACCCTAGGGCAAGCTAGGATTTGCATAAGAAGAATCAGAGGTTGGGTTCACCAAATGTTTAGTACTTTTTGGGAATAAGGATTAACATGAAAGAGAGTAGAATAATCAAGTAAGGAGTAAGCTACTCTAAATATAATACCTTGCATGAAAAACTCACCTTTCCTATGCCAATTTGAGGCATTCACTAAGTGTGACAACCATGGTTGTGAATAAATTTGAATTTGTGGTTTCTTCCTTATAGCTAATATATTAATTATAATTAATAGTTTAAGAAAGACTAACTAAGTTTGAACTTTCCTGTATTTATCATATGAATTATAATTCCTAAAAATAGTCAATATTATATTAAAAGGGTCATAGGCCTCCTAGAAAGTCTATAATCCCTATTTAATAGGCTTTCTAGAAAACCTACTCATCCAACAGTCCCAAATAGATATAGACTCTATATAACTATAACTACGGTCCTTATCTTATCTATGGAAACCCCCCATGAACCAACCCCCTATCTATATATGGGGGTGATAGATCGATGGATACTCTCATCTATATCTAGGGGGACTCTCTATGGTTATAGTCAGGTTCCTATATCTAGATAATAAAGGCCCATATCATATAGATAGGGGGTCTGATTAGATATCTATCTAGGGAAACTATCTATAGTTATGATTGACCAACCCTTAGGATCCTAGCCTAGTTTATAGGCTTGACCTACTTGATTAAGTGTTTTGGAAGTTGTGTAAGAGGAATTAATTATGTGTAAGAAACCCATATGAACATTGTAAGTGAATTGATTCTTGTATTACACTTTCTAGGAAAGCCTTGTGGTGGAAAGTAAATGAATTATTTAACTCACCTAATAATTATGTGTGTCATACTCATTTGTATCATTGGGGTAATTACACAATAGTTAAACCACTAAGAAACTATAGTTAATAAGTATCATTGATTTAATTAAAAAAAATTCAAGGGTTTTGGGATTTTTTTTTGGGCATGGTAATTTGATATAAGAGCAAAGGCTTAACACTGGGAAATCTGGTAAAATTAGTATGGTTGGTTTAGTTACCCTCTACAACATATATAAAATAGAATGTGCACTTTTAATTTGGTCAGTTTCATTCATGAGTTTTTTAATATAAAAGGTACTATAAAAATTGTGATTCTTAAGTGGATAGCTATAGAAAACATGCATAATTCCATGGGACACTCTTATGGCATTGGATGCTCTATATGAAATGGTTGCTTAATATACTACATTGATAGCAACAAAGGTAAATGGTTGCTAATGATGTCACTAGGGATGACATATGTACATTGGTTGGACCGATGGGACCACTTTGACCCTTGTATTACTAGTAAATTTGTGTTATCATATTGTTATGTGCATGTACCCATTGTCATGAACCAATGTAAATAATGTATTTTTAGATAAATAAATGTATCATTAACCCTGGTATCTATCAATATACATGTGTAATTGTAACATATTATGTAATCCATCATATCATTTTTATATGTATCAAACCTCTTAAACAATTCATCTCCTTTAAGTAAACAACATTGTTATATGATTGTAGTGTGTATGTTGTGGTGCAAGTGTTACAATAGTGTTATGTAAATAAATGATACTTTTATGGATGAAAATATGCTTGTGATGGACCACATGTGTAACTTCATGTGTGTAAATGTCATGTTAAGTAATCTCCATTAATAAAAACATATAATTTCAAGGTGAAAACTATTTTTATGTAGAGATGTATTCCTCCACTCATCTTTTGGTGGTTTTTGAAAGAAAAACCCTTGTGATCTACCTTATGATGTACCTAGGCACACAAAGAGATGTCACAATAGAATATATTTTGATAATATATCTTTACGGACCAGTGTTTAGACAAATATATTCTTAATGAGGGATGATAGCTAGGTAACAATTGAAATTATGATTGGTCAAACACAAGAAACTAGAAAATTTTCATGGGATAATTTTGAGGTACTAGGATGCCATTTACATGGGTTTCTCACTTTCTCTTCTTCTTTCAACTATAACAGTGATAGATGTTTTTGTAGCACTATTATAGAGGATGATATTAAAATTATTTTCTCTTCCCTTTGAGAGGTGATTAATTGTTATTTCTCTTACCTTTAGGAGGTAATATATATTTTTTTATATTACCTCTAGGAGGTAATCAAGCTCTTTTCATCTTACTTTTAGGAAGCAATCAAGACTTGTTTCATTATCCCCTTGGATGACTTACTAAGCCACAGTTCTCATGATGTGATTTATTTTCAACATTGGTTTGTTAAAATGTATTTCAATTTGATTGACAATTTAAATTATTTTAAAACCAACACCACTTTCTTGTTTTTTAAATTTGATTAATTATTCAACTAATCATTGAATTGTTTTGTTTAAATTTAAAGTCAAAAATTATAGTTTTGATTTGTTTTGAGACTACTCAGTATTAATTAATTAATTTATTGGATTGGTTGATTTTAAAATTTTATTTTGTTAATTTTACATATTGGTCTTGTATATATTCATAATGTGTATAAATGACACCTTGTGTGGGTATGGGGGAGAATAAATAACTTGGAATATAGCTATCAGGTTGAGATGGGAACCCCTATGGCAGGTTCATGACATAATCATTCTTACCCACCAGACACGGTGGTTTCATGCATGATTTTTCTTGGAAGGTCTAAGAAGGACTTTTTTTGGGGGTCTAAAGAGGAATTTCTTGGGAGGTCTAAGGAGGTTATTTATAGAGAATAGTGGTTACACTTTCAATATTGATATTGATCTACTCAAATGACACCTATGTTTGAGTTAGATAGTAGTATTGATGTAACCATCCCAGGTCGACACAAGTGTCTGTAGCTACAAAGATCAAATTTTTAGAATTAGATGACTGTTCTATAATTTAGATCCATATCTATATTAATATAATAACTATCTATTGTTCATTATCATTGCAATATCTAACATAGATATACTTTTTATCTTTATCATCTTAACATAATAAATTTACTGTATGTTTTATCTGATTTTCATAAATAATTGGAATGCTTTAAGAGATAGTTTACCATTCTTGTGCCTTAGGTTATATCTTACCCATTTAACTATATATTTCTTAATCTAGATTTTAGGGTTAAACAATATCAAGAAGTTGTTTTTTAATCTATAGTATCACCAACACATTCATATGATATCACAATAACCATATAATTTAGCATTATCAATGGAAGAATAAAATAAACCAAAATTTATTTTTCCTTTGATATAACAAAGTATACGTTTCACTAATTTCCAATAATCCAAATAAGGATCTTGCATGAATCAAGAAGCAACATCTACATCAAATGAAATATTTGGCCTAGTAATGGTTAAATAAATCAAACTACCAATAAGTTATGTATAAAGTGGGGGGTTAACTTTGTCATACATAGATTTTGGATCAAGATTAACACAATATTCAATAGGAGTAGATGTAGGCTTACAATCAATCATATTAAACTTGACAAAAATATTATGTGTATATTAAGATTAGGATACAATAATTATTTTTTATCTTAAAATATAGACATTCTTAAAAAATGATGAAGAATGCTTAAATCAATCATTTCAAACATTTGACTTAGTTTATCTTTATATTTATGAACTAAACCAATTAAATCGCTAGTAATAAGAACATCATGAACATATAATACATATAGATAATATGACCATTTTTAATTTTTACAAAGAGATCATTATCAGAATAACAATTAGAGAAATCTAAGTTCTTAAAAATAATTAGTAATTTTAGAATACCAAGTTTGAAGAGCTTGTTTTAAACCATACAATAATTTCTTTAACTTATAAACAAAATCCTCTTTTTTATAGTCAGTGAAACATATTGGCTAAGTAATATAGATTTATTCTTATAAATCACCATTCAATATTGCATTTTTGACTTCTATTTGATGTTTAATCCAATCGTTCTGAGATACAAGAGCAATGAGTAGTCTAACAATACCCATTTTCACTATAGGAGCAAAAGTTTCAACATGGTCAATCCCAAGTTTTTGAGTAAAACCATGAGCAACTAATCTTACTTTAAATTTGTCAATTTTACTAATTGAAATATATTTGATTTTATAAAACCAACTACAACCAATAATTTGTCTTTTAGGCAGAGGTATAACAAGATCCTAGGTCTAATTTTTAATTAAGAAATCATACTCATATTGCATAATAAATTTCCATCTATCATATTGAATGGCTTCCTCAAAATATTGATGTTTTTATTCATACATAGTCATTAATACATGATAATAATGTTGACTTCTACTTAAATTATTAATATTATGAAGACTAGAAGACTAAATTATGGATTCTACCTATTTATGATTTTTAGATTGAACATGAAATTTAGAAGGTTACTTAGATTCTAAGTTATCAAAAATTAGATCAAATTCCTCTAGGGTATCTATTTATTCATAAGGAGTAATAGAAGAGCCAAATTCATCAAATGAAGAACATTGAGGGGGCTCCATATAAGGCTTACATAAAGATTTTTAAAGGATTAGAACATTCCTATTCTCAATTAATTGTCTTTTAGATGGATCATACACTCTTAATCCTTTAGTTTTATATTTATAACCTATAAATATGCATGAATAAGAGGTAGGATCAAGTTTATTTATCTTTAATAATGAATATGGAAGTAGGAATACCAAAGATCCTAAGATGAGCCACATTAGGTTTATTTTTAGACAAAATTTATAAAAGGGTAGAAAAATGCAATGATTTATTAGAGACTTTGTTTAGAATATGCACAATAATATTCATGGCTTTAGCTTATAATAACTTAAGAACATTTGTAGAATGTAACATTTTTCTAGCCATTTCAATGATGGTGCAATTTTTCCTTTCATCAATACCATTTTTTATGGGTAATAAGGAGTTGTTAATTCTATTTGAATAACACAAATAATATAAAAAAATAAAATTATTTACTAATATATTCACCACCATTATTATATCTTAATAGAAAAAATAGAAGCATTTTCAATAACTTTAAATTATTAAAATATAAGTAATACTTTAGATTTTTTATTTATAAAATATGACCAAATAAGTATAGTATGATCATCTATAAAAGTAATAAAATAGTAATAAACATTCAACGTTTTAAATTCAAATGGTTTTATGACATCAGTATCAATTGACTCTAAAGGATGTGAGGAATTCCATGATTATTATGAAAAGGGTTAGTATGTTGCTTATCACTTAAGCATCCCTCACAAGTTTCATAATGAGAAGAGATATAAGGAAGACCAATAAAAATATTATGAGAAGACATATCATTTAAATTTATAAAATTAACATATCCTAATCTTTCATGCCATAATTGAGATTCATTCTTATTGTGTGATGAAAGACAACATGCAGAAGAATTAAAAAATGTATAAATTATTTTGTTTAACACCTTTAACAATCAGAGAACTAAATTCATTTCTAATAGACCAGTTATCCTTAAAAAATTTTACAATGAAATTATCATTCATAAGTTGTGAATAGTATATACAAATTCTTAAGTTTAGGTATATACAATATATTATTAATAACAATATTTATAAATTTTGCTTTTACTTGCTTAGTAGCTTATAAAAATGAATTATCTCATAAATAAATCTTTTATCTATACAATTAGATAGAATATTAGATAAGCAAGTCTATGATGTGATGCACCACTATCTATAATCCATTCATTTTTATTAGAAACAAACAAGGTAGTATGTAAAACAATAACACTAGATTTTTATTCTTGATTTTTGTTCTTATTATGGTTTTGATTCTTCTAATGGTTCTGATTAGATTTATTCCTTTGTTATTTTTAGAGGTTTTATAATTATCTCTATCTTTGTTTTTATAACAATTTTCCATTCTATAACCAAATTTACCACACACATTACAATTCTTATTAAATTTAACTTTATGATTCTTATTACTAGATTTATTTTTCTCATTTTTTCTATATACAAAATTAGGGTTAGATTTATAGTTTGTATTTTTATTAGAAATAGGATTGAGAGTGATAAGTGCATGAGTGAAATTATTTTTAGAATAAAAATTTGACATCACTTTCTCTTATTAAATTATAAGTGCAGATATAGTAGTGAGGTCAAGGATATCTTGCTATGTTTGGTATTTTGAATTAAGATAGACATGAAATTATGAATTTTTTTATGAATATTTAATTGAATAATGAAATTAAAAATCTTATCTTGAATAATATTATAGGCACAACCATCTAACTAAGATTTAATGTTTTTAATTTTTGAAAGAAAATTAACAAATTTTTGAAAGAAAATTAACAAATTTTTCATCACCTTTCATAGATGTAGTAAGCAATTAAAAAATCAACTTAATAATCTTAGAGAGATAATTAACTTCATACATACACTCAAGGAGTTTTTAGGCATCATTGGGAGACTTATGATTGTTGATATGGAATAGGAAATCATCCTTAACACTCCTTAGAATAATCAACATGGCTTCTTATTATTTCTATTGAAATACATTTGCAACTTTGGGTGTAACATGTTCTGATGGGAGTTTTTGGATCTCAACAACAATGTTACATAACTTTCAGACCATAAATTCTAATTTAATTCAAAATTTATTGATATTATAGTTGGACCCATTAAGCATTTGAGGTTTATCTATCATAAAATTAAGAGAAGCCATTAATTCCCTTTAAAATTAACACTACAACACTAGATAAAGCTTTTAAAAAATAAACTTTTTAATTTAACTTTTGAACTCTATTTTAAAATAAAGTAATTTTTTAATATAATAAATAAATAATTTTCCAATTATATGTGAAATAATATAAAATTTTTATAATAAATTACACTAAATTAAGTATCGTAAGTGTTGTACAAGGAACATGTAATCACCTAAAAGTGGTATTTGAGTACTAAAAGTGCTACTTGAGACTACCTATCCCTAACTAAGCCCTAGAACTATCTTCGAGCCTATTATCACACTTATTTAGCCTTTTTGTGGACCATAGGTGTCCTTAGTTAGTTATAAAGTAGTCTTAGACCCTCATTTCCCAATGCTGACCCTTTGTGCCCAACATTATACCAACTAGACAATAATACCATAATAAAGACACTAGAGCCATGTGGTGCTAGTGTCCCCAAAATGATGCAAATGTACTTTACCCTAAATTTACTAAATGAATATAATTTCAAAATTAAAATCCTCCTAAGGTCAGCCTAGACATCTTTTATTATCTATAAAAGTAACATAACACTATAAGTACATGACTTTTAGCCCTTTATCCACTAGCTAGAAATCAGATGTAATACCTATTCAAGTTTACAAAATAAGTTGAGTAAAATTAAGGTTATCAATCCTTATTCTTCCATAATTATGCATACTACCATATAAAATAACCCTAAGCTCATATTTTCCATATTTATAATCTCAAGCACACTCAAGGCACTCAAGGCCACTATTATACTAACATCACTTGCACTTGCACCATCACTTAGATCGTGAGAACTACATTGGGATTGATCCCTCTTTAGAGTATTGGTATGTAGGAAACTCTCTTCACAGTGAGGTCTTGAGTATCTCCAACCTATCCTACTAATGAACACACTTTTTAGCTCATACCCTACTTTCATGGAGAATTAGGGTTTGCATGGAGGAACATACCCTAAAAATCTAGACGTAGGTGCACCTAAAAATTCAAGATAATCCTACATAAAAGACACTATCACCAATATCAGGACACTAAAACTACATGGTGCTACCATTTAATTATGGTGATACTATCTAGGAGGGGTTATGACATAATGATCTAGTTGATGACTCTCAAACTAACTTCCATCTCAATTTCTAGTACTCAGATCATCCATATCAAGTGTTTTCTAGATAAATTTTTATTTGCACTATTTATTACTATTTTAAAAAAATGTCAAAACTAGTAAATACTATAATAAATTAGTAGCTATATTTTATGCATATTATTTCTTTGATTTAGTCTACTTAGCCTTTTAATCAAATATAGGATTTACATAAGCTAAACCCTAAAAGGTTAAAACATTTAGTGAACTTGACTTACTTTAAACATTACTCAAACCCTAACCCTAGATGCTCTTAGGGTTTATATCCTTTTTGTATTTATGATCAAATTTTAGTTCCAAAATTCTAGATTTATTTCAACATTTATTTTTTTCAATCTTTCTTAAATTAAAATTCTTTAAAGGTTCAAAATATATAATAACTTATGTTTTACCTCCCAAACTACAATGGCAGAACTCAATAAATGATTTGATGAGACTGATAAGAAATGATTACAAGATTTTGTGTCCAAACATGTAGATATGCAACATGACCTCATCACTATTATTCAGGAAGAACTCCAAAAATCAAATAATGGTCAATCTTCAACTCTCATAGTTAATAACATTGTTACACCTACAATGGGGCCAACTCAGCTAACACAACCAATAATTATAATTCAAAAACCTTCAGTGATAGCTACACCTCTTGTGGCTAGTTCATCCACTCTAGATGTATAATTCCTTATGCACAAGGTTCATACTCTACAAGCTAAGGTGTTACATCTTGACAAGGGAGCCACTTAGCCATCACATGCCTTGGATTCTAATATTATCTTACATACACCTTTGGCACACCACATAGTGACAACTCCATTTCCATATGGATTCATGGTACCTAAGATTAAATTATATGATGGAAAGGGTCACCCATAGCACTATCTATGAGCTTTTCATGCAACATGTTTGGACTATGTGTCTAATGATTATCTATTCACAAAGTTAATCATAATTTAAAGGATTATGCCTTACAATGGTTTTAAAATTTACCAAATAAATCTAAAACAACATTCAATACTTTGGAAAACACATTTTTATCACACTTCTCCATCAATATCAGTAACCAAAATATCATAAGCCCAAGTTGCACAGTTGAAACAAAATTTAAATGAACCTATCACATAATACTTCTTATAATACAAGACTATATTAGCTAATTTGACTATCCCTATGGTATAAAAAGAGCTTTAGGACATCTTCAAATAAATTTTTTTACCAGAATTACACAAAGCTATCTTGTTTAAGAAGTTTTTAACAGTCACATATTTGTGCCACATAGTACAAAAAATAGAGGTCAAGCTTTTATCAATGGGCAAACTAAAATTTATTGATGGATCATAATTAATTGCTTAGAGTTAAAGTAAGCCTACATAAAAGGTAAGGGACATAGAAAATAAGAGTGATCAAAAGGACACAGTTAACACAACTTTAGATCCATCTCATCATATGGTTTATCAGCTCCTTAATGCTGAATCTTCACCAACCTTTCAGAATTATCAGCATGAGTTTCACAACAAATCTTAGAATGCGATGTCATATCTCTCCCTTCCATAAAAGAGGTTGATATGACATGGCCTATTCCAAAGAGTTATGATTCTAACACATTCTATGAGTATCACAAGGCACTAGGCCATATAACAAACAAATGCATAAGCCTAAAACATAAGATACAAGATTTGATTGAGGCTAACCTTATTGATATGGGCAAACCCACAAAGGCACAAAAAGTAAAATAAATGGAAGCTAAGGCATTTAATATATTATCAAATCTATCACTAAAGAACATAATGAATGAGTCAAGGAACACTTTAGGTGTTCACTCCACATATTAGTCACATCCACCACCAACTTCATATCACACTATTATAGAGGAGGTACACCCATTACATAATATCATTGGTATGTACCACACTATAGTTTTAGATAAATCACTTATCACCTTCTCAAAGAAGGATTTTGTTGATGATGATAAATATTTACATTCACTTTTTGTACGAGCTTATATAAATCATCATCCTATCTAGAATGTTATGGTTGACAATGGGTCTATTGACCAAATTTGAATTTTAGGTCCAATAAGGGCACCTCTAGTAAAAAAATTATTTTTAGGCCTATAAGGGGGTATAATTTATTGTCATGAGATGTTTTATAGGTCATTTTATGTCAATTAATGTTGTATTAGCTTTGGTCAATTAGTTTCTAGGTCCATTTATCATTTTGGGTCATTTTAAGGGTCAATAATAGTGAATTTAATGATTTATATAGGTTTTTTGGGAAATGTGCAAGTGTAATGGGTGATGTCATACCCCATGTGTACAAAAAGGTCTTAAGTAACTGAAAAAACTAAAAGTTGTAGGTTTATCAGAAGAAAAGTTAGTTTTCCTAAAGAAAAGGAAGAAAATGACACATGTATAGCTTTTTGGGAAATGTGACACATGGAGGAAGGTAATGGAATGCCTCTCCATATTCCTAACACTCATCTCTAAACTTGGTTTGAGATAAAACTACCATTTCCAAGCCAAAACCATTCATCTCCTTTCTTGCTCTTCTTGGTAGACTAAAGTGACTTGCAGGTTTTTGCTTGGTATGGTCAACACAGGGGGTTTCAATAAAATGATCTTGGGGGAATATTATACACTTTGATACCTTAAAATCCATATAATAAGTTTGATAAATTTTTAATTATTCTTCATGAACCATCCATTTGAAGTGGGCTGTTCAAAATTGCCTGCTAATATATGCACCTTGTCAGTTTTCTCTTAGTTTGAATAGATTCGTACAAACTAGTTGCTCATATTTACTCAAGAGGATGTTAGAAATGTATCTTTAAACCTGCCATTCTTGGTTTTAGGTTTGAATTTTATTTGATCAGATAATAAACTTGAATTGGTAGACTAGTCTCTTTTGAGTGCAATAACTAATTTCCCACCATTTCTTAGTTCTCATGCTTTTTCAGTAGCTTTAAGGGGTTATGAAGGTTTTTTATTATATATTCCATGTTTTATTTTTCCCATTATTTTAAAATTCATCCTTCAAAGAATTTTCATGAACTTACAATCATATACCATACTTGCACATAATTCTACCATTAATGGACACCTTTAGATGCTTTCATGGAGAATTAACACATTGAAGTAAAGATGTCGAAGCATGTTTCAAGAGTCTCATAGTGGTTAATATGAATTTGAAAGTATTGTAAATAGTTTGAATTATTTTAAGACCAATTTCCAAACTCACTCTACTAATTTTCTTCCACTTATTGCCTACACTAAGAAATGAGCATCTACAAGTGTTCTTAGTAGAGAATGAGAATTCTCGATGGGAAATTTGGAGCATGGAAAATGCTTCTATGAAGCTATATTGTGTGGTCATACCATGGCATACCTTAAATGAGGCATCAACTGAATATTTTGAGGTAAAAATATTCCAAAGCATGACATAGCATGGTTTAGGGCTCTCATCCCTATTTTAAGCAAACAAAGGCCCAGTGGGTTTTTGGTGACCTCAATAAACATGCCTCCTAAGGTTTCCAATGCATATTAAGGATTAAATCATGTAGCCCTTATATAGGAAAAGATAGATGCAAATTTTGAAGGGATGGTGGCAAGTGGAAAAGTATCATTTGAGGTATTAAAGTTTCTATCAAAACTACTGAAGGTAGATAATGATATCTACAGGGGTTTATTCCTTAAACAACTTTACTTTCCAAAATGGTGGTTCTAACCCTTCTTTCATGATCAATAATTTCTAGATGGTGAAATTTATCAAGTGAGAATAATGATCATCAAGTGAAGATGACAAGATGACATTTCAACCCATACACTCTCCTTAGTCTATACAATGTGTAAAGGTTCACCTACACTAGGAAGGGTAAACATCTCAATCTCACTATTGATCTTAACTTGATGTCTGGTTAGTGATTTAAGACTCTAAATAGGATAATATTGGGTAATATATGAAACTTGAAACTTTGAAGGATCAAAATAGAGATTCTCAAGTATCAATATGACCAAGTCAAAGGAACTTAGATCACCTACAAGACCCCTAAGCAAAATGTCTAGTCCAAATAGGCAGTGAGCATAGGAAATGATGATTTTGAGTGCTTGACATTGTCTAAAGGTGATGAGAAAGTTTATAATCTTTATGAATGACCTTATTGATTAAAATGAGGTATAAACATTCTATGAAAAACCTCAATATATGCCAAATCACCTACACGTAGGGCCAAAACAAAGGTGTATCAGTCAGAATAAGATAGGACTCAAGTTTGGAATTTGAAATGCATGTAAAAGGGCCAAGGAAAATTGGAGTGATGAAAAAATAATGTGAACACTTCCATGAAGACCATAATGACATTAATGTATCCTTAAAGTGATGAAATAAGCTTCCCTTGACCTCTTATAACCCTATATACAACCTGTAACTAGATGTTGACTGTTATAGACAATGGACTGAGGAGTGAGGTGTGGAGTTTATAAATACAAGGGGAGGATATAAAATTATCATAAAAAATAATGTAATTATTATAAGAGACCATATAGAAACCCATAGAATTTGTATCAATCCAAAAAATGGCATAAACACCTACAATAGGGCTATCTTATCAACCAGGCTGGACTAATTAAGGAAAGGTATGAAGGTTGACAAATGCATAAGAATATTCCATGTGTTTCAAGAAACTTAAAATTAACCTTGGGGAGGTAGGGGAGTTTCAAAATTGGTTATAAAGTGTCAAGCTTCTCATAATAACCTACATGTAGGATGTTAAAACAAACCAACACAGTCAAGGGTTAGAAGACAGTCTTAAGTATCCAAGTGTTTAAGAAAGAAGCACAGAAAGATGAAGATATTTAAAAGATAAATAAACCTTCACCATTATTAGTGTATCATAATATACTTATCTACAAGGGATATATAGAATATTTGAGGTTCTAATAAACAAAACATAGTCTTCTTCCAAACACCCCTGCACAATCTCTTCATCATGCCTTTTTTAGGTTTTGAAGGAATAATGGGGTCAAATGACCAGGCCATGGCATAAATTTAGGTATGGAGAATAAATAAATTTTTTATAACACAATAAAATAATTTATTTTTAGGAGAAAATAGGGAAATTACCCCTTATTTTATCTCAGATAGGGGGCACTTTCCCCTTTGCACAAAACTTACAACTTTGGAAAATGGAGACAAAAAGTGGACCAGAGGTTAAGGAGTTCCTTAAAGGAGAATTTTTGATATGGATAAAACATAATTAATCATAAAAAAGTTCTTAAAAAGGAATGAAACCCAATAGGTTATCTTAAACTACAAGGTTTGCAAACAAATCTACTAGGCAAGGAATAAGCCTAATGCCCAAATAAGGAGTCATCATCATTTATAACATAAAGTGAGATTTTTAACTCATTTGAACATGATTTTGGTGTGTATACATAGGTGTTATAGATATTTTAGTGTAGATGAAACATAAAAATTTCCATTTTGAGTATAAGATGTAGTCAGGCTTAAAAGCAAGGTTTAAGGCCTATAAACCAAATGAGATACCAATGCCATTTATAGCTCTAGATGAACATTATAATGGATTATAGGATACAAATAGGGTTATATAAAGTGTTATATATATATATTTTAACATCATAAAACCACCAATAAAGTATAGAGCATCAAACATTTCAATTAAGAACACTAAACAGTCCTAGGCCTAGTGCCCAAATGAGGGGTCTATTAAACTTTTCACATGAGTTAAGCATTGAAAATTATTAGAGAATGTTTTATGAGGTATTAAATATTATATTATGAAAAAAAAGCATAAATAATTGATTTTTAGACCTCAAATCAACTTATGCATGTCAGAATGAAGGAAAAGAGCTCAAATAGGTGATTTTGAAAGCTCATATCTTCTTGGAGGTTTTACATGGGAGTCCAAGGCATTTAGGGATGTTAATAGGGTCTATAAAGATAATATTTTGAGATTTTTTTGGTAGGTTATCCATTTAATATTTATGACAACATATTTATTTGTGTCCTTGCTTTTAATGAATATTCATGGCTGACCTTGAATTTGAGTTTTGTTCTCTACAAGTTGGTGAAACATACCCATCTTGTCCCATTCCCTATCAGTATGAAAAAGTTATTGGTAAATATTTTTATGATCATTATAAATCCAAATATGACCATATTCATCCCTATCATGAGTTTTATTAGTCTTATAACTAGACTTCTGAATGTTTTACCCCTCCTAGTCAACCTAGTCCTTTCTCTAATCAACCCATTTCCACCTTCAAGCAAGCACTTTTGGGCTATGAGAGATACATGTTGGATCTTGACACACAAAGAGGATGTGGTATATGAGTTACCAATCATGTCATTAAAAAGGTAAGAGATGCATTGGATTTTGTCAAGAGAGAATGGGTACCTACTGAGAGAGCTAATTGGCAAAGGCTCACAAGTGAGATACTTGATGTGAGTGGTTAAGTATCTTCCTTAGAGGATAGGCTAGAAGTTCATGAAAGACAACCCACCATACCTATCATCCTTCATATACATTTGTCCAAGTTTCATACCAGCCATACGTGACCCCTAATCATGAGCCAAATCAAGCCCATCAAAGTCATCCTTTTCTAAATCAGTTGGAGGAGAGAGTTGAAAGAAGAAACCTTACGTTTGAAGCTAACTTGATAGGCAAATTGAGTTGGATAATATGCATTTGCAATAGTCCATGTTGGTATAAAAATAAGTGGATTTCAAGCCTTCATTTCTCTCTCACATTGCATCTCCACCACCTCAAAAAGAGACTCATAATCCTAATGTCCTAAGTTGGAACAAAATAGTGAAATCATGGGGAAAGAAGGAGGAGAAAAGTCTTGACCAAGACCGTAAAATTTAGAATACATCTAATCCTAACATCCTAAATTGGAGCAAGATAGTAGAGTCATGGGGTAAGAAAGAAGGTATAAGAATTATCCAAGAGTGTGAAGTGGAAAATGGAGTTGATCCTTTGCAAGTCCCTCTCACTCTTCCTTAATAAGCCTCCTGTATTCCATGGTATCCATCATGTAATCCTTATCCCCATGATGATTCTTATCAACTTCAAGAGAATATTTTACAAGAGAACATAGACAATAAAATAGAGGAATTAGAAGAAAATATGACATTGATAAGTCAAGGTAAGATGGAAGGTTCAAAACCAAAAGAAGATCCTATGCCTAAAACACCCCATCTCCCCTTCCTCAAGAGATTCCCAAAGAGTCTCTTACATTGCATTCTCAATATAACCTTGAGCTCTATATTCCACATCCACCAATTAGTTCATATTGTACTTACCCCATCACCATTTTCCTTGATGGACCTATGATGTGGGAATTAAAAGATGATCAACTGGTTGATAAAGAAATAGAACTCTTACTTGAAGAAAACCTACCTCCTTGGTAGCCTCATTGGGCTAGATCACATGATTTCAAGATGCTTAGTTTTGGCATCACCATGAAGGAGGTTAAAGATATTGAAGATTTTGAAAATAAAAATCATATTTTAGAAGTTGAGACACAACTTGAGAGCCCTTAAGAGGTCCTAAGTGTTGAAGAAGAGGTGAGTCTTTATGTTGAATCTCTTTGCTTACTTGATGATGAAGAATGTTTTATTTGTGTTGAAGAACATATCTTGAGAGAGGAAAATGAAGAGGAACATTCTCAATTCATGGATGATAAATAATAACTCATGAGTGTTTATGGGGAAGAAATCACCATAGGAACTCCCCTTGGTGAATAAAAATATGAGTCACAAGTTTTTGCCTCTATATTTGATGTAGAATGTGTTATCAAGGAGGGAGAACACTTTCAAGCCATCCCTTAAGAAGTGGTAGCCTTGGGAGAGTCTCATGAGACCAAAATAGAGGAAATATACCTTGAAGATGATTTGATCAAATATGAATAAGAGGTGGTTTCTTATGTGTATTTTTTAGATTGGGTTGTTGAGGAAGGATGTCTTCCCTTTTCCAAAGAGGAAGAAATGATCATAAACTCTTTCATCACTTTGAAAGATATCATGAATGGATAAGGAAAATTTATTAATCAAACTTTGGATGAATTTTTTAAAGTCATTGGATCAGTTTTACTCCTCTTCAAGGAGGATAAGAGTTGGTCAAATACGGAGAAGGCAACATTGGTACACAAGTAAGTATGAAAAGGAAAAACATTCTTTCAAATCTATCCTTTCAAGGAGCATATACATTTGATGATGACATGTTTGAAGTCATAAAGATGGGATATCATCTTATCAATTAGTTTGGAGAAACATATAATCTCTTTAAGGATGGAACAAACTCCTATTGGCCTCAATCTTCTAAGGAACAAGAAATTAATTGTCTTGGAGATATGCCTACTAAGGGGATACAAGTTGACTATGAAATGAAGAGTGGGAAGAAAAATGGAGTATGAACATGTTCAAGAGTAATATATCTACATTATAGACCTATTTAATGATGACCTAATTGAGATCAAATCAAATGAAGTGCCAAGGAAGAGGTTTGGTCCACAAAGCATTTGATCCAAAGAGAAGCATGCTTGACATTATGTTTCATCTCACTATGAAGATGATTCAAGAATTTTTCCTTTTAATCCTAGAAAGGAGGTATGTTTAGTTTTTATTTGTGAATAATAGGTTGTTTCCTAATCCCCCTAAGTGCTTATGCACATGTGTGTGTCTTGTGTGTTTGCTTTCTTTGTTGTGTGTGTCCTTTTCCTTTGTGTGGTTAAGGTAGTCTTAGTGTCTTGTATTAATCAAAGGTTTGTGGTTAATGGTCATAGTTTTCATTTTTGTGTTATTCCTTAGATGATTCCTAATCCTAATGGACTAATAAGGCTACTAGTCTAGTTAGTATAACAGGCATACGACCCTTATGAGTCACCAATTTGTTGAACAAATTTGACTTTTAGGTCAAATTAGGGAACCCCTAGTAAAAAAATTGATTTTTAGGAATATAATGGAGTATAATGTATTGTCATGAGATGTTATATATGTTATTTTATGTCAATTAATGTCATACTAGCTTTGGTTAATTAGTTTCTAGGTCTATTTATCATTTTGGGTCATTTTAAGGGTAAAAAATAGTGCATTTAATGCTTTGTATGGATTTATTGGGAAATGTTAAAGTGTAAATGGGTGATTTAATAACCCATGTGTCCACAAAGGTCTTAATTAACTGAAAAAACTGAAAGTTTTAAGTTCATCAGAAGAAAATTCAAATTTTCTAAAAAAAAGGAAGAAAATGACACATGTACAAATTGTTGGGAGATGTACCACATGGGGGTAGGTCATGAAATGATTCTCCACATTCTGAAAACTCATATATATGCTTGGTTTGAGATGAAAGTTCCATTTACAAGCCAAAATCATTCATCTCCATTCTTACTCTTCATGGCAGATTGAAGTGACTTGTAGGTTTTTGCTCAGTACGGTCAACATAGACGGTTTTAAGAAAAATGATCCTGGGGGGATATTATAAACTAAGATATATTTAAATACATATAATAATTTTGAGAAATTTTCAAATGTTCTTCATGAACCATCCATTTCAAGTGGACTATTCAAAACTGCTTGCTAATCTATGCACCCTATCATTTTTCTCTTGGTTTGAACAAATACATACAAACCAATTCATAATTTTTTATTAAAATTATTTTGGACATGTATAATTACAATTCCCATTATTGGTTTAAATTTTCAAGTTTTTTTGATTAGCTAATAACATTGAATTGGCAGACTAGTCTCTTCTGAGTGCAATAACCAATTTTCCACCATTTCCTAGTTCTCATGCTTTGTCAATGGATCTAAGGGGTTATGAAGGTTTGTTACTATATTTTCCATGTTTTATTTTTACCATTATTTTAAAATTCATCCTTAAAATAATTTTCATGAACTTACAATCATATACCATACTTTCACACAATTTTGCCATTAATGGACACCTTCAAATGCTTTCATGGATATTTAACACATTGAAGTAAAGATGTGGAATCATGTTTCAAGAGTCCCAAATTGGTTAATATTCATTTTAAAGTATTTTAAATAGTTTTAATTATTTTAAGACAAATTTCCATACTCACTTTACCAATTTGTTTCCACTTGCTCCCTGCACTGAGAAATGAGCATCTACAGGTGTTCGTAGTAGAGAATGAGAACTCTTGATGGGAAATTTGGAGCATGAAAAAAGATTATATGAAGTTATCTTGTGTGTTTATACCATGGTAGAACTTGAATGAGGTATCAAGTGAATATTTTGAAGTAAAAAGCTTCCAAATCATGACATGGCATGGTTCAGGGCTTTCATCCCTATTTTGAGCAAACAAAGGCCCAATGGGTTTTTAGTGACCTCAACAAACATGCCTATTAAGGTTTATAATGCATATTGAGGATTAAATAATGTATCCTTTATATAGGATAAGACACATGAAAGGTTTTAAGGAATTTTGGCAAGTGGAAAATGATCATTTGAGGTATTAAAGTTGCTATCAAAACTAGTAAAGGTAGATAATGATATATACATGGGTTTATTCCTTAAACAACTTTGCTTTCCAAAATGGTGGTTCTAACCCTTCTTTCATGATCAAGCATTTATATATGGTGAAATTTATCAAGTGAGCCTAATGATCATAAGTGAAGGTGACAAGATGATCTTTCAACCCATACACTTTCCTTAGTCTATACGCTATGTAAAGGTTCACCTACAATAGGCAAGGGTAAACATCTCAATCTCACTATTGATCATAAATTGATGCTTGGTTAGTGATTTAAGACTCCAAATAGGTGAATACAAGTTAATATATGCAAATTTACACTTTAAACTATCTAAATAGAGCTTTTCAAGTATCAATATGACCAAGTTAAAGGAACTTACATCACCTACAGGAACCCTAAGTAGAATGTCTCAATTTAGATAGGTAGTGAGCATAGGAAATGATGATTTTGAGTGTTTGACATTGTCTAAAGGTGATGAGAAAGTTTATAACCTTGATGAATTACCTTATTTATTTTAAGGATATCTAAACATGCTATGACCAACCTTAATATATGCCAAATCACCTATAGATAGGGCCAAAACAAATGTGTATCAGTCAAAATAGGATAGGACTCAAGTTTGGAATTAAAAGTGCATGTAAAAGGTTCAAGGAGTATTGGAGTGATGAAACAATCATGTTATCACTTCCATGAAGACCATAATTAAATTCACATATCCTTAGAGTGATGGAATAAGCTTCTATTGACCTCTTGTAGCCCTATATATAACTTGTAATTAGATGTTAATTGTTATAGATAATGGACTGAGGAGTGAGGTGTGGGGTTTGTAAATATAAGGGGAGGATCTCAAATTATCCTAAACAAGAATTGAATTATGATAAGATACCACATAACAATCCATAGACATTGTATCAATCCAAAAAAGGGCGTACACACCTAGAATAGGACTATGTTATCAGTCAGGCTTGACTAAGTAAGGAACAGTATGAAGGTTTCCAAATGCATAAGTAGATTCCAAGTGTTCCAAGAACCTTAAAATGAACCTTGGGGAGGTAAGGGAGTTTCAAAACTTGTTTTAAAGTGTCAATATTCTTATAATAACCTACAAGTAAGATGTCAAAATAAGCCAACATAGTCAAGGGTTAGAAAACAGTCTTAAGGATCTAAGTTTTTAAGGAAGAAACATGGAAAGATGAAGATATTTAAAAGATAAAGGAACCTTAACCATGATTATTGTATCATAATATAATTCTATACAAGGGATATATATATAATATAGTAGGTTATAATAAATAAAACATTGTCTTATTCCAAACACCCCTGCATAATCTCTTCATCAAGCCTTTTTTAGATTTTGAAGGAATAGTGTGGTCAAATGACCAGACTAGGGGCTAAATTTTGGTATGGAGAATCTATAAATCTTGGAAAAAACCCTCCCATACTTTATTTTTAGGATAAAATATGGAAAGTGCCCCCTATTTTGTCTTAGATAAGGGGCACTTTCCCCTTTGCACAAAACTTGGAACTTTGGAAAATAGAGACAAAAAGTGGACCAGAGGTTAAGGAGTTCCTTCATCAAGGATTGTAGATCTAGATAACACCTAATTAATCATAAAAAACATCTTAAAAGGAATGAAACCCAATAGGTTAGCTCAAACTATAAGGTTTGTAGACAAACCTATTGGGCAAGGAATAAGCCTAATGCCCAAACAAGGAGTCAACATCATTTCTGACATAAAGTGAGATTTTTAACTCATTTGAAAATGATTTTGGTATGTATACATAGGTTTTAGAGATATTTTAGGGTAGAGGAAACATCAAAAAGGCCATTTTGAGAATAATATGTAGTCAGGCTTAAAAGCAAGGTTTAAGGATTATAAACCCAATGAGATACCAATGCCATTTCTAGCTCTAGATGAACATGATAAGGGACTAGAGTATACAAAAAGGGTCATATAAAGTGTGTTAGATATTTTTGAACACAAGAAAACCACCAAGAAATTATAGAGCATCAAATGTTTCAATCAAGAACACTAAGTAGTCCTACACCTAGTGCCCAAATAAGGGGTCTATTACACTTTTCACATGAGTTAAGCATTGAAAATCATTGGAGCATGATTTATGTGGTGTTAAAGATTATAGTATGCAAAGAAAGCATCATGAATCCATTGTAATTCCTCAAATCAACTCATGCATGTAGGAATAAAGGAAAAGGGCTTGAATAGGTGACATTGAAAGCTCATATTTTCTTGGAGGTTTTACATGGGAGTCTAAGGAATTTGGGGAATTTAATAGGGTATATAAAGATTATATTTTTAGAATTTTTTGGTAGATTAGATGTTATATATTTATAAACCAAAATTAAGACCAAAAATAGCCCTAATTCTGGGGATCAACCAATAATGTTGATTACTATATGAAAGCAATAAATACGGAATTAAATCAGAATGATAAGTAACTAGAATCATAAATAGCAAAGAATAAGAGATACAAGAAACCACCCTGAAAACTTGTATTAAACTCTTTATATAAGGAATACAATTGAAGAAACATCTTTTCTTCCACACCTCTCTTAGATGTACAGATCTCTTTCCCTCAAGAGCTCTCTCTCTCAATTAAAATCAATTCCAATAACTTGGATTGATACACATACAATCTTGTACTATTCTTGACCAATTCTACAATTGTGTCCAATAAGCTATGAATATCTAATCATATATATAATAATTAGGAAACATGAGCATACAATTACAGCCATTAGATGCACCTCCTAATCAAGGGCTCTAAACAGTCTTACTAAAGATAGAGATGCGGACTTAAGACTAACACTTAATCTTACCATGCAAACATTCTGTTCTATCCATGGAAATAGCATTTGATACACACAGATGACCGACGTTGGTCCCTGCCTATCTACACCTGACTGATGTCAGCTAAAATAATTGACGCTAGCATCTCCTAGTTGACTCCTGACTGACGTCGGTCGCTCCTGACCGACGCCGGTGACTGTGTAATACCAGCAACTTGCAAAATACTCATTTGGTGAAGCTTTTAGCTCCACACCTTAACAATATCCCACTTGGAGATAAATAGCTACACCACTACTTATACAACAACATCTACTACCTCTTCCATCTTCAAACTCAATCATGAAGACCTACAAAAGTTGAATGAAGATTCAACTTCTCCTTTGTTATCGGCTTGGTTAACATATCAGCAGGGTTCTTATCTATATGGATCTTCTCCAACTTAAACTCACCATCCTCCAATACCTGTCTAATGAATTGGTACCTAAGATGTATATGCTTTGTTCTTGAATGAAAGGCTGAATTCTTAGCCAAATGAATTGCACTCTGACTATCACTGTATAATTTGCAACTCTCTTACTCCTTTCCTAGCTCTTCCATGAACCGTGTCATCCATATCATCTCTTTACTAGCCTATGTGACTGCAATATATTCTACTTTTGTAGTTGACAAGGCAACAACCTTCTGCAACTTTGATATCCAGCTAACCATCGTTCCACCAATAGTGAAAACATATCCTGTGGTGCTTCTCCTGCTATCCAAATCACCTACCATATCTGAATCTACATATCCATGTAGAGAAGTTTCTGAACCTCCATAGCACAAATGCTTACCGCTGGTCCCTCTCAAATATCTAAGGATCCACTAAACTGCTTTCCAGTGCTCCTTCCCTGGATTGGCCATATACTTACTTACAAATCCCACTGCTTGGGCAATGTCAGATCTAGTACAAACCATTGCATACATTAAACTCCCTAATGCAGAAGCATATGGAACTCTACTCATGTACTCTACCTCATCATGTGAATTAGGACACTATTCTTTACTCAATTTAAAATGTCCAGCCAAAGGTGTGCTTATCGGTTTTGCATCCTGCATATTGAACCATTTCAACACCTTGTTCACATAATCCTCTTGAGACAAAATCAACCAGTGATTTTTCTTATCTCTCTTAATGCTCATGCCAAGGATTTTATTTGCTGCTCCCAAATCCTTCATGGCAAATGTGTGAGCTAATTTCACCTTAAGCTCAGAGATAGCCTACATGTGTGATCCTGCAACCAGCATATCATCTACATACAACAAGAAGATAATATATCTACCATTATCCAATCTCTTAAAATACACACAATGGTCAGATTGACACCTACTGTAGCTATGCTCAGTCATAAACCTATCAAATCTCAAATACCATTGTCTAGGAGCTTGCTTGAGGCCATACAAGCTTTTCTTCAATCTGCACACTAGCTTCTCCTTACCTTTGACCTCAAATCCTTCCAGCTGATCCATATATATTTCTTCATCCAAATCTCCATGAAGAAATGCTGTCTTAACATCAAGCTGCTCAAGATGCAAACCCTCAATAGCAACTAAAGACAATACAGTCCGTACATAAGTCATTTTAACAAAAGGAGAAAAAATCTCACCAAAATCAATACCTGGTTTCTATGCAAATCCTTTCACTACCAACCTGGCCTTATATCTCATCTGTCCATTCTCACCTTCCTTCAATCTATATATCCATCTGTTCTTCAGTGTCTTCTTTCCTGCTAGCAACTCAACCAAATCCCATGTTTGGTTCTCCTTCAAGGAATCAATCTCCTCATTCATGCCTAGCTCCCACTAATTCTTGGATTTCACCTGTATTGCTTCATCAAAACTCTTTGGTTCTCCACCATCAGTAAGTAATAAATAGAATAATGAAGGGGAATATCAAATTGGAGGTTTAATTACCCTTTTTGACCTCCTGATGGGTGTCTGAGACTCATTCACAACATGCTGTCCACCCAAATTCTCTGACAGTGACCGACCTCGATCACTTCCAGGCTTGTAACTGGCTGACGTCAGTTTTGCCTGACCGACGTTAGTTCCTTCCTGACCGATGTCAGTCACTATCTGACCGACATCAGTTCTTGTATTGCCAATGTTGGTTCCTTCTTGATTGATGTCAGTCTCTGTGTTTTCTTGTTTGTGATAAATTTTTCTCGTGAGCTCATTTTGGATCGTCACCTCATCCAATTCTCCATTGCTCTGCCCAGATTGATTCAGCTTCTTGAGCTAATCATTATACATCACTTTTTCATTGAAAACAACATCATGACTCCTAATTATTTTATTAGTTCCTAGATTCCAAAACCTAAATCCAAAATCATCAGAGCCATAGCCAATAAATGTGCACCTCATAGACTTAGCATCCAACTTCTTTCTATTTTCCTTATCAACATGCACAAAGGCTTCACAACCAAAGACTTTGAGAAATGAGAGATCTAACTTTTTACCTGTCCATGCCTCTTCTAGAATTCCACCATCCAGTGTTGTAGAGGGTCCTCTGTTAATCAGGTAAATTGCAGTATCCATAGCTTCTGCCCAAAACTCTAAGGGCAAACTAGCATGTAGTCTCATACACCGTGCACGCTCCATTATTCTTCTGTTCATCCTTTCAGCAACTCCATTTTGCTGAGGTGTCCTTGGAACCATCCTTTGCCTATGTATTCCATGCATATAAAAATACCAGTTGAACTTATAGCTGCAGAACTCACCACCATTGTCAGATCTAAGGCACTTCAATCTTCTACCTGTTTCATTCTCAACCATAGCTTTCCAAATCTTAAAAGTGTCAAAAACATCAGATTTCTTCTTTATACAATAGATCCATACTTTTCTTGTAGCATCATCTATGAAAAAACATAGTACCGTGATCCTCCAATAGAAGCAACTTGAGCTGGCCCCCACACGTCTGTGTGAACAAGCTCTAATTTGTGCTTCTTTTTTGTTGACCCAGTCTTGAGAAAACTCACTCTCTTCTATTTCCCAAAAATACAGTGCTCACAAAATTCTAGATCTATGCTTTTCAACTCTGAAAGCTTACCTTTTGACTTAAGAATAGACATTCCCTTCTCACTCATGTGGCTGAGCCTAGAGTGCCACAACTTTGCATCCACATTTGAAGTAGATAATATAGAAGGATAATTATCAGTAATACAATTACATAAATAGAGAGTACCTACTCTCTTACCTCTAGCCAATACAAGTGCACCCTTGGTCACCTTCCAAGATTCAGCTGTGAGAGTTACTGTACAACCCTCATCCCCTAACTTTCCTACAGAAATCAAATCCCTCTTCAAGCTGGGAACATGCATGACATCTCTCAACACCCATGTGTTTCCATTCTACATTTTCAGCTGCACTTTTCCTTTGCCAACAATTTTACAAGGCTCATCATCCCCTAAATAAACTATTCCAAAATCTCCATGGACATAGTCACTGAAATATTCTCTATTAGGGGTAGCATGGAAAGATGCACCAAAATCTAAAACCCAAGATTCTATATTATTATGCAAAGAGAATATAAGAGCATCTTGTGCAATACCTGCAACTTTTGCTTCTTCCTTACCTTCATGCTAATTGTCTTCTTTAGGCTTTGACCAACAATCTTTGCTTATGTGCCCTATCTTTCCACAATTCCAGCATTGTGGCTTCCTGCCATTTCTGGATTTGGATCTACCTCTCATCTTTGAATTAGACCTTGATCTCCCTTTCTTGCCCTTCTCTTTTTACCTTCCCCTGCTCTCAAAACTTAAAGCTTTCCCTGATGTTTCCTTTGTGCTTTTCCTGCAAATTTCTTCATTTAAGATTACACTAACAACATCCTCTACTTTTAAAATATTTGAAGCAGATGCTGTATTACTAACTGCCATTACCAAGCTATGCCAACATTCAGGTAAAGAACATAATATTAAAAGAGCTTCAATTTCATCATCAAACACTATTTTGACTGAATTTAATTGATTTACAATTCCATGGAAATCATTTAGATGATTAGATACAGATCCACCTTCCTGCATTTGCAAATTAAATAACTGATTCATAAGATATACCTTATTTGAAGCTGAGGGTTTTTCATATAAATTTGCTAAAGTAGTCATTAACTCTACCGTTGACTTTGCCTGTGATAAATTAGATATCACAGTAGATGCCAAACTCAAGCTTATAGATCCCAGAGCCTTTCTGTTAAGAACTTCCCATTCTTCATCATCCATGTCTTTGGGCTTCTTTGAAACCCCACCTAACGGTAAGTATAGATCTTTCTGATACAGATAATCTTCTATCTGCATTCTCCAATGTTGATAATTCTTGCCACTAAACTTCTCCATTCTCAGTTTACTTTCTTCTGCCATTGCTTTCTCCCACTCAAATAGAAATTCCTATGAGTAACCTGTAATCAATACACACTAACCAGATCTGAAACACCTGTTAGTCAACCTGAGCTTTGATACCACTTGTTGGGGATCAACCAACAATGTTGATTACTATATGAAAGCAATAAATGCAGAATTAAATCAGAATGATAAGTAACTAGAATCAGAAATAACAAAGAATAAGAGATACAAGAAACCACCCTAAAAATTTGTATTAAACTCTTTACAAAAGGAATACAATTGAAGAAACTTCTTTTATTCCACACCTCTCTCAGATGTACAAATCTCTTTCCCTCAAGAGCTCTCTCTCTTAATTACAATCAATTCCAACAACTTGGATTGATACACATATACAATCTTGTACTATTCTTGACCAATTCTACAATTGTGTCCAATAAGCTATGAAGATCTAATCCTATATATAATAATTAAGAAACATGAGCATACAATTACAGCTATTAGATGCACCTCCTAATCAAGGGCTCTAAATAGTCTTACTAAAGATAGAGATGCGAACTTAAGACTAACACTTAATCCTACCATGCAAACATTCTGTTCTATCCACAGAAATAGCATTCTAGATGCACAGGTGACCGACATCAGTCCCTGCCTGTCTGCACCTGACTAAAGTTGGCCGAAATAACTGACGCCGGCATCTCCTAGTCGACTCCTAACCGATGTCGGTCGCTCCTGACCAACGCCGGTGACTGTGTAATACCAACAACCTGCAAAATACTCATTTGGTGAAGCTTTTAGCTCCACACCTTAACACCTAAAACCTTACTAAACCCTCAACTATGACTAGTTTGAAGAAATGGAGTTGGAGATGCAATATAATGAGATATTTTTCCTAGAAAAAGTGTGGGATGTTAAGGAGGACTCTCTTAGGCTCCCTCACATTCTATCTATTTGTATGGACTTGTATGGATGGGAGAAAAACAAGATTTATATAACTATTTTGTGTTTTATGTAGGCTAAAAGAAGAGTTAGGAGATGAAAACATGTTTGGGAGAAATATTAACACTTATAATAACTCATATTCATTTCATGCCATGAAACATCTTATAAGTGCCCCAACTAGGTGTTTCAACTTAGCTAGTCAAATTTGGCATATTGGAAAAGCTAGTGAAGAAGATGAAAAACTTCAAGTGGGATGTTTTTAAATCTTAACTAATGATTCCAAGGCCATAGAGGGTCTTTAAATATTTTATGATGTTTTTAAATCATGTCTGATCCTTCATGGAAAATTTAAGGTATTTTGGAGGCCAAGTGTGTAGGGTGCATGGAAGAGTGGTTTTCTGGACATCAAAAGATAGTGGCTCACTTTTATAGGTTTCCAAAGGACTAGGCATGAAAAATATCATGGAGATTCATGTATGATGGAATAATCTTCCATTAAAATCTTTTTAATTGCTCCTCATCAGTTATAGGATGTTCAAATAGGCCCAATCATGAAGGTAATTTTTCTATGCAAAATGAGGAGTTTCTTACCACTTTTCTTCAAGTTTGTGACTTAGATTGACACCTATTTATCATAAAATTGTATGGTTAAATCCATATCCTCTTATAATTTATGGATAACTTATTTTATTATCTTGACAAGTGTCCTTGTGACCCTTGAACTTCTCTCTTTCTCTCTCTCTGTCAAACTATATAAGAGTTATCCATTTTGGCATTGTATTAGAGGTTCCACTTGAGTATGGTGAAGCCATACTCATTTATATACCTTTTTATCAATAAAATGACTAAGTGTTACCTCTTCATGACTATTCATAAGTGTGTTCCACTTGAACGATGAATCTTGTTTAGTGAAGACTAAGGATTCCTAACATGTGGTCTCATTCTTTCACCTTGTTTGCAATTGGAAAACTTATTCTTGTAGGGAATGTGAAGTGTTTTAGGGGATGTTAAATTTTGAGTGAGTTAGTATTTTCATTAGTTCTATTCAGGGCATCTTGTCTAGTCTTCCTAGCTTTGCACATTCATCCATGACCATATAATGTAGCATTAATCTGAGAAGATGAAGATTGAAGGAGTGTATTTTTAGTTTGTTTCTTGGTCTCAAGTGTAGAATGAAATTGATTTTAAGTCATAAAATTGATTTGGTGTATCACCCCATTAGTTTAAATTTGCTTTTAGTTATTTCTCTCTCTTTTCACCCCTCAAAATTAGTATTAGGTTCAATCCTAAGTGGTACATCAAGGGAGCTAGCTCTATCTAGAGACTCACATCATTCCTTAGGCTACCCACAAGCCTAGAGGTGATTCCATTATGCCACTTAGATGAGGAGAGCCTTAACATCTCCTTAAAGGGTGCATATCCAAGTGATAATAGGGTTAATGCTTTAACATGTGTACTATGACACTTTTACAAAATTTTGGGTATTCAGAGTAGGATATATTCTCCATAGACACATTTATTAGTGGTTTTAGTGGTCATGTTCAAATATCCATCAAGGATATTGTGATTTAATTATAGGTTGGACCGACACATATAGACACTCGATTCTTGGTAGTACCTGTTGCAGGCATGTTCGATATATTATTTTGTAGGCCATAGATAAAGTAACTATGAACTATCCCATCCATAGTGCACAAATGCCTAAAATACATACATGTAAATTAGGTGGTCAAAGTTGAGGGTATTCCATATGAGTATTCTCTACCTATTCCATAGATAGTTACTTCATAATTACCAATTATAGTTCTGACATAGTTAATAGATATAACTCCAACATAGTTACTAGATATAACATAGTTACCAGTTATAATTCCACCATAGTTACTAGATATTGCATAGTTATCAGTTACAACTTAGATCACAATTCTTATTGATACATCATAGATTTTAGTAAAGTTAACAACACATGTGATTTTTACTCCTATAGTATCAACATGTATGCATACTCTCCCACGAAGACCATTATTAGATAGATCCTTGTGGTAGAGATATGTCATAGATTCTAGAGAGCCTTCTTCCACTCAATTTTCACTTAGATATTCTAAAACTATTATCACCAAATATTTCACCCTAGAGGAGGTTTTAAATCCTCCTCCAAGTTTATGCAACATGGGAATTGTTGACACAATGGATTTCACCTAGGGTAGGAGGCTGAGCTCCTACCCTTCCACACGCAACAATGGAAACTCCCCTCTCACCTGTGGGACCGGTGAAGCTAGAGGGGAGAGTCTCTAGATAAGGGCTAGCTCCCTCTAATGTATATTTTAGGTCCTAGTTTCTCCTACTGCTAACAAAAAAATGGTGGGGGGGGTGAAAAGGGAGAGAGAGATGCTGAAAATATAACCTAAGCGAAAAAAAATGAAAAGGTGATACACCAGAAAAGTTATGACCCACCCAGCCTGAATATACACTTTTCACCAGGAAGAAACACCCATACACTTCATCTGAAGTGGGAAGCTCTTCTACAATAGTTAGCTAGGGGTTCATGAAAACACAGGGAGGAAGAAACTACCAGAGGCATCCTTAGACACACTTATGGTAGCCTATTCACAAGCACCTACACTCCCCTGTAGACACTTCTAGCAGATCTGCAGAAAGGAGACTTCACAATGCACTAGACATACTATAATCAATCTATGAAAAGCATGAAAGACAATGACTTAACACAAAATAAGAACACATACATATACTTTAAAGTGCAATTCTAGATAGAGGTAAAAATGCTAAGTCCTGATTCAAGGTAAAATCTGGAAGCTCTGCCTTACAAGCCTGAGAGATTTTTGGGTAGAGTTTTGCCTTAAGGCTAAGAGAGTGGATGCCTTCTCAAATGAGATATTTTTCAATATATAGAGGAAGAGAAGAGGCCCTTTGGTGCCCTTTTTTCAAATGACCCATGTGCATTCTGATCATTAGGAAGAGCAAGCCACTTAAACATCATATGAGAAATTATGGGCCGCACCAATTGTCTGCATACAAGACCGCTCCTTCAAGGTGATTACACAACTTGTCTGCTCATTAATGAAAAATGAAGAAAATGGGTCAAGTCACTAGCCGTTTGCACCTCCTAATGATCAAATTGCATACACTATATCACCTACTGGAGTAACTCCCTGAGTTGACACCTTCTTCACACTTGGATGCTTCATTCGCTTTTGCACTTGGCCTTTCTTCTGACTTCATCGCTGCATTCTTTGGGCTCTTCCTACTTGCTTTGGCCACTTTCTACTGATTTTAAAATAAGTGACACATGGTGCATTCCACTATGAAATGGGTAGGACACATGGCAGCATCTACTTGACTCATAGAAGCTTTAGGCACCCTTTGAAGGTCTTGCGGAAGAGGACATGTGTTAGATTTTGCCTTCTTTAGCAATTCATCTAGGGCCCACCATAGTTCTCACAGGGCAAAAGAGAGAGACCGTAGAGGCTGACACTTATTGGCTCTATTGAGCCTTGTAGGGGACACGTGGCATGTTCCATTGCTCCCAAAAAAGCATGTCAAAGTCTTCCGTGGTTTCCACTTGGTGCCTTCCATGCTCTAGCTTTCTTGGTGTAAAATTTGACATTCGTGGGCCCATCACAATTGAAAACCAACAGCTAGTCTATCTTCTTAAAGTTGACAGCTTTTGGGACGTCACCATCCTTGGAAAATTCCTTTGAGACTCTTCCTGCTTTGGCTTTTTTGCTTCGGCCCTTTTCTCTGCAGGATTTTTCTACGGGTTTTTTGTCTATAGCTTTTTTGAATTCCTTCAGACAAAAAGTTTGAAGGATTTCTTCCTTGCCTCTGCCGACTGCCTTAGAATTTTTTTTGAAAGAAATCATCCTTTGTGACTTTCTCCTTGAAGTGTTCTCTGTCCTCTACAAGGGCTCTTAAACCTGGAACTACCCTTCGCAAGGGAACTTTTCCTCTAGATTTAGGACACTCCCTTGAACCAAGCCATTGAACTGACTAATTAAACCAAAAATGGTTCAACGGTTCAACATTGCGTGCCATTTGTTTGAACTGTGCCGCTTTAAAACAAGCCTTTAAACTTTGCCCATTGAAATGCTCATTTGAACCAACCATTGAACCAATCCATTGAATTAGTTCAATGGTTCAAGCATATTTTGAACTGAGGCTTTGAACTGAGCATTGAACTGAGCTCATTGAATCGACCATTAAACCCTTCAATTGAACTAAAAGCCACTAAACCGTGCCGTTTGAACTTAGGCTATTGAACTCAGATGTTGAAGCAAATCGATGAACCAAGTGATGAACCAACGCTGATGAACTTGAGATCTAAACCAAAACATTGAACTCTGCTACTAAACCAAAAGCGTTGAACCTTGCTGAAGCATTGAACTAACTAAAATGAACCAAGCCTTTGAACCGAGCCGATGAACTTAGGCATTGAACCAAGGCATTGAATTGGTTTAATGGCTCAAAAATGCTAACCTTCTTTGTGAATTTATAGACAAGAGTTTGAAGAAGCTTTACTGCTGAGTCTGTAGAAATCCAAGCTCTGCAGAGTCCATAGAAATAGACCTGCAGACTCCGTAGAAAATCTGCAGAGTCCGTAGAAATTGCAAGACTCATGAAAAATTAAAAGTACTAGCTCAGAACAGCATAAAAAAGAAGGGGGACTGATTTTTTTTCCTGTTGGTCAAAAAATGGTCAACAAGAATACTTATAGGTATATGGGTTTACCTATAGTAGAAGTAGACCTCTAGATTTAAGGGCTAGCTCCTAGAATCTACCTTGAAGTGCTTATCACCTATACTAACTATTTGCTTATGGGAAATGGATAGAAGTTTACATGAAATGAAACTAATATAAGGGGGTGATACACTAAAAGAATTTCCACAAAACCATCATACTTATTTCACTAAGAAATCAGACTTATAATACTAGCTTCAAAGTCCTAGAATGCTCTAACATTAGTATTTCAATATGGAGGTGATATGCATGAGGACTATCCAAAGTAAATGAACCAAAGATAAATTTTAGATACTAAGGCAACTTGTACACTTGAAAACAAACCCATACACTTGACAACACTTCATATGACCTGCTAGAGTGGAATAAATTGCATCAAACATGGAAGGATTGAGAGAAAGTAAGGACAAATGAATATCACTTAACTATTCACTATACATCTCTTCACACACTTTGACTAGATGATATATGAACTCAAACTAGATTGTATTATTATTTATAGGACACCACAGTTAGTGCCATAGATTCTTAGCACCACTACATAGGAAAATACAAATACAGATATAGATCACTCCATATAATATATTATGTGACCACATTTTCTATTTCACACAACACACATGATCACAATTCCCTTATTTGACATAAGTTACAGTGATAGTGAGTATCCCATGAGACTCATTGGTTAGTATGGTTTCTCTCTTTTTGTACATAATTTCTCCCTTGATCTTTTTACATAGTTTATTTTCATATTACTTGTATATAAATTATATCTAAAAACTATAAAAATAATACAATATTACAAAAAAAACATTCAAATAAATTACTCAAAAAACTCAAAATTTATAGATTGTATGCATTTCTATGTTTACATCTCTTACATTTTCTAGACACCACATATGATAACTATCTTAGTTTAGTAAGTTTTATCATAGATACATGATTCACTTGTTCTTATTGAGTGCTTGCAAATTACTTACAAGACTCAGGTCCACTACACTCATCTAGACTTGTTATTATCTACCCACTGAGGGTATACACACTACTTTGTAGTTATTAACTTGACACATTTACCCACTTAGGGGAATCTTATACATAGTTTTGATTACCAGGTTCTATCCTTATATCTCTAATTCTAGCTTTAACATTGTTATATCTTTATATTGATCATTATTATTTATACTCAAATGTTTTGCCGACTATCACTACTTTAGAGTAACATATGTACATACTCACTCTTACATAGATTTGTATTACATATTCATGCATACTTTAATTTATATCTTACCTAGTTTAGACTTGATTTTATTTATATGCTTCTTTTATTTGAGGGAATTTGAATATGCCATTCTTCTTTAGCTCTACACCACTTCTATTCATAGTATGTATGATTTAGAAATGTGCCCATGTCCCTTGCTTGTGATTTCCTGATTGTGTATGAAAACATTTTAAAATGTCCTTCTATGTGGCTCTAAGCCAACTTGTTGTTTGTGTATATGGACATTTGAACATGTTCTTGTATGTTTTATTTTCTCAGATTCAGTGACATGTGCCCATGTCCATTGTATTGTGTCCCCTTGGCCTACTTTATGTGCCTCATGTGTTTTGTATATATTATTTCTTGGATGCATCATGGCCATGACACTTATATTTTATTGTTACACACACCAATTTTTAATTCCATGAGGGACCTCATGCATCTACCCTTCCTACTTGGGTACTGTGATGGACATAATGCCCTATCCCCCAGCTACCTACTTAGTTTTACTAAAATTTGTTGTTACATATAATGATAACATCTCTCTTGACACCCTATATAATGATATACATGACATAAATTTTACATTGCATACTTATGCTTAAATTATCTTACATTCTAATGTTCTATATGCACACTATATTGGATCATTACACAGTTATCATATATGCCCTGGCTAAAACACATTTTGTAGAGATTTTTATTTTGAGAATAATTCTTGCATAGGTTCAACAACTCTGCTAAAAATAGGGGGAATTAATAGGGGTTTTTCATAGAGATCAGGCTCCTATATTGCTTTCAAAGTACATTTTTAAGCACACAAGCTTAGTTATATAAAATTATACATAGGTAAACATAGAGGAAAACTAGTGACTCAAAAAGCAGTATAGTTACATAAAATTCAGACCAAAAGGAGATTAGCACCTAATTGGGAACACTAGAACCACATTGTATTTCCAAGAATCTGAATGGAACCACCAATGTTTGGTAGGGTGCTAAAGCAAACCACTAAGAGGCTAGAAGGCTCAGGGGTTCTATGGGCTAAAGGGGGTCTATAGTGGCTATCCAATTTGCTAGCTTGCACCAAGCTATAGAAATACTTGTAAACCAGTTCGGGGATAGCATGAACAAGCACACAAAGTATGCAAGTACTGATATTAGATCCAACCATATTAAATCAAGTAGCTAAGACTAGACTATTGATTACATATAAATTATAGAAATAATAATTCCAAGTAAAGAGAGCTAATAAATTAAATGTAAATCTAGAAGTTAAGCCACTTTTAGGCCAAATGAAATATGTTTAAATCAATAAATATGTTTTTAAGAAAGGGTTCAAGAGCATGAATAATCTATATTTGAGCTATCTTTCACATTCAATACTATTGTTTTCTAACAATGGAATGTTCTAGTTTAGAAAAAGAGGGAGATTGTTTAAGTTATATTATTTATTTTGAGCATGTAGAGTAGTACTATGCAATAAAAATATTTCCAATGCAAGCATAACATGTAATGGTAAATATTTAAAGCAATTAAGATATCTTATAACCACATATAAATGCATAAACTTTAGAAACTATTCTAAGCAATGCACAAAATAACTAAATCACTAAAACAAATCAAACCCTAACATGTATACTACTACAAATAAATAAAGAGTTTCACTTTGAAAAGCAAAGTGCCCTCATATCCAACTCATAGAGATGTGAAAAATTTCTACCAATTGATTATCCAAGCTAGGAGGCAAGAGAGGAAGAAGATTAGGCTATGTGTAAGTTGAGTCCAGACCAAGAGCCAAAAGTTGTGGATGAGGTGAAGGAATAGCCACCAATATATGGAAGAGCTAATGAAAGGGGGAGAAAATAGGTGCAACGGAGTATTGAGGGATAAAGGAGAAACATATAATATTTAATAACACTTTCAATATCAATGAGAAATACCAAGAATAACTATAACAATGTAGGGCATCCCTTGTCACAAAGGAAGCTATTGTGCCAAGCAAGAATCAAGAGATATTCAAGGAGGTAGCCAAGATTCCAATGGAATGATAAAGTGGGAAGATTATATCAAGAAAGTGAATAAGAGAGAGGCTCAAATAAATTATAATTAGGCTTATATCCCAACCCTAATTCTTTAAAAGACCAAAAAATAGCTATTTTTGACCATTTAGGTCAAAACTAGCACTTTTGCATGTGTTCTACCTAGGCTATATCCTAGACCATGGATTTTTTAAAGAAAACATTTGGCCTAGGCCATGGGTTTCCTTTACACAAGCTATGGCCTAGGTTAAATAGGGGCCTAGGCTAGTCAATAGGTTTCTGAAAGGCCTCGGGGGGTTTTTAGAGGGCATGTCTTGCGTGAGAAAGGGCCAATATGGACTAAATATGTATAGAGGGTAAGAATATGATGCAAGAAAGGTTCAAATGAGTGGTGAATGTATCAAATTAGGATGACCAAGGTTGGTAGTCTACATGTGAGCCAATGTGTAATCATAGGGAGGATTAAGGTCACGAGAAGTATGATTACACATATGACACTACTATCCAAGATATGGTACTACTATTTAGTAGCCTCAATTCTAAAACAATTCAAATGGGATAAAATAGTATAATAGGTAGAATATAGGTTTTGTATAGATCTAGTTATAGGTTTGTTAGTTTACTCAATTTTTACTTAGATTCATATCAATATGCTCATACTCATATCATTTTGCTCAGATTATGAGCATCATGCATTGCATAATCATTCCCATACTTAGTTTAGATATATAGATACATTTTATTACAACTTGGTCTAGAATCTATATGTCCAGATATTAGATTTGGGGGCATGTGCATAGAACATTTTTTCCACATGCTTAGTTACACATTGATTGATCATATGGAATTAAAAATTCCATGTGATTCTCTACTTCATATACACCTGACATCATACTATATTTTTTCACCATTTTCATGTGTTACTCCATCTACATTGGTTGACATTCTTAAGTGTCTGTAGAGTTGACATTCATAGTTAGATATACTTAGACATTTTTAGTACTTCACACAGTTTAATTTTAGATGCATCTACTATACATGGGTGGGAAATGATGGAATGATATCCTAATTGAGTTCTTAATCCACCCACATAAGAGGGTTGGAATCACTATCACTCTAATATAAGATATTCATAGGTCATAATCCACCAGGTAGGGGTGGGCAATGATGAAGTCAAAACTGGATTAAGTTCTTGAGACACCCACATATGAGGATTGAGTAAGTTATTAGATCAATCAAAGATATTCATTAATTGATTAATATATACATGTACACACATAGGTTATCAATAGGTTCATGCATTAGTTCATGTACCAAATGAGGTGTATTTATTCCTTTTCCTCTTTCCCATCTCTTTACTCAATTTGACTTCTTTACTCAACATAGTCTTTGATTTTGATATCTCTTAAGTAAGGAATAAATTATGCACATTTCAATTTTAGGACATGCATTGGATCATGCTTCACATATGTAGACCCAACTTCACATACTCAAATCAACTTCACAGGCTTCACTTCCTAGGTAAGTCCAGGTATGCTTCTTTTTCCTTTATCCTATTCATTTAACTTTGTTTTATTTCTAGCATAAATGGGGGGGGGAATGTAATCACATAAAAGTGGTATTTGAGTTCTAAGAGTGCTACTTGAGACTACCTATCCTTAGATTATCCCTAGACCTATCATAAATCCCATTATCACACTTATCCAACCTTCATGTAGACCACACGCATCCCTAATTAGTGCCAAAGTAGTCCTATACCCTCATTTTTGGATCTTGGCCCTTTGTGCTCAGTGTTATGCTAGTTGGACAATAGTGCCATAATAAGGACACTATAGCCACATGGTGATAGTGTCCCTAAAATGGTGCCTATGTCCTTTACCCTAACTTTATTTAATGAATAAAATTTCAAAATAAAAAGCCTCCTAAGTTTGGCCTATACATCTTTTATTATCCACATAAGAAACAAAACACTATAAATACATGTCTTTTATCCCTTTAACCACTGGATGGAAATCATATGTAAAATACCTATTCAAACACAAAATAAGTTGATCAAGATTAAGGTTATCAATCCCTATTCTACCCTAATTTTACATATTGCCATATACAACATCCTTAAGCTTAGATTTTTTAGATTTCCAATCTCAAGCACATTCAAGGCACTCAAGGCCACTATCATACTAACATCACTTGCACTTGCACTAGAAAACTCTCTTAGATTATTGGTATATACAAAACTCTCTTCATAATGGGGTATTGAGGATGTCCAACCTATCCTACTAATGAACACACTTTTTATATCATACCTTACTTGCATGGAGGATTAGGGATTTCACCGTAAATTATTAATTATAGGCATAATACAAAGTTCCATAATTCATGCATGTAGGTGTTGGAAATATTGTCATTGATGTCAAAGGTCTAGCATTATTGGTGATAAAGGCCCCATTGCATTTAATGGTGTTTGTAATAGTTATATCTTGGATAATGTGTGTTAATATTTATTTAATATTAATGAATATATTTCTAGTTGCATATAAGACAAAGGAAGGGCCCATGGAGAAGTCAAAGAGTCACAGGGTAAAGACAAAAGAAGAATGGGATGCATTTTCCCATGAAGAGTCATCTTGGGGAATTTCAAGAGTCACCAAGTGAAGACAAAAGAGGAAGGGCATAATTTCTCATGAAGGGACACTTTGAGGAATATGAAAAGTCACCAAGATAAGGACAAAGAGGAAAGGATATTTTTGCTTATGAAGGGTCACCACATGAATTTTCAAATGTAAGGATACGAAGGGTTATGCAAGTTTGACACCATTTTCCATGAGGATTGAAGGGTCACAAAGGGTGAAGTCCAAAGGTCAGTTAGAAATCTATAAATAAAGGCTTGAGAAGCCATTTGTAATGTGTGAGATGAGTTTGATTTGAGATAGTAATATTTAGCTTAGAAGAGCAATGAGAGAGATAAGTATGATTTGTATTTGTTATATCTAGCTTAGAAGAGCAAAGGTGAGAAAGGAAAGAGATATTGTAATGAACTATCATTTGTTGAGATAGAAACATTGAGAGATAGTTGTGTGGTATACACAAAGGGGTTGGTGCTCCTATGGGTTGGTGCTCATGAATTATTGTTGTGTTGGTGCTCAACAAAGGGGTTGGTTCTCTTGTGGGTTTGTGATCATGAATTCTTGCTGTGTTTGTGCTCAACAAAGGGGTTGGTGCTCATGAATTATTGCTATGTTGGTGCTTAGCAAAGGGGTTGGTGCTCATGAATAGTTGCTATGTTGGTTCTTAGTAATGGGGTTGGTGCTCCTACAAGTTGGTTCTTGAGAATATTGTGTTTTGAGTTGGTGCTCATTCATATACTTGAGATTATTCTCTATGGTTTTTCTTACATTGGGTTTCCACATTAAATCTGGTGTCTCTCTCTATCTTGTGTGGTGTTTATTATTTTAGTTTTATTACATATCTTAAATGTATGTTAAAGTGGAATTTGATTAAGGGAAAATTTATAATATATATGATATACTGATTCACCCCCTTAGTATATCTCATGCTTAACAATTGGTATCAGAGTAGGTTCCTTTTGAAAAAGTTTTACAGCTTGAAGGTAGATCGGGAAAGTACGATGGCTGGATCACATGAAGGATTTTATACAAATAAGGCACCTTTGGATGAGGGTATGAATTATGCTTTTTGGAGCATAATAATGAGGACTTATTTGATGGCCCTTAAATTTGACATATGACAAGCAGTGGTGGAGGAATATGAAGAGCCACAGACACTTGTAATTACTCCAGTAGAAAAGAAGGCAAGTGAATGTAATTCTAAAGCTTTAAACATTATTTTATGTGGTTTATGTGAATCTAAATTTGTTAAAGTTATGTAATGTAAATCTACTCATGAAACTTGGGTAAAACTTGAGAATATTTACAAAGGTGATGGAAAGGTTTAGAAAACTAAGCTTCAAACTTTTAGAAGATAGTTTGAAAGTTTGAAGATGGATGAAGAAGAAGATATAGCAAGTTATCTTTTGCGAGTTGATCAAATAGTAAATCAAATTTAAGGTTTTGGAGAAATGTTGGAAGAATCAATAGTGGTACAAAAGGTTTTGAGGTCTCTACAAATGAGATATGATGCAAAGGTTTCAAAAATTGAGGAGATGGATAATTTAGTGAAGCTAAAGATGGATGAGCTTCATGGTATACTCACAGCATATGAGATGCAGACTGAACAAGATAAACCCTCAAATAAAGAAGTAGATTTTGAGACATCAAAGAAAGATAAATCTAAGATTCAAGAATCAAGTGATAGTTCCATTGATGATGAAGATGACAACGGAGCTCTTTTCATTCGCAAGCCAAAAAGGGGAACAGGTAAATATCAAGGAAAATTAACTTTTAAATGTTTTAATTGTGGAAAGATTGGAATTTTTTTAGCTAAATGCCCAAATAAGGGTAATGATGATGAAGAAGAAAAATATACATACAAGAAGAATTTCAAAGGTAAATTCAAGAAGGGATTCAAGAAGAACTTGTATTCCAAAGATCCTAGCTCAGCCAAAGATAGTGGAGTCAGTGATTCAGAAGAAGAAGAGATTCTATTCATGGCCATACATGAATATGCCTCTATGAGAAAAAGTACAGATGATCAAGAAGAAGAAGAAGATAAAGTTGAAGTGAATCTGTAAGGAGAACTCATTTGTGCCTTAGAAGAGTTAGAAGTTGTTGAGAAGAAGAATCAAAGATTGATGCATCGGATTGAGAAAAATGAAAAGTTGTCAAAGGAAAAAATTGATGATCTAAGAACACACTTGGAAGAAGCCAAGAAGAATGAAGAAGGTCTAACATCACAATTTCAAAAAGTAAGAAAAGAATGTGAAAGGTATGTTATTGAAATTACCTCTTTAAAAGAAGATATTGAGAAAGCAATCAATGATAAAGTAGTTAGTGATTCAAAATTTGAGGATATCACTAACATATTGAATAAGATATTAAAAAGTCAAAAGGAAAATTCAGATAAGATAGGTATTAGATTTGAAAAGAAAAAGAGCTATGTTGAAGCTCTTACAAAAGAGGAAACAAAAAGGGAAGAAGTGAAGAATACAGAGGACATTTCAAACAAAGAAGGCTGGAGGGAACAAAGCTACAAAAGGTAATCAGGTCAGAGATATATAGACAGGTCTTATTTTTATGGTTACTATTTTTATTGTAATGGATATGGTCATAAGAAATTAGAATGTTGAAAAAGAGCTAACAGTTTTAGAAATAAGAAGGAAAATCATGTAGAGTCAAGGATAAGCTACAACTCTTTTGCTCCTTTATTAAGATTTGATGAAGAGGCCATAATATGTTACAAGTGTAACAACTTCAGGCACATAGCTTGGTACTATAGAAGTGTGTTTGAGTCAATCAAGAAGGACTAGAGTTTCAAGGTGCCATTCATTAAGAAGAAGGTTTAGACATGTCCATGGCAAAAGAAATAACGTGAAGATTCTATGGTGGTTCAGACAGCTTTGCATGTAAGAAATGAAGATCAACCATGGTTAGTTGATAGTAGATGTTCAAGGCATATGATAGGAGATAAGAGTAAGTTCATAACTCTAAAGAAGATAAATGGTGGCATAGTGAAATTTAGAGATAAAACCACTACCAAGATAGCCAGAAAAGGTACTTTGAGTTTGGATAATGGTAGAACCAAGACTAAGAATGTTTTGTATGTAAAAGGTCTTAAGCATAATCTATTGAGTGTAATTCAAATATGTGATCAGGGATACACATTAAATTTTTATGCAAAAGGTTGTGAGATTAGAAGAAAATATTTAAATGAGTTGATTTTAGATGCTCAAAAGATAGGTGACAATTTATATGTATTGTGAGATATCTTCTCAAACGCACGATTAAAGGACACATTCAAGGATATGCAAGAGGAGTTGGGAGTAATTTATATTACTTTATGCCATTGAGGTTCAACATCAATTGAGGGAGAGCTAAGTGTTAGCTCAAGGTAGGTCCTTTTCCATTGATGTCAAAGGGGGAGAATATTAGGTACAGGTATAGGTGCAAAAATAGGTACAGGGAATAGGTACAGGTTGCTACAATAAGGGGGAGTTAATTTAGGTTTTTCAGATGATAATATGTGTAGGATTTAGGATGTGGTAGTTTCAAGATTGAGGTTGTCATCAATGACAAAGGGGGAGATTGTTATAAATATTGTCATTGATGTCAACGGTCTAGCATTATTGGTGATAAAGGCCCCATTGCATTTAATGGTGTTTGTAATAGTTATATCTTGGCTAATGTGTGTTAATATTTAATTAATATTAATGAATATATTTTTGGTTGCATATAAGACAAAAGAAGGGCCCATGGAGAAGTCAAAGAGTCATGGGGTAAAGACAAAAGCAAAATGGGATGCATTTTCCCATGAAGAGTCATCTTGGGGAATTCCAAGAGTCACCAAGTGAAGACAAAAGAGGAAGGGTGCAATTTCTCATGAAGGGACACTTTGAGGAATATGAAAAGTCACCAAGATAAGGATAAAAGAGGAAATGATGTTTTTGCTTATGAAGGGTCACCACGTGACTTTTAAAATGAAAGGATACGAAGGGTCATGCAAGTTTGGCACCATTTTCCATGAGGATTGAAAGGTCACAAAGGGTGAATTCCAAAGGTCATTTGGAAAGATATAAATAAAGGCTTGAGAAGCCATTTGTAATGTGTGAGATGAGTTTTATTTGAGATAGTAATATCTAGCTTAGAAGAGCAACGAGAGAGATGAGTATGATTTGTATTTGTTATATCTAGCTTATAAGAGCAAAGGTGACAGAGGAAAGAGATATTGTAATGAAATATCATTTGTTGAGATAGTAACATTGAGAGATAGTTGTGTGGTATACACAAAGGGGTTGGTGCTCCTATGGGTTGGTGCTCATGAATTATTACTGTGTTGGTGCTCAGCAAAGGGGTTGGTGCTATTGTGGGTTGGTGCTCATGAATTGTTGCTGTGTGGTGCTTAACAAAGGGGTTGGTGCTCCTACAAGTTATTACTTGTGAATATTGTGTTTTGAGTTGGTGCTCATTCATATAGTTGAGATTGTTCTCAGTGGTTTTTCCCACATTGGGTTTCCACGTTAAATCTGGTGTCGATCTCTATCTTGTGTGGTGTTTATTATTTCAGTTTTATTGCATATCTTGAATGTATGTTAAAGTGGAATTTGATTAAGGTAAATTTTATAAGATATATGATATAATGATTCACCCACCTCTCAGTATATCCCATGCTTAATAGTAGGAACATACCCTAGAAATCTAGACATAGGTGGACCCAAAAGTTTAAGACAATCCTAGACAAATGACACTAATGCTAATATCAGGACACTAGAGCCACATGGAACTACTTCTAATTATGGTGATACTATCCAAGAGGGGTTATGACATAGGGATCTAGTTGATGACACTCATACCAACTTCCATCTCAATTTACAATACTCAGATCATCCATATCAAGTTTTTTCTAGATAAGTCTTTATTTTCACTATTTATTACTATTTTTAGAAAAGTCAAAGCTAGTCAATTCTAGAAAAAATTAGTGGCAATATTTTATGAATATTATTTCCTTGATTTAGTCTACTCAGCCCTTTAATCAAACATATGATTTACATAAGTGAAACTTTAAAAGGATAAAACAAAATAACTATCTAAACATTGTTATTAAAATGTTTCAAAAATTATATTTGGAAATTTCAAATCAACAAATTAACTATATAAAATCATTTGGAATGCCCCAAAACATATAAATTGATTGGTCACATGACCATGTTCGACAAAGAATAGTCCAGGGCAAGTGTCATAAAATGTCAAAAAATGATTAAGATACTAAGCACACAAATCAAAAAAATATTTTTTAATAATAATTTAAAAAAATAAATTAGTTTTGACTAATATTGACCAAAACATTAGAGGTACCAAATTTTGAACCCTTGACCTTCCCTTTGTCAAGTTTTTAGCAAAATGAGCTCTACTAGATCTTTTGTTAGACTATTTAGGAAATTATATAAAAAAAATTATTTTTAAAGTTTATTTAATTGAGTTTTATTTAAAAAATAAATAAAAAACAATAATTAAAAAAATCATGTAAAAATTATTAACTTGCTTTTTCACATTTTGTTAAAAAATATCAAAAAACATGGGCCTAGGTTTTGTTTATGTGGAATTTAGGAGATTTAATAAAACTATTATTTATTAAATACTTGAAAAAAATTACTAACCTAGAAAATGCTTCATTTAGCTATAATGGCACACTAAAATAACTGAGGGAGATTTTATAGTGCTTGAAAGTCCATCTAAGGTCCTAATATTGACATACAACCTTCAATACTTATAATAAAACAACTAGAAGCTTCATAATTTGATCTTATTACCCAAATATATTTTTTCTAGATTTATACAGTTGTAGTAGCTATACAATGACACCCCAAGTAGATAAAATCTTCCAAAAAAATTGATTTTAGCCTTCTACAAGCTCATCAAGAGGTTTAACAAACCAAAAAAGATATCTAATCCTTTAAACTAAAAATAAGAATTGTATAAGCAACTAGAAATAATTTTCTATTTTTTTCAGTTTCAATGTGCCACAAGAGATCATACCATTATGCTTAGGGGATAAAATTGATGTTGGGTGCTTATGGTTGGAGATATGGATGATTGTTTGAGGTTTGAATGCTCAATTTGATCTTAATCAAGCTCCACAACACCAAAGAATGAAACATGAAGGATTTTAAAACATATGATATTCCTCCATGGCCATACCACTATCATAAAAAGATAAATATTAATTAAGTTTTCTTGAATTTGATCTCTCACAGGGAAAATAAATCAATCTCCAAAGTCTTGACAATAAATACACCATCTCCATGCTATGAAACCATGATAGAATATAGAAGTACATGACATGTATATTTAATTATTCACACACATGTATAGATGTAAATTAATACGAAAAAAAGATAGATCAATAGATGATACATGATTTAATGTGGAAAAACTTATAGAGGTAAAAACCATGATTGATATTCATTAATATGAGAAACCAAAATACCCAATATAGTCCTCCAACTTCTCATTTCTTCTTTGATAGACCTTCAAAAATATCTTCAATAATATTTTCCAAATGCAAATATTCAATGTCATATAAATTATTCATATATGAATTACCAAAGGGTTAAACCTTTTTTTATATTGGGGTATGAAGGTGAACCATTATAACCAATGGGTTCAGTCTCTTCCAAAAAAACATAAAACCAATGGTAATAATTAATATGTTTTATTATTATATTTACATGATGTTTTAACCCATGTTAAATAATAATAATAAATTTATTTGTTACCTATGTAAATGTGCTAAACATCTAGTAAAGGCACCATTTAAGAATTATATGTTCCAATAATATCAAATTTAAATAGGTGTTTATGATAACAAAGGCATCACTCTATAATGGGGGCATGGCTCCCATGTCCTTCAATATCATCCTCATCATCTCTAGTACTATATCCTCTAGAGGAAAATGCACCCCTTTCCTTAATATGACCTAAAGACTGAGATATACTACTTTTTTTTCTCACTTCTCATACATAGATAGCCTAACCTATATGTTTTCATGCTTACTCTGGAAAGAAAAATACTCTATAAATATATTCTATCCTAAATCACCACCACCAAATGTACTATAAGGTCATCTCACTCGATTGTAATAGATACATAAGCAGTAGTCACAATAGAAAATATATCAAATAAAGGTGCATGCATGCCTACAATATCATTTACTTACTCCATAAATCCATGTCACATTATGTCATTGTGGGTATGCCTCTTCAATGTATGAATAGAAGAATCAATAATCATGATCTAATAGGCATCCCTTACAAGCTCACATAAAATTTATAGATCGTATTAGTGACTAGTAAATAAACATGAAAAAATACTAAATTAAATACATTTGTATACTTATGTCCATCTATAGTGGTTATATTAGGTTTTATATCTACCTAAAATGCTTTACATCTATTACTTGTGTATACATTAGCTTATGTTGGGGGTGTATCTACTAGTTCATCTATTACAATAGGAAAAATTAAAGACAATCATCTCAACCTCTCCCACTATGTATTTTCATTGATATAACTGACATCATAAATATACATTATCGTCATGAGGATATATACCTCCCACATAGGAATCGATGCTATATATGTGGAATTAAGTCAATATATATCCCCTAAACACTGAGATACCCTATGATTACATGTCCAACCATATTTCACTAGGGACACCCTTTCTAATACCAAAATGGTGTGTAACATGATCATATTGAAACCTATTGTAAACACT